>CM077556.1:51631984-52167410 GCA_039657345.1 Stephania japonica | reverse complement strand
AATTTTAATAGTTTTAAAATTTAACAAGACGAGCATAAACATATTTTATCTACAAACGCTTATTTTTAATAGAAATCGTTGTTTTAAGCCTTAACTTCACATTGGAAACGTGGGAAATCGAACTATAATGAAGTTTTACCTATTTTGACATAAATAATCAAACTAAGAGTTTTAAAAGTAAACAAGCCGAGTATAATCATTAAAGCTTTCACAAAGCTTATTGTGACTAGAAATAGTTGTTTTAAGCCTTAACTTCACATTGAAAACGTAGGAAATCGAACTATAATGAAGTTTTACCCATTTTGACATAAATAATCAAACTAAGAGTTTTGAAAGTAAACAAGCCGAGTATAATCATTAAGATGTCACAAAGCTTATTGTGACTAGAAATCCTTGTTTTTAGCCTTAACTTCTCGTATGGAACGTGGGACATTGGACGATAACGAAGTTTTAACGATTTTGAATAAAATCATAATTTTAATAGTTTTAAAATTTAACAAGACGAGCATAAACATATTATATCTACAAACGCTTATTTTTAATAGAAATCGTTGTTTTAAGCCTTAACTTCACATTGCAAACGTGGAAAATCGAACTATAATGAAGTTTTACCTATTTTGACATAAATAATCAAACTAAGAGTTTTAAAAGTAAACAAGCCGTGTATAATCATTAAAGCCTTCACAAAGCTTATTGTGACTAGAAATAGTTGTTTTAAACCTTAACTTCACATTGAAAACGTGGGAAATCGAACTATAATGAAGTTTTCCCAATTTTGACATAAATAATCAAACTAAGAGTTTTGAAAGTAAACAAACCGAGTATAATCATTAAAGCCTTCACAAAGCTTATTGGAACTAGAAATAGTTGTTTTAAACCTTAACTTCACGTTGAAAACGCATTGGAAATCGAACTATAATGAAGTTTTACCCATTTTGACATAAATAATCAAACTAAGAGTTTTGAAAGTAAACAAGCCGAGTATAATCATTAAAGCCTTTACAAAGCTTATTGTGACTAGAAATAGTTGTTTTAAGCCTTAACTTCACATTGAAAACGTGGGAAATCGAACTATAATGAAGTTTTACCCATTTTGACATAAATAATCAAACAAAGAGTTTTGAAAGTAAACAAGCCGAGTATAATCATTAAGATGTCACATAGCTTATTGTGACTAGAAATCGTTGTTTTTAGCCCTAACTTCTCGTAGGGAACGTGGGACATTGGACGATAACGAAGTTTTAACGATTTTGTATAAAATCATAATTCTAATAGTTTTAAAATTTAACAAGACGAGCATAAACATATTTTATCTACAAACGCTTATTTTTAATAGAAATCGTTGTTTTAAGCCTTAACTTCACATTGGAAACGTAGGAAATCGAACTATAATGAAGTTTTACCCATTTTGACATAAATAATCAAACTAAGAGTTTTGAAAGTAAACAAGCCGAGTATAATCATTAAGATGTCACAAAGCTTATTGTGACTCGAAATCGTTGTTTTTAGCCTTAACTTATCGTAGGGAACGTGGGACATTGGACGATAATGAAGTTTTTACGATTTTGTATAAAATCATAATTCTAATAGTTTTAAAATTTAACAAGACGAGCATAAACATATTTTATCTACAAACGCTTATTTTTAATAGAAATCGTTGTTTTAAGCCTTAACTTCACATTGGAAATGTAGGAAATCGAACTATAATGAAGTTTTACCCATTTTGACATAAATAATCAAACTAAGAGTTTTGAAAGTAAACAAGCCGAATATAATCATTAAGATGTCACAAAGCTTATTGTACTAGAAATCGTTGTTTTTAGCCTTAACTTATCGTAGGGAACGTGGGACATTGGACGATAATGAAGTTTTACCTATTTTGACATAAATAATCAAACTAAGAGTTTTAAAAGTAAACAAGCCGAGTATAATCATTAAAGCCTTCACAAAGCTTATTGTGACTAGAAATAGTTGTTTTAAACCTTAACTTCATATTGAAAACGTGGGAAATCGAACTATAATGAAGTTTTCCCAATTTTGACATAAATAATCAAACTAAGAGTTTTGAAAGTAACAAGCCGAGTATAATCATTAAAGCCTTCACAAAGCTTATTGGAACTAGAAATAGTTGTTTTAAGCCTTAACTTCACATTGAAAACGTGGGAAATATAACTATAATGAAGTTTTACCCATTTTGACATAAATAATCAAACTAAGAGTTTTGAAAGTAAACAAGCCGAGTATAATCATTAAGATGTCACAAAGCTTATTGTACTAGAAATCCTTGTTTTAAGCCTCAACTTCTCGTAGGAACGTGGGACATTGGACGATAACGAAGTTTTAACGATTTTGTATAAAATCATAATTTTAATAGTTTTAAAATTTAACAAGACGAGCATAAACATATTTTATCTACAAACGCTTATTTTTAATAGAAATCGTTGTTTTAAGCCTTAACTTCACATTGGAAACGTGGGAAATCGAACTATAATGAAGTTTTACCTATTTTGACATAAATAATCAAACTAAGAGTTTTAAAAGTAAACAAGCCGAGTATATTAATTAAAGCTTTCACAAAGCATATTGAGACTAGAAATAGTTGTTTTAAGCCTTAACTTCACATTGAAAACGTTGGAAATCGAACTATAATGAAGTTTTACCTATTTTGACATAAATAATCAAACTAAGAGTTTTAAAAGTAAACAAGCCGAGTATAATCATTAAAGCCTTCACAAAGCTTATTGTGACTAGAAATAGTTGTTTTAAACCTTAACTTCACATTGAAAACGTGGGAAATCGAACTATAATGAAGTTTTCCCAATTTTGACATAAATAATCAAACTAAGAGTTTTGAAAGTAAACAAGCCGAGTATAATCATTAAAGCCTTCACAAAGCTTATTGGAACTAGAAATAGTTGTTTTAAGCCTTAACTTCACATTGAAAACGCATGGGAAATCAAACTATAATGAAGTTTTACCCATTTTGACATAAATAATCAAACTAAGAGTTTTGAAAGTAAACAAGCCGAGTATAATCATTAAAGCCTTTACAAAGCTTATTGTGACTATAAATAGTTGTTTTAAGCCTTACCTTCACATTGAAAACGTGGGAAATCGAACTATAATGAAGTTTTACCCATTTTCACATAAATAATCAAACTAAGAGTTTTGAAAGTAAACAAGCCGAGTATAATCATTAAGATGTCACAAAGCTTATTGTGACTAGAAATCGTTGTTTTTAGCCTTAACTTCTCGTAGGGAACGTGGGACATTGGACGATAACGAAGTTTTAACGATTTTGTATAAAATCATAATTCTAATAGTTTTAAAATTTAACAAGATGAGCATAAAAATATTTTATCTACAAACGCTAATTTTTAATAGAAATCGTTGTTTTAAGCCCTACCTTCACATTGGAAACGTGGGAAATAGAATTATAATGAAGTTTTACCGATTTTTGACGTAAATAATCAAACTAAGAGTTTTGAAAGTAAACAAGCCGAGTATATTAATTAAAGATTTCACAAAGCATATTGAGACTAGAAATAGTTGTTTTAAGCCTTAACTTCACATTGAAAACGTTGGAAATCGAACTATAATGAAGTTTTACCTATTTTGACATAAATAATCAAACTAAGAGTTTTGAAAGTAAACAAGCCGAGTATAATCATTAAGATGTCACAAACCTTATTGTGACTAGAAATCATTGTTTTTAGCCTTAACTTCTCGTAGGGAACGTGGGACATTGGACGATAACGAAGTTTTTACGATTTTGTATAAAATCATAATTCTAATAGTTTTAAAATTTAACAAGATGAGCATAAACATATTTTATCAAGAAAATGCTTATTTTTAATAGAAATCGTTGTTTTAAGCCCTACCTTCACATTGGAAACGTGGGAAATAGAATTATAATGAAGTTTTACCGATTTTGACATAAATAATCAAACTAAGAGTTTTGAAAGTAAACAAGTCGAGTATAATCATTAATGCTTTTACAAAGCTTATTGTGACTAGAAATAGTTGTTTTAAGCCTTAACTTCACATTGAAAACGTGGGAAATCGAACTATAATGAAGTTTTACCCATTTTGACATAAATAATCAAACTAAGAGTTTTGAAAGTAAACAAGCCGAGTATAATCATTAAGATGTCACAAAGCTTATTGTACTAGAAATCGTTGTTTTTAGCCTTAACTTATCGTAGGGAACGTGGGACATTGGACGATAATGAAGTTTTTACGATTTTGTATAAAATCATAATTCTAATAGTTTTAAAATTTAACAAGATGAGCATAAAAATATTTTATCTACAAACACTTATTTTTAATAGAAATCGTTGTTTTAAGCCCTACCTTCACATTGGAAACGTGGGAAATAGAATTATAATGAAGTTTTACCTATTTTGACATAAATAATCAAACTAAGAGTTTTGAAAGTAAACAAGCCGAGTATAATCATTAAAGCTTTCACAAAGCTTATTGTGACTAGAAATATTTGTTTTAAGCCTTAACTTCACATTGAAAACGTGGGAAATCGAACTATAATGAAGTTTTACCCATTTTGACATAAATAATCAAACTAAGAGTTTTGAAAGTAAACAAGCTGAGTATAATCATTAAGATGTCACAAAGCTTATTGTACTAGAAATCCATGTTTTTAGCCTTAACTTCTTGTAGGGAACGTGGGACATTGGACGATAACGAAGTTTTAACGATTTTGAATAAAATCATAATTTTAATAGTTTTAAAATTTAACAAGACGAGCATAAACATATTTTATCTACAAACCCTTATTTTTAATAGAAATCGTTGTTTTAAGCCTTAACTTCACATTGGAAACGTGGGAAATCGAACTATAATGAAGTTTTACCTATTTTGACATAAATAATCAAACTAAGAGTTTTAAAAGTAAACAAGCCGAGTATAATCATTAAAGCTTTCACAAAGCTTATTGTGACTAGAAATAGTTGTTTTAAGCCTTAACTTCACATTGAAAACGTGGGAAATCGAACTATAATGAAGTTTTCCCAATTTTGACATAAATAATCAAACTAAGAGTTTTGAAAGTAAACAAGCCGAGTATAATCATTAAAGCCTTCACAAAGCTTATTGGAACTAGAAATAGTTGTTTTAAGCCTTAACTTCACATTGAAAACGTGGGAAATCGAACTATAATGAAGTTTTCCCCATTTTGACATAAATAATCAAACTAAGAGTTTTGAAAGTAAACAAGCCGAGTATAATCATTAAAGCCTTTACAAAGCTTATTGTGACTAGAAATAGTTGTTTTAAGCCTTAACTTCACAATGAAAACGTGGGAAATCGAACTATAATGAAGTTTTACCCATTTTGACATAAATAATCAAACTAAGAGTTTTGAAAGTAAACAAGCCGAGTATAATTATTAAGATGTCACAAAGCTTATTGTGACTAGAAATCGTTGTTTTTAGCCTTAACTTCTCGTAGGGAACGTGGGACATTGGACGATAACGAAGTTTTAACGATTTTGTATAAAATCATAATTCTAATAGTTTTAAAATTTAACAAGATGAGCATAAAAATATTTTATCTACAAACGCTTATTTTTAATAGAAATCGTTGTTTTAAGCCCTACCTTCACATTGGAAACGTGGGAAATAGAATTATAATGAAGTTTTACCGATTTTGACATAAATAATCAAACTAAGAGTTTTGAAAGTAAACAAGCCGAGTATATTAATTAAAGCTTTCACAAAGCTTATTGAGACTAGAAATAGTTGTTTTAAGCCTTAACTTCACATTGAAAACGTTGGAAATCGAACTATAATGAAGTTTTACCTATTTTGACATAAATAATCAAACTAAGAGTTTTGAAAGTAAACAAGCCGAGTATAATCATTAAAGCCTTCACAAAGCTTATTGTGACTACAAATAGTTGTTTTAAGCCTTAACTTCACATTGAAAACGTGGGAAATCGAACTATAATGAAATTTTACCCATTTTGACATAAATAATCAAACTAAGAGTTTTGAAAGTAAACAAGCCGAGTATAATCATTAAGATGTCACAAACCTTATTGTGACTAGAAATCGTTGTTTTTAGCCTTAACTTCTCGTAGGGAACGTGGGACATTGGACGATAACGAAGTTTTTACGATTTTGTATAAAATCATAATTCTAATAGTTTTAAAATTTAACAAGATGAGCATAAACATATTTTATCTACAAACGCTTATTTTTAATAGAAATCGTTGTTTTAAGCCCTACCTTCACTTTGGAAACGTGGGAAATAGAATTATAATGAAGTTTTACCGATTTTGACATAAATAATCAAACTAAGAGTTTTGAAAGTAAACAAGCCGAGTATAATCATTAATGCTTTCACAAAGCTTATTGTGACTAGAAATAGTTGTTTTAAGCCTTAACTTCACATTGAAAACGTGGGAAATCGAACTATAATGAAGTTTTACCCATTTTGACATAAATAATCAAACTAAGAGTTTTGAAAGTAAACAAGCCGAGTATAATCATTAAGATGTCACAAAGCTTATTGTACTAGAAATCGTTGTTTTTAGCCTTAACTTATCGTAGGGAACGTGGGACATTGGACGATAATGAAGTTTTTACGATTTTGTATAAAATCATAATTCTAATAGTTTTAAAATTTAACAAGATGAGCATAAAAATATTTTATCTACAAACACTTATTTTTAATAGAAATCGTAGTTTTAAGCCCTACCTTCACATTGGAAACGTGGGAAATAGAATTATAATGAAGTTTTACCGATTTTGACATAAATAATCAAACTAAGAGTTTTGAAAGTAAACAAGCCGAGTATATTAATTAAAGCTTTCACAAAGTATATTGAGACTAGAAATAGTTGTTTTAAGCCTTAACTTCACATTGAAAACGTTGGAAATCGAACTATAATGAAGTTTTACCTATTTTGACATAAATAATCAAACTAAGAGTTTTGAAAGTAAACAAGCCGAGTATAATCATTAAAGCCTTCACAAAGCTTATTGTGACTACAAATAGTTGTTTTAAGCCTTAACTTCACATTGAAAACGTGGGAAATCGAACTATAAAGAAATTTTACCCATTTTGACATAAATAATCAAACTAAGAGTTTTGAAAGTAAACAAGCCGAGTATAATCATTAAGATGTCACAAACCTTATTGTGACTAGAAATCATTGTTTTTAGCCTTAACTTCTAGGGAACGTGGGACATTGGACGATAACGAAGTTTTTACGATTTTGTATAAAATCATAATTCTAATAGTTTTAAAATTTAACAAGATGAGCATAAACATATTTTATCTAGAAAACGCTTATTTTTAATAGAAATCGTTGTTTTAAGCCCTACCTTCACATTGGAAACGTGGGAAATAGAATTATAATGAAGTTTTACCGATTTTGACATAAATAATCAAACTAAGAGTTTTGAAAGTAAACAAGTCGAGTATAATCATTAATCATTATGCTTTCACAAAGCTTATTGTGACTAGAAATAGTTGTTTTAAGCCTTAACTTCACATTGAAAACGTGGGAAATCGAACTATAATGAAGTTTTACCCATTTTGACATAAATAATCAAACTAAGAGTTTTGAAAGTAAACAAGCCGAGTATAATCATTAAGATGTCACAAAGCTTATTGTACTAGAAATCGTTGTTTTTAGCCTTAACTTATCGTAGGGAACGTGGGACATTGGACGATAATGAAGTTTTTACGATTTTGTATAAAATCATAATTCTAATAGTTTTAAAATTTAACAAGATGAGCATAAAAATATTTTATCTACAAACACTTATTTTTAATAGAAATCGTTGTTTTAAGCCCTACCTTCACATTGGAAACGTGGGAAATAGAATTATAATGAAGTTTTACCGATTTTGACATAAATAATCAAACTAAGAGTTTTGAAAGTAAACAAGCCGAGTATAATCATTAAAGCTTTCACAAAGCTTATTGTGACTAGAAATAGTTGTTTTAAGCCTTAACTTCACATTGAAAACGTGGGAAATCGAACTATAATGAAGTTTTACCCATTTTGACATAAATAATCAAACTAAGAGTTTTGAAAGTAAACAAGCTGAGTATAATCATTAAGATGTCACAAAGCTTATTGTACTAGAAATCCTTGTTTTTAGCCTTAACTTCTTGTAGGGAACGTGGGACATTGGACGATAACGAAGTTTTAACGATTTTGAATAAAATCATAATTTTAATAGTTTTAAAATTTAACAAGACGAGCATAAACATATTTTATCTACAAACCCTTATTTTTAATAGAAATCGTTGTTTTAAGCCTTAACTTCACATTAGAAACGTGGGAAATCGAACTATAATGAAGTTTTACCTATTTTGACATAAATAATCAAACTAAGAGTTTTAAAAGTAAACAAGCCGAGTATAATCATTAAAGCTTTCACAAAGCTTATTGTGACTAGAAATAGTTGTTTTAAGCCTTAACTTCACATTGAAAACGTGGGAAATCGAACTATAATGAAGTTTTCCCAATTTTGACATAAATAATCAAACTAAGAGTTTTGAAAGTAAACAAGCCGAGTATAATCATTAAAGCCTTCACAAAGCTTATTGGAACTAGAAATAGTTGTTTTAAGCCTTAACTTCACATTGAAAACGTGGGAAATCGAACTATAATGAAGTTTTACCCATTTTGACATAAATAATCAAACTAAGAGTTTTGAAAGTAAACAAGCCGAGTATAATCATTAAAGCCTTTACAAAGCTTATTGTGACTAGAAATAGTTGTTTTAAGCCTTAACTTCACAATGAAAACGTGGGAAATCGAACTATAATGAAGTTTTACCCATTTTGACATAAATAATCAAACTAAGAGTTTTGAAAGTAAACAAGCCGAGTATAATTATTAAGATGTCACAAAGCTTATTGTGACTAGAAATCGTTGTTTTTAGCCTTAACTTCTCGTAGGGAACGTGGGACATTGGACGATAACGAAGTTTTAACGATTTTGTATAAAATCATAATTCTAATAGTTTTAAAATTTAACAGGATGAGCATAAAAATATTTTATCTACAAACGCTTATTTTTAATAGAAATCGTTGTTTTAAGCCCTACCTTCACATTGGAAACGTGGGAAATAGAATTATAATGAAGTTTTACCGATTTTGACATAAATAATCAAACTAAGAGTTTTGAAAGTAAACAAGCCGAGTATAATAATTAAAGCTTTCACAAAGCTTATTGAGACTAGAAATAGTTGTTTTAAGCCTTAACTTCACATTGAAAACGTTGGAAATCGAACTATAATGAAGTTTTACCTATTTTGACATAAATAATCAAACTAAGAGTTTTGAAAGTAAACAAGCCGAGTATAATCATTAAAGCCTTCACAAAGCTTATTGTGACTACAAATAGTTGTTTTAAGCCTTAACTTCACATTGAAAACGTGGGAAATCGAACTATAATGAAATTTTACCCATTTTGACATAAATAATCAAACTAAGAGTTTTGAAAGTAAACAAGCCGAGTATAATCATTAAGATGTCACAAACCTTATT
Source organism: Stephania japonica (assembly GCA_039657345.1). Taxonomy (NCBI): domain Eukaryota; kingdom Viridiplantae; phylum Streptophyta; class Magnoliopsida; order Ranunculales; family Menispermaceae; genus Stephania; species Stephania japonica. The sequence continues at coordinate 52,157,882 of CM077556.1, read as the reverse complement.
GTGACTAGAAATCGTTGTTTTTAGCCTTAACTTCTCGTAGGGAACGTGGGACATTGGACGATAACGAAGTTTTTACGATTTTGTATAAAATCATAATTCTAATAGTTTTAAAATTTAACAAGATGAGCATAAACATATTTTATCTACAAACGCTTATTTTTAATAGAAATCGTTGTTTTAAGCCCTACCTTCACATTGGAAACGTGGGAAATAGAATTATAATGAAGTTTTACCGATTTTGACATAAATAATCAAACTAAGAGTTTTGAAAGTAAACAAGCCGAGTATAATCATTAATGCTTTCACAAAGCTTATTGTGACTAGAAATAGTTGTTTTAAGCCTTAACTTCACATTGAAAACGTGGGAAATCGAACTATAATGAAGTTTTACCCATTTTGACATAAATAATCAAACTAAGAGTTTTGAAAGTAAACAAGCCGAGTATAATCATTAAGATGTCACAAAGCTTATTGTACTAGAAATCGTTGTTTTTAGCCTTAACTTATCGTAGGGAACGTGGGACATTGGACGATAATGAAGTTTTTACGATTTTGTATAAAATCATAATTCTAATAGTTTTAAAATTTAACAAGATGAGCATAAAAATATTTTATCTACAAACACTTATTTTTAATAGAAATCGTAGTTTTAAGCCCTACCTTCACATTGGAAACGTGGGAAATAGAATTATAATGAAGTTTTACCGATTTTGACATAAATAATCAAACTAAGAGTTTTGAAAGTAAACAAGCCGAGTATATTAATTAAAGCTTTCACAAAGTATATTGAGACTAGAAATAGTTGTTTTAAGCCTTAACTTCACATTGAAAACGTTGGAAATCGAACTATAATGAAGTTTTACCTATTTTGACATAAATAATCAAACTAAGAGTTTTGAAAGTAAACAAGCCGAGTATAATCATTAAAGCCTTCACAAAGCTTATTGTGACTACAAATAGTTGTTTTAAGCCTTAACTTCACATTGAAAACGTGGGAAATCGAACTATAAAGAAATTTTACCCATTTTGACATAAATAATCAAACTAAGAGTTTTGAAAGTAAACAAGCCGAGTATAATCATTAAGATGTCACAAACCTTATTGTGACTAGAAATCATTGTTTTTAGCCTTAACTTCTCGTAGGGAACGTGGGACATTGGACGATAACGAAGTTTTTACGATTTTGTATAAAATCATAATTCTAATAGTTTTAAAATTTAACAAGATGAGCATAAACATATTTTATCTAGAAAACGCTTATTTTTAATAGAAATCGTTGTTTTAAGCCCTACCTTCACATTGGAAACGTGGGAAATAGAATTATAATGAAGTTTTACCGATTTTGACATAAATAATCAAACTAAGAGTTTTGAAAGTAAACAAGTCGAGTATAATCATTAATGCTTTCACAAAGCTTATTGTGACTAGAAATAGTTGTTTTAAGCCTTAACTTCACATTGAAAACGTGGGAAATCGAACTATAATGAAGTTTTACCCATTTTGACATAAATAATCAAACTAAGAGTTTTGAAAGTAAACAAGCCGAGTATAATCATTAAGATGTCACAAAGCTTATTGTACTAGAAATCGTTGTTTTTAGCCTTAACTTATCGTAGGGAACGTGGGACATTGGACGATAATGAAGTTTTTACGATTTTGTATAAAATCATAATTCTAATAGTTTTAAAATTTAACAAGATGAGCATAAAAATATTTTATCTACAAACACTTATTTTTAATAGAAATCGTTGTTTTAAGCCCTACCTTCACATTGGAAACGTGGGAAATAGAATTATAATGAAGTTTTACCGATTTTGACATAAATAATCAAACTAAGAGTTTTGAAAGTAAACAAGCCGAGTATAATCATTAAAGCTTTCACAAAGCTTATTGTGACTAGAAATAGTTGTTTTAAGCCTTAACTTCACATTGAAACGTGGGAAATCGAACTATAATGAAGTTTTACCCATTTTGACATAAATAATCAAACTAAGAGTTTTGAAAGTAAACAAGTGAGTATAATCATTAAGATGTCACAAAGCTTATTGTACTAGAAATCCTTGTTTTTAGCCTTAACTTCTTGTAGGGAACGTGGGACATTGGACGATAACGAAGTTTTAACGATTTTGAATAAAATCATAATTTTAATAGTTTTAAAATTTAACAAGACGAGCATAAACATATTTTATCTACAAACCCTTATTTTTAATAGAAATCGTTGTTTTAAGCCTTAACTTCACATTAGAAACGTGGGAAATCGAACTATAATGAAGTTTTACCTATTTTGACATAAATAATCAAACTAAGAGTTTTAAAAGTAAACAAGCCGAGTATAATCATTAAAGCTTTCACAAAGCTTATTGTGACTAGAAATAGTTGTTTTAAGCCTTAACTTCACATTGAAAACGCATGGGAAATCGAACTATAATGAAGTTTTCCCAATTTTGACATAAATAATCAAACTAAGAGTTTTGAAAGTAAACAAGCCGAGTATAATCATTAAAGCCTTCACAAAGCTTATTGGAACTAGAAATAGTTGTTTTAAGCCTTAACTTCACATTGAAAACGTGGGAAATCGAACTATAATGAAGTTTTACCCATTTTGACATAAATAATCAAACTAAGAGTTTTGAAAGTAAACAAGCCGAGTATAATCATTAAAGCCTTTACAAAGCTTATTGTGACTAGAAATAGTTGTTTTAAGCCTTAACTTCACAATGAAAACGTGGGAAATCGAACTATAATGAAGTTTTACCCATTTTGACATAAATAATCAAACTAAGAGTTTTGAAAGTAAACAAGCCGAGTATAATTATTAAGATGTCACAAAGCTTATTGTGACTAGAAATCGTTGTTTTTAGCCTTAACTTCTCGTAGGGAACGTGGGACATTGGACGATAACGAAGTTTTAACGATTTTGTATAAAATCATAATTCTAATAGTTTTAAAATTTAACAGGATGAGCATAAAAATATTTTATCTACAAACGCTTATTTTTAATAGAAATCGTTGTTTTAAGCCCTACCTTCACATTGGAAACGTGGGAAATAGAATTATAATGAAGTTTTACCGATTTTGACATAAATAATCAAACTAAGAGTTTTGAAAGTAAACAAGCCGAGTATAATAATTAAAGCTTTCACAAAGCTTATTGAGACTAGAAATAGTTGTTTTAAGCCTTAACTTCACATTGAAAACGTTGGAAATCGAACTATAATGAAGTTTTACCTATTTTGACATAAATAATCAAACTAAGAGTTTTGAAAGTAAACAAGCCGAGTATAATCATTAAAGCCTTCACAAAGCTTATTGTGACTACAAATAGTTGTTTTAAGCCTTAACTTCACATTGAAAACGTGGGAAATCGAACTATAATGAAATTTTACCCATTTTGACATAAATAATCAAACTAAGAGTTTTGAAAGTAAACAAGCCGAGTATAATCATTAAGATGTCACAAACCTTATTGTGACTAGAAATCGTTGTTTTTAGCCTTAACTTCTCGTAGGGAACGTGGGACATTGGACGATAACGAAGTTTTTACGATTTTGTATAAAATCATAATTCTAATAGTTTTAAAATTTAACAAGATGAGCATAAACATATTTTATCTACAAACGCTTATTTTTAATAGAAATCGTTGTTTTAAGCCCTACCTTCACATTGGAAACGTGGGAAATAGAATTATAATGAAGTTTTACCGATTTTGACATAAATAATCAAACTAAGAGTTTTGAAAGTAAACAAGCCGAGTATAATCATTAATGCTTTCACAAAGCTTATTGTGACTAGAAATAGTTGTTTTAAGCCTTAACTTCACATTGAAAACGTGGGAAATCGAACTATAATGAAGTTTTACCCATTTTGACATAAATAATCAAACTAAGAGTTTTGAAAGTAAACAAGCCGAGTATAATCATTAAGATGTCACAAAGCTTATTGTACTAGAAATCGTTGTTTTTAGCCTTAACTTATCGTAGGGAACGTGGGACATTGGACGATAATGAAGTTTTTACGATTTTGTATAAAATCATAATTCTAATAGTTTTAAAATTTAACAAGATGAGCATAAAAATATTTTATCTACAAACACTTATTTTTAATAGAAATCGTAGTTTTAAGCCCTACCTTCACATTGGAAACGTGGGAAATAGAATTATAATGAAGTTTTACCGATTTTGACATAAATAATCAAACTAAGAGTTTTGAAAGTAAACAAGCCGAGTATAATCATTAAAGCTTTCACAAAGCTTATTGTGACTGGAAATAGTTGTTTTAAGCCTTAACTTCACATTGAAAACGTGGGAAATCGAACTATAATGAAGTTTTACCCATTTTGACATAAATAATCAAACTAAGAGTTTTGAAAGTAAACAAGCTGAGTATAATCATTAAGATGTCACAAAGCTTATTGTACTAGAAATCCTTGTTTTTAGCCTTAACTTCTCGTAGGGAACGTGGGACATTGGACGATAACGAAGTTTTAACGATTTTGAATAAAATCATAATTTTAATAGTTTTAAAATTTAACAAGACGAGCATAAACATATTTTATCTACAAACGCTTATTTTTAATAGAAATCGTTGTTTTAAGCCTTAACTTCACATTGGAAACGTGGGAAATCGAACTATAATGAAGTTTTACCTATTTTGACATAAATAATCAAACTAAGAGTTTTAAAAGTAAACAAGCCGAGTATAATCATTAAAGCTTTCACAAAGCTTATTGTGACTAGAAATAGTTGTTTTAAGCCTTAACTTCACATTGAAAACGTAGGAAATCGAACTATAATGAAGTTTTACCCATTTTGACATAAATAATCAAACTAAGAGTTTTGAAAGTAAACAAGCCGAGTATAATCATTAAGATGTCACAAAGCTTATTGTCACTAGAAATCCTTGTTTTTAGCCTTAACTTCTCGTATGGAACGTGGGACATTGGACGATAACGAAGTTTTAACGATTTTGAATAAAATCATAATTTTAATAGTTTTAAAATTTAACAAGACGAGCATAAACATATTATATCTACAAACGCTTATTTTTAATAGAAATCGTTGTTTTAAGCCTTAACTTCACATTGGAAACGTGGGAAATCGAACTATAATGAAGTTTTACCTATTTTGACATAAATAATCAAACTAAGAGTTTTAAAAGTAAACAAGCCGAGTATAATCATTAAAGCCTTTACAAAGCTTATTGTGACTAGAAATAGTTGTTTTAAGCCTTAACTTCACATTGAAAACGTGGGAAATCGAACTATAATGAAGTTTTACCCATTTTGACATAAATAATCAAACTAAGAGTTTTGAAAGTAAACAAGCCGAGTATAATCATTAAGATGTCACAAAGCTTATTGTACTAGAAATCGTTGTTTTTAGCCTTAACTTATCGTAGGGAACGTGGGACATTGGACGATAATGAAGTTTTTACGATTTTTGTATAAAATCATAATTCTAATAGTTTTAAAATTTAACAAGATGAGCATAAAAATATTTTATCTACAAACACTTATTTTTAATAGAAATCGTTGTTTTAAGCCCTACCTTCACATTGGAAACGTGGGAAATAGAATTATAATGAAGTTTTACCTATTTTGACATAAATAATCAAACTAAGAGTTTTGAAAGTAAACAAGCCGAGTATAATCATTAAAGCTTTCACAAAGCTTATTGTGACTAGAAATATTTGTTTTAAGCCTTAACTTCACATTGAAAACGTGGGAAATCGAACTATAATGAAGTTTTACCCATTTTGACATAAATAATCAAACTAAGAGTTTTGAAAGTAAACAAGCTGAGTATAATCATTAAGATGTCACAAAGCTTATTGTACTAGAAATCCATGTTTTTAGCCTTAACTTCTTGTAGGGAACGTGGGACATTGGACGATAACGAAGTTTTAACGATTTTGAATAAAATCATAATTTTAATAGTTTTAAAATTTAACAAGACGAGCATAAACATATTTTATCTACAAACCCTTATTTTTAATAGAAATCGTTGTTTTAAGCCTTAACTTCACATTGGAAACGTGGGAAATCGAACTATAATGAAGTTTTACCTATTTTGACATAAATAATCAAACTAAGAGTTTTAAAAGTAAACAAGCCGAGTATAATCATTAAAGCTTTCACAAAGCTTATTGTGACTAGAAATAGTTGTTTTAAGCCTTAACTTCACATTGAAAACGTGGGAAATCGAACTATAATGAAGTTTTCCCAATTTTGACATAAATAATCAAACTAAGAGTTTTGAAAGTAAACAAGCCGAGTATAATCATTAAAGCCTTCACAAAGCTTATTGGAACTAGAAATAGTTGTTTTAAGCCTTAACTTCACATTGAAAACGTGGGAAATCGAACTATAATGAAGTTTTCCCCATTTTGACATAAATAATCAAACTAAGAGTTTTGAAAGTAAACAAGCCGAGTATAATCATTAAAGCCTTTACAAAGCTTATTGTGACTAGAAATAGTTGTTTTAAGCCTTAACTTCACAATGAAAACGTGGGAAATCGAACTATAATGAAGTTTTACCCATTTTGACATAAATAATCAAACTAAGAGTTTTGAAAGTAAACAAGCCGAGTATAATTATTAAGATGTCACAAAGCTTATTGTGACTAGAAATCGTTGTTTTTAGCCTTAACTTCTCGTAGGGAACGTGGGACATTGGACGATAACGAAGTTTTAACGATTTTGTATAAAATCATAATTCTAATAGTTTTAAAATTTAACAAGATGAGCATAAAAATATTTTATCTACAAACGCTTATTTTTAATAGAAATCGTTGTTTTAAGCCCTACCTTCACATTGGAAACGTGGGAAATAGAATTATAATGAAGTTTTACCGATTTTGACATAAATAATCAAACTAAGAGTTTTGAAAGTAAACAAGCCGAGTATATTAATTAAAGCTTTCACAAAGCTTATTGAGACTAGAAATAGTTGTTTTAAGCCTTAACTTCACATTGAAAACGTTGGAAATCGAACTATAATGAAGTTTTACCTATTTTGACATAAATAATCAAACTAAGAGTTTTGAAAGTAAACAAGCCGAGTATAATCATTAAAGCCTTCACAAAGCTTATTGTGACTACAAATAGTTGTTTTAAGCCTTAACTTCACATTGAAAACGTGGGAAATCGAACTATAATGAAATTTTACCCATTTTGACATAAATAATCAAACTAAGAGTTTTGAAAGTAAACAAGCCGAGTATAATCATTAAGATGTCACAAACCTTATTGTGACTAGAAATCGTTGTTTTTAGCCTTAACTTCTCGTAGGGAACGTGGGACATTGGACGATAACGAAGTTTTTACGATTTTGTATAAAATCATAATTCTAATACTTTTAAAATTTAACAAGATGAGCATAAACATATTTTATCTACAAACGCTTATTTTTAATAGAAATCGTTGTTTTAAGCCCTACCTTCACTTTGGAAACGTGGGAAATAGAATTATAATGAAGTTTTACCGATTTTGACATAAATAATCAAACTAAGAGTTTTGAAAGTAAACAAGCCGAGTATAATCATTAATGCTTTCACAAAGCTTATTGTGACTAGAAATAGTTGTTTTAAGCCTTAACTTCACATTGAAAACGTGGGAAATCGAACTATAATGAAGTTTTACCCATTTTGACATAAATAATCAAACTAAGAGTTTTGAAAGTAAACAAGCCGAGTATAATCATTAAGATGTCACAAAGCTTATTGTACTAGAAATCGTTGTTTTTAGCCTTAACTTATCGTAGGGAACGTGGGACATTGGACGATAATGAAGTTTTTACGATTTTGTATAAAATCATAATTCTAATAGTTTTAAAATTTAACAAGATGAGCATAAAAATATTTTATCTACAAACACTTATTTTTAATAGAAATCGTAGTTTTAAGCCCTACCTTCACATTGGAAACGTGGGAAATAGAATTATAATGAAGTTTTACCGATTTTGACATAAATAATCAAACTAAGAGTTTTGAAAGTAAACAAGCCGAGTATATTAATTAAAGCTTTCACAAAGTATATTGAGACTAGAAATAGTTGTTTTAAGCCTTAACTTCACATTGAAAACGTTGGAAATCGAACTATAATGAAGTTTTACCTATTTTGACATAAATAATCAAACTAAGAGTTTTGAAAGTAAACAAGCCGAGTATAATCATTAAAGCCTTCACAAAGCTTATTGTGACTACAAATAGTTGTTTTAAGCCTTAACTTCACATTGAAAACGTGGGAAATCGAACTATAAAGAAATTTTACCCATTTTGACATAAATAATCAAACTAAGAGTTTTGAAAGTAAACAAGCCGAGTATAATCATTAAGATGTCACAAACCTTATTGTGACTAGAAATCATTGTTTTTAGCCTTAACTTCTCGTAGGGAACGTGGGACATTGGACGATAACGAAGTTTTTACGATTTTGTATAAAATCATAATTCTAATAGTTTTAAAATTTAACAAGATGAGCATAAACATATTTTATCTAGAAAACGCTTATTTTTAATAGAAATCGTTGTTTTAAGCCCTACCTTCACATTGGAAACGTGGGAAATAGAATTATAATGAAGTTTTACCGATTTTGACATAAATAATCAAACTAAGAGTTTTGAAAGTAAACAAGTCGAGTATAATCATTAATGCTTTCACAAAGCTTATTGTGACTAGAAATAGTTGTTTTAAGCCTTAACTTCACATTGAAAACGTGGGAAATCGAACTATAATGAAGTTTTACCCATTTTGACATAAATAATCAAACTAAGAGTTTTGAAAGTAAACAAGCCGAGTATAATCATTAAGATGTCACAAAGCTTATTGTACTAGAAATCGTTGTTTTTAGCCTTAACTTATCGTAGGGAACGTGGGACATTGGACGATAATGAAGTTTTTACGATTTTGTATAAAATCATAATTCTAATAGTTTTAAAATTTAACAAGATGAGCATAAAAATATTTTATCTACAAACACTTATTTTTAATAGAAATCGTTGTTTTAAGCCCTACCTTCACATTGGAAACGTGGGAAATAGAATTATAATGAAGTTTTACCGATTTTGACATAAATAATCAAACTAAGAGTTTTGAAAGTAAACAAGCCGAGTATAATCATTAAAGCTTTCACAAAGCTTATTGTGACTAGAAATAGTTGTTTTAAGCCTTAACTTCACATTGAAAACGTGGGAAATCGAACTATAATGAAGTTTTACCCATTTTGACATAAATAATCAAACTAAGAGTTTTGAAAGTAAACAAGCCGAGTATAATCATTAAGATGTCACAAAGCTTATTGTACTAGAAATCCTTGTTTTTAGCCTTAACTTCTTGTAGGGAACGTGGGACATTGGACGATAACGAAGTTTTAACGATTTTGAATAAAATCATAATTTTAATAGTTTTAAAATTTAACAAGACGAGCATAAACATATTTTATCTACAAACCCTTATTTTTAATAGAAATCGTTGTTTTAAGCCTTAACTTCACATTAGAAACGTGGGAAATCGAACTATAATGAAGTTTTACCTATTTTGACATAAATAATCAAACTAAGAGTTTTAAAAGTAAACAAGCCGAGTATAATCATTAAAGCTTTCACAAAGCTTATTGTGACTAGAAATAGTTGTTTTAAGCCTTAACTTCACATTGAAAACGTGGGAAATCGAACTATAATGAAGTTTTCCCAATTTTGACATAAATAATCAAACTAAGAGTTTTGAAAGTAAACAAGCCGAGTATAATCATTAAAGCCTTCACAAAGCTTATTGGAACTAGAAATAGTTGTTTTAAGCCTTAACTTCACATTGAAAACGTGGGAAATCGAACTATAATGAAGTTTTACCCATTTTGACATAAATAATCAAACTAAGAGTTTTGAAAGTAAACAAGCCGAGTATAATCATTAAAGCCTTTACAAAGCTTATTGTGACTAGAAATAGTTGTTTTAAGCCTTAACTTCACAATGAAAACGTGGGAAATCGAACTATAATGAAGTTTTACCCATTTTGACATAAATAATCAAACTAAGAGTTTTGAAAGTAAACAAGCCGAGTATAATTATTAAGATGTCACAAAGCTTATTGTGACTAGAAATCGTTGTTTTTAGCCTTAACTTCTCGTAGGGAACGTGGGACATTGGACGATAACGAAGTTTTAACGATTTTGTATAAAATCATAATTCTAATAGTTTTAAAATTTAACAGGATGAGCATAAAAATATTTTATCTACAAACGCTTATTTTTAATAGAAATCGTTGTTTTAAGCCCTACCTTCACATTGGAAACGTGGGAAATAGAATTATAATGAAGTTTTACCGATTTTGACATAAATAATCAAACTAAGAGTTTTGAAAGTAAACAAGCCGAGTATAATAATTAAAGCTTTCACAAAGCTTATTGAGACTAGAAATAGTTGTTTTAAGCCTTAACTTCACATTGAAAACGTTGGAAATCGAACTATAATGAAGTTTTACCTATTTTGACATAAATAATCAAACTAAGAGTTTTGAAAGTAAACAAGCCGAGTATAATCATTAAAGCCTTCACAAAGCTTATTGTGACTACAAATAGTTGTTTTAAGCCTTAACTTCACATTGAAAACGTGGGAAATCGAACTATAATGAAATTTTACCCATTTTGACATAAATAATCAAACTAAGAGTTTTGAAAGTAAACAAGCCGAGTATAATCATTAAGATGTCACAAACCTTATTGTGACTAGAAATCGTTGTTTTTAGCCTTAACTTCTCGTAGGGAACGTGGGACATTGGACGATAACGAAGTTTTTACGATTTTGTATAAAATCATAATTCTAATAGTTTTAAAATTTAACAAGATGAGCATAAACATATTTTATCTACAAACGCTTATTTTTAATAGAAATCGTTGTTTTAAGCCCTACCTTCACATTGGAAACGTGGGAAATAGAATTATAATGAAGTTTTACCGATTTTGACATAAATAATCAAACTAAGAGTTTTGAAAGTAAACAAGCCGAGTATAATCATTAATGCTTTCACAAAGCTTATTGTGACTAGAAATAGTTGTTTTAAGCCTTAACTTCACATTGAAAACGTGGGAAATCGAACTATAATGAAGTTTTACCCATTTTGACATAAATAATCAAACTAAGAGTTTTGAAAGTAAACAAGCCGAGTATAATCATTAAGATGTCACAAAGCTTATTGTACTAGAAATCGTTGTTTTTAGCCTTAACTTATCGTAGGGAACGTGGGACATTGGACGATAATGAAGTTTTTACGATTTTGTATAAAATCATAATTCTAATAGTTTTAAAATTTAACAAGATGAGCATAAAAATATTTTATCTACAAACACTTATTTTTAATAGAAATCGTAGTTTTAAGCCCTACCTTCACATTGGAAACGTGGGAAATAGAATTATAATGAAGTTTTACCGATTTTGACATAAATAATCAAACTAAGAGTTTTGAAAGTAAACAAGCCGAGTATATTAATTAAAGCTTTCACAAAGTATATTGAGACTAGAAATAGTTGTTTTAAGCCTTAACTTCACATTGAAAACGTTGGAAATCGAACTATAATGAAGTTTTACCTATTTTGACATAAATAATCAAACTAAGAGTTTTGAAAGTAAACAAGCCGAGTATAATCATTAAAGCCTTCACAAAGCTTATTGTGACTACAAATAGTTGTTTTAAGCCTTAACTTCACATTGAAAACGTGGGAAATCGAACTATAAAGAAATTTTACCCATTTTGACATAAATAATCAAACTAAGAGTTTTGAAAGTAAACAAGCCGAGTATAATCATTAAGATGTCACAAACCTTATTGTGACTAGAAATCATTGTTTTTAGCCTTAACTTCTCGTAGGGAACGTGGGACATTGGACGATAACGAAGTTTTTACGATTTTGTATAAAATCATAATTCTAATAGTTTTAAAATTTAACAAGATGAGCATAAACATATTTTATCTAGAAAACGCTTATTTTTAATAGAAATCGTTGTTTTAAGCCCTACCTTCACATTGGAAACGTGGGAAATAGAATTATAATGAAGTTTTACCGATTTTGACATAAATAATCAAACTAAGAGTTTTGAAAGTAAACAAGTCGAGTATAATCATTAATGCTTTCACAAAGCTTATTGTGACTAGAAATAGTTGTTTTAAGCCTTAACTTCACATTGAAAACGTGGGAAATCGAACTATAATGAAGTTTTACCCATTTTGACATAAATAATCAAACTAAGAGTTTTGAAAGTAAACAAGCCGAGTATAATCATTAAGATGTCACAAAGCTTATTGTACTAGAAATCGTTGTTTTTAGCCTTAACTTATCGTAGGGAACGTGGGACATTGGACGATAATGAAGTTTTTACGATTTTGTATAAAATCATAATTCTAATAGTTTTAAAATTTAACAAGATGAGCATAAAAATATTTTATCTACAAACACTTATTTTTAATAGAAATCGTTGTTTTAAGCCCTACCTTCACATTGGAAACGTGGGAAATAGAATTATAATGAAGTTTTACCGATTTTGACATAAATAATCAAACTAAGAGTTTTGAAAGTAAACAAGCCGAGTATAATCATTAAAGCTTTCACAAAGCTTATTGTGACTAGAAATAGTTGTTTTAAGCCTTAACTTCACATTGAAAACGTGGGAAATCGAACTATAATGAAGTTTTACCCATTTTGACATAAATAATCAAACTAAGAGTTTTGAAAGTAAACAAGTTTGAGTATAATCATTAAGATGTCACAAAGCTTATTGTACTAGAAATCCTTGTTTTTAGCCTTAACTTCTTGTAGGGAACGTGGGACATTGGACGATAACGAAGTTTTAACGATTTTGAATAAAATCATAATTTTAATAGTTTTAAAATTTAACAAGACGAGCATAAACATATTTTATCTACAAACCCTTATTTTTAATAGAAATCGTTGTTTTAAGCCTTAACTTCACATTAGAAACGTGGGAAATCGAACTATAATGAAGTTTTACCTATTTTGACATAAATAATCAAACTAAGAGTTTTAAAAGTAAACAAGCCGAGTATAATCATTAAAGCTTTCACAAAGCTTATTGTGACTAGAAATAGTTGTTTTAAGCCTTAACTTCACATTGAAAACGTGGGAAATCGAACTATAATGAAGTTTTCCCAATTTTGACATAAATAATCAAACTAAGAGTTTTGAAAGTAAACAAGCCGAGTATAATCATTAAAGCCTTCACAAAGCTTATTGGAACTAGAAATAGTTGTTTTAAGCCTTAACTTCACATTGAAAACGTGGGAAATCGAACTATAATGAAGTTTTACCCATTTTGACATAAATAATCAAACTAAGAGTTTTGAAAGTAAACAAGCCGAGTATAATCATTAAAGCCTTTACAAAGCTTATTGTGACTAGAAATAGTTGTTTTAAGCCTTAACTTCACAATGAAAACGTGGGAAATCGAACTATAATGAAGTTTTACCCATTTTGACATAAATAATCAAACTAAGAGTTTTGAAAGTAAACAAGCCGAGTATAATTATTAAGATGTCACAAAGCTTATTGTGACTAGAAATCGTTGTTTTTAGCCTTAACTTCTCGTAGGGAACGTGGGACATTGGACGATAACGAAGTTTTAACGATTTTGTATAAAATCATAATTCTAATAGTCTTAAAATTTAACAGGGATGAGCATAAAAATATTTTATCTACAAACGCTTATTTTTAATAGAAATCGTTGTTTTAAGCCCTACCTTCACATTGGAAACGTGGGAAATAGAATTATAATGAAGTTTTACCGATTTTGACATAAATAATCAAACTAAGAGTTTTGAAAGTAAACAAGCCGAGTATAATAATTAAAGCTTTCACAAAGCTTATTGAGACTAGAAATAGTTGTTTTAAGCCTTAACTTCACATTGAAAACGTTGGAAATCGAACTATAATGAAGTTTTACCTATTTTGACATAAATAATCAAACTAAGAGTTTTGAAAGTAAACAAGCCGAGTATAATCATTAAAGCCTTCACAAAGCTTATTGTGACTACAAATAGTTGTTTTAAGCCTTAACTTCACATTGAAAACGTGGGAAATCGAACTATAATGAAATTTTACCCATTTTGACATAAATAATCAAACTAAGAGTTTTGAAAGTAAACAAGCCGAGTATAATCATTAAGATGTCACAAACCTTATTGTGACTAGAAATCGTTGTTTTTAGCCTTAACTTCTCGTAGGGAACGTGGGACATTGGACGATAACGAAGTTTTTACGATTTTGTATAAAATCATAATTCTAATAGTTTTAAAATTTAACAAGATGAGCATAAACATATTTTATCTACAAACGCTTATTTTTAATAGAAATCGTTGTTTTAAGCCCTACCTTCACATTGGAAACGTGGGAAATAGAATTATAATGAAGTTTTACCGATTTTGACATAAATAATCAAACTAAGAGTTTTGAAAGTAAACAAGCCGAGTATAATCATTAATGCTTTCACAAAGCTTATTGTGACTAGAAATAGTTGTTTTAAGCCTTAACTTCACATTGAAAACGTGGGAAATCGAACTATAATGAAGTTTTACCCATTTTGACATAAATAATCAAACTAAGAGTTTTGAAAGTAAACAAGCCGAGTATAATCATTAAGATGTCACAAAGCTTATTGTACTAGAAATCGTTGTTTTTAGCCTTAACTTATCGTAGGGAACGTGGGACATTGGACGATAATGAAGTTTTTACGATTTTGTATAAAATCATAATTCTAATAGTTTTAAAATTTAACAAGATGAGCATAAAAATATTTTATCTACAAACACTTATTTTTAATAGAAATCGTAGTTTTAAGCCCTACCTTCACATTGGAAACGTGGGAAATAGAATTATAATGAAGTTTTACCGATTTTGACATAAATAATCAAACTAAGAGTTTTGAAAGTAAACAAGCCGAGTATAATCATTAAAGCTTTCACAAAGCTTATTGTGACTGGAAATAGTTGTTTTAAGCCTTAACTTCACATTGAAAACGTGGGAAATCGAACTATAATGAAGTTTTACCCATTTTGACATAAATAATCAAACTAAGAGTTTTGAAAGTAAACAAGTGAGTATAATCATTAAGATGTCACAAAGCTTATTGTACTAGAAATCCTTGTTTTTAGCCTTAACTTCTCGTAGGGAACGTGGGACATTGGACGATAACGAAGTTTTAACGATTTTGAATAAAATCATAATTTTAATAGTTTTAAAATTTAACAAGACGAGCATAAACATATTTTATCTACAAACGCTTATTTTTAATAGAAATCGTTGTTTTAAGCCTTAACTTCACATTGGAAACGTGGGAAATCGAACTATAATGAAGTTTTACCTATTTTGACATAAATAATCAAACTAAGAGTTTTAAAAGTAAACAAGCCGAGTATAATCATTAAAGCCTTCACAAAGCTTATTGTGACTAGAAATAGTTGTTTTAAACCTTAACTTCACATTGAAAACGTGGGAAATCGAATTATAATGAAGTTTTCCCAATTTTGACATAAATAATCAAACTAAGAGTTTTGAAAGTAAACAAGCCGAGTATAATCATTAAAGCCTTCACAAAGCTTATTGGAACTAGAAATAGTTGTTTTAAACCTTAACTTCACATTGAAAACGTGGGAAATCGAACTATAATGAAGTTTTACCCATTTTGACATAAATAATCAAACTAAGAGTTTTGAAAGTAAACAAGCCGAGTATAATCATTAAAGCCTTTACAAAGCTTATTGTGACTAGAAATAGTTGTTTTAAGCCTTAACTTCACATTGAAAACGTGGGAAATCGAACTATAATGAAGTTTTACCCATTTTGACATAAATAATCAAACTAAGAGTTTTGAAAGTAAACAAGCCGAGTATAATCATTAAGATGTCACATAGCTTATTGTGACTAGAAATCGTTGTTTTTAGCCTTAACTTCTCGTAGGGAACGTGGGACATTGGACGATAACGAAGTTTTAACGATTTTGTATAAAATCATAATTCTAATAGTTTTAAAATTTAACAAGACGAGCATAAACATATTTTATCTACAAACGCTTATTTTTAATAGAAATCGTTGTTTTAAGCATTAACTTCACATTGGAAACGTAGGAAATCGAACTATAATGAAGTTTTACCCATTTTGACATAAATAATCAAACTAAGAGTTTTGAAAGTAAACAAGCCGAGTATAATCATTAAGATGTCACAAAGCTTATTGTGACTAGAAATCGTTGTTTTTAGCCTTAACTTATCGTAGGGAACGTGGGACATTGGACGATAATGAAGTTTTTACGATTTTGTATAAAATCATAATTCTAATAGTTTTAAAATTTAACAAGACGAGCATAAACATATTTTATCTACAAACGCTTATTTTTAATAGAAATCGTTGTTTTAAGCCTTAACTTCACATTGGAAACGTAGGAAATCGAACTATAATGAAGTTTTACCCATTTTGACATAAATAATCAAACTAAGAGTTTTGAAAGTAAACAAGCCGAGTATAATCATTAAGATGTCACAAAGCTTATTGTACTAGAAATCGTTGTTTTTAGCCTTAACTTATCGTAGGGAACGTGGGACATTGGACGATAATGAAGTTTTACCTATTTTGACATAAATAATCAAACTAAGAGTTTTAAAAGTAAACAAGCCGAGTATAATCATTAAAGCCTTCACAAAGCTTATTGTGACTAGAAATAGTTGTTTTAAACCTTAACTTCACATTGAAAACGTGGGAAATCAAACTATAATGAAGTTTTCCCAATTTTGACATAAATAATCAAACTAAGAGTTTTGAAAGTAACAAGCCGAGTATAATCATTAAAGCCTTCACAAAGCTTATTGGAACTAGAAATAGTTGTTTTAAGCCTTAACTTCACATTGAAAACGTGGGAAATAGAACTATAATGAAGTTTTACCCATTTTGACATAAATAATCAAACTAAGAGTTTTGAAAGTAAACAAGCCGAGTATAATCATTAGGATGTCACAAAGCTTATTGTACTAGAAATCCTTGTTTTAAGCCTTAACTTCTCGTAGGGAACGTGGGACATTGGATGATAACGAAGTTTTAACGATTTTGTATAAAATCATAATTTTAATAGTTTTAAAATTTAACAAGACGAGCATAAACATATTTTATCTACAAACGCTTATTTTTAATAGAAATCGTTGTTTTAAGCCTTAACTTCACATTGGAAACGTGGGAAATCGAACTATAATGAAGTTTTACCTATTTTGACATAAATAATCAAACTAAGAGTTTTAAAAGTAAACAAGCCGAGTATAATCCTTAAAGCCTTCACAAAGCTTATTGTGACTAGAAATAGTTGTTTTAAACCTTAACTTCACATTGAAAACGTGGGAAATCGAACTATAATGAAGTTTTCCCAATTTTGACATAAATAATCAAACTAAGAGTTTTGAAAGTAAACAAGCCGAGTATAATCATTAAAGCCTTCACAAAGCTTATTGGAACTAGAAATAGTTGTTTTAAGCCTTAACTTCACATTGAAAACGTGGGAAATCGAACTATAATGAAGTTTTACCCATTTTGACATAAATAATCAAACTAAGAGTTTTGAAAGTAAACAAGCCGAGTATAATCATTAAAGCCTTTACAAAGCTTATTGTGACTCTAAATAGTTGTTTTAAGCCTTACCTTCACATTGAAAACGTGGGAAATCGAACTATAATGAAGTTTTACCCATTTTCACATAAATAATCAAACTAAGAGTTTTGAAAGTAAACAAGCCGAGTATAATCATTAAGATGTCACAAAGCTTATTGTGACTAGAAATCGTTGTTTTTAGCCTTAACTTCTCGTAGGGAACGTGGGACATTGGACGATAACGAAGTTTTAACGATTTTGTATAAAATCATAATTCTAATAGTTTTAAAATTTAACAAGATGAGCATAAAAATATTTTATCTACAAACGCTAATTTTTAATAGAAATCGTTGTTTTAAGCCCTACCTTCACATTGGAAACGTGGGAAATAGAATTATAATGAAGTTTTACCGATTTTGACGTAAATAATCAAACTAAGAGTTTTGAAAGTAAACAAGCCGAGTATATTAATTAAAGCTTTCACAAAGCATATTGAGACTAGAAATAGTTGTTTTAAGCCTTAACTTCACATTGAAAACGTTGGAAATCGAACTATAATGAAGTTTTACCTATTTTGACATAAATAATCAAACTAAGAGTTTTGAAAGTAAACAAGCCGAGTATAATCATTAAGATGTCACAAACCTTATTGTGACTAGAAATCATTGTTTTTAGCCTTAACTTCTCGTAGGGAACGTGGGGCATTGGACGATAACGAAGTTTTTACGATTTTGTATAAAATCATAATTCTAATAGTTTTAAAATTTAACAAGATGAGCATAAACATATTTTATCTAGAAAATGCTTATTTTTAATAGAAATCGTTGTTTTAAGCCCTACCTTCACATTGGAAACGTGGGAAATAGAATTATAATGAAGTTTTACCGATTTTGACATAAATAATCAAACTAAGAGTTTTGAAAGTAAACAAGTCGAGTATAATCATTAATGCTTTCACAAAGCTTATTGTGACTAGAAATAGTTGTTTTAAGCCTTAACTTCACATTGAAAACGTGGGAAATCGAACTATAATGAAGTTTTACCCATTTTGACATAAATAATCAAACTAATAGTTTTGAAAGTAAACAAGCCGAGTATAATCATTAAGATGTCACAAAGCTTATTGTACTAGAAATCGTTGTTTTTAGCCTTAACTTATCGTAGGGAACGTGGGACATTGGACGATAATGAAGTTTTTACGATTTTGTATAAAATCATAATTCTAATAGTTTTAAAATTTAACAAGATGAGCATAAAAATATTTTATCTACAAACACTTATTTTTAATAGAAATCGTTGTTTTAAGCCCTACCTTCACATTGGAAACGTGGGAAATAGAATTATAATGAAGTTTTACCGATTTTGACATAAATAATCAAACTAAGAGTTTTGAAAGTAAACAAGCCGAGTATAATCATTAAAGCTTTCACAAAGCTTATTGTGACTAGAAATAGTTGTTTTAAGCCTTAACTTCACATTGAAAACGTGGGAAATCGAACTATAATGAAGTTTTACCCATTTTGACATAAATAATCAAACTAAGAGTTTTGAAAGTAAACAAGCTGAGTATAATCATTAAGATGTCACAAAGCTTATTGTACTAGAAATCCTTGTTTTTAGCCTTAACTTCTTGTAGGGAACGTGGGACATTGGACGATAACGAAGTTTTAACGATTTTGAATAAAATCATAATTTTAATAGTTTTAAAATTTAACAAGACGAGCATAAACATATTTTTATCTACAAACCCTTATTTTTAATAGAAATCGTTGTTTTAAGCCTTAACTTCACATTGGAAACGTGGGAAATCGAACTATAATGAAGTTTTACCTATTTTGACATAAATAATCAAACTAAGAGTTTTAAAAGTAAACAAGCCGAGTATAATCATTAAAGCTTTCACAAAGCTTATTTTGACTAGAAATAGTTGTTTTAAGCCTTAACTTAACATTGAAAACGTGGGAAATCGAACTATAATGAAGTTTTCCCAATTTTGACATAAATAATCAAACTAAGAGTTTTGAAAGTAAACAAGCCGAGTATAATCATTAAAGCCTTCACAAAGCTTATTGGAACTAGAAATAGTTGTTTTAAGCCTTAACTTCACATTGAAAACGTGGGAAATCGAACTATAATGAAGTTTTACCCATTTTGACATAAATAATCAAACTAAGAGTTTTGAAAGTAAACAAGCCGAGTATAATCATTAAAGCCTTTACAAAGCTTATTGTGACTAGAAATAGTTGTTTTAAGCCTTAACTTCACAATGAAAACGTGGGAAATCGAACTATAATGAAGTTTTACCCATTTTGACATAAATAATCAAACTAAGAGTTTTGAAAGTAAACAAGCCGAGTATAATTATTAAGATGTCACAAAGCTTATTTTGACTAGAAATCGTTGTTTTTAGCCTTAACTTCTCGTAGGGAACGTGGGACATTGGACGATAACGAAGTTTTAACGATTTTGTATAAAATCATAATTCTAATAGTTTTAAAATTTAACAAGATGAGCATAAAAATATTTTATCTACAAACGCTTATTTTTAATAGAAATCGTTGTTTTAAGCCCTACCTTCACATTGGAAACGTGGGAAATAGAATTATAATGAAGTTTTACCGATTTTGACATAAATAATCAAACTAAGAGTTTTGAAAGTAAACAAGCCGAGTATATTAATTAAAGCTTTCACAAAGCTTATTGAGACTAGAAATAGTTGTTTTAAGCCTTAACTTCAAATTGAAAACGTTGGAAATCGAACTATAATGAAGTTTTACCTATTTTGACATAAATAATCAAACTAAGAGTTTTGAAAGTAAACAAGCCGAGTATAATCATTAAAGCCTTCACAAAGCTTATTGTGACTACAAATAGTAGTTTTAAGCCTTAACTTCACATTGAAAACGTGGGAAATCGAACTATAATGAAATTTTACCCATTTTGACATAAATAATCAAACTAAGAGTTTTGAAAGTAAACAAGCCGAGTATAATCATTAAGATGTCACAAACCTTATTGTGACTAGAAATCGTTGTTTTTAGCCTTAACTTCTCGTAGGGAACGTGAGACATTGGACGATAACGAAGTTTTTACGATTTTGTATAAAATCATAATTCTAATAGTTTTAAAATTTAACAAGATGAGCATAAACATATTTTATCTACAAACGCTTATTTTTAATAGAAATCGTTGTTTTAAGCCCTACCTTCACATTGGAAACATGGGAAATAGAATTATAATGAAGTTTTACCGATTTTGACATAAATAATCAAACTAAGAGTTTTGAAAGTAAACAAGCCGAGTATAATCATTAATGCTTTCACAAAGCTTATTGTGACTAGAAATAGTTGTTTTAAGCCTTAACTTCACATTGAAAACGTGGGAAATCGAACTATAATGAAGTTTTACCCATTTTGACATAAATAATCAAACTAAGAGTTTTGAAAGTAAACAAGCTGAGTATAATCATTAAGATGTCACAAAGCTTATTGTACTAGAAATCCTTGTTTTTAGCCTTAACTTCTAGGGAACGTGGGACATTGGACGATAACGAAGTTTTAACGATTTTGAATAAAATCATAATTTTAATAGTTTTAAAATTTAACAAGACGAGCATAAACATATTTTATCTACAAACGCTTATTTTTAAAAGAAATCGTTGTTTTAAGCCTTAACTTCACATTGGAAACGTGGGAAATCGAACTATAATGAAGTTTTACCTATTTTGACATAAATAATCAAACTAAGAGTTTTAAAAGTAAACAAGCCGAGTATAATCATTAAAGCTTTCACAAAGCTTATTGTGACTAGAAATAGTTGTTTTAAGCCTTAACTTCACATTGAAAACGTGGGAAATCGAACTATAATGAAGTTTTACCCATTTTGACATAAATAATCAAACTAAGAGTTTTGAAAGTAAACAAGCCGAGTATAATCATTAAGATGTCACATAGCTTATTGTGACTAGAAATCGTTGTTTTTAGCCTTAACTTCTCGTAGGGAACGTGGGACATTGGACGATAACGAA
This sequence comes from Stephania japonica, assembly GCA_039657345.1. Taxonomy (NCBI): domain Eukaryota; kingdom Viridiplantae; phylum Streptophyta; class Magnoliopsida; order Ranunculales; family Menispermaceae; genus Stephania; species Stephania japonica. The sequence goes on along the minus strand of CM077556.1, from coordinate 52,136,224 downwards.
GTTTTAACGATTTTGTATAAAATCATAATTCTAATAGTTTTAAAATTTAACAAGACGAGCATAAACATATTTTATCTACAAACGCTTATTTTTAATAGAAATCGTTGTTTTAAGCCTTAACTTCACATTGGAAACGTGGGAAATCGAACTATAATGAAGTTTTACCTATTTTGACATAAATAATCAAACTAAGAGTTTTAAAAGTAAACAAGCCGAGTATAATCCTTAAAGCCTTCACAAAGCTTATTGTGACTAGAAATAGTTGTTTTAAACCTTAACTTCACATTGAAAACGTGGGAAATCGAACTATAATGAAGTTTTCCCAATTTTGACATAAATAATCAAACTAAGAGTTTTGAAAGTAAACAAGCCGAGTATAATCATTAAAGCCTTCACAAAGCTTATTGGAACTAGAAATAGTTGTTTTAAGCCTTAACTTCACATTGAAAACGTGGGAAATCGAACTATAATGAAGTTTTACCCATTTTGACATAAATAATCAAACTAAGAGTTTTGAAAGTAAACAAGCCGAGTATAATCATTAAAGCCTTTACAAAGCTTATTGTGACTCTAAATAGTTGTTTTAAGCCTTACCTTCACATTGAAAACGTGGGAAATCGAACTATAATGAAGTTTTACCCATTTTCACATAAATAATCAAACTAAGAGTTTTGAAAGTAAACAAGCCGAGTATAATCATTAAGATGTCACAAAGCTTATTGTGACTAGAAATCGTTGTTTTTAGCCTTAACTTCTCGTAGGGAACGTGGGACATTGGACGATAACGAAGTTTTAACGATTTTGTATAAAATCATAATTCTAATAGTTTTAAAATTTAACAAGATGAGCATAAAAATATTTTATCTACAAACGCTAATTTTTAATAGAAATCGTTGTTTTAAGCCCTACCTTCACATTGGAAACGTGGGAAATAGAATTATAATGAAGTTTTACCGATTTTGACGTAAATAATCAAACTAAGAGTTTTGAAAGTAAACAAGCCGAGTATATTAATTAAAGCTTTCACAAAGCATATTGAGACTAGAAATAGTTGTTTTAAGCCTTAACTTCACATTGAAAACGTTGGAAATCGAACTATAATGAAGTTTTACCTATTTTGACATAAATAATCAAACTAAGAGTTTTGAAAGTAAACAAGCCGAGTATAATCATTAAGATGTCACAAACCTTATTGTGACTAGAAATCATTGTTTTTAGCCTTAACTTCTCGTAGGGAACGTGGGGCATTGGACGATAACGAAGTTTTTACGATTTTGTATAAAATCATAATTCTAATAGTTTTAAAATTTAACAAGATGAGCATAAACATATTTTATCTAGAAAATGCTTATTTTTAATAGAAATCGTTGTTTTAAGCCCTACCTTCACATTGGAAACGTGGGAAATAGAATTATAATGAAGTTTTACCGATTTTGACATAAATAATCAAACTAAGAGTTTTGAAAGTAAACAAGTCGAGTATAATCATTAATGCTTTCACAAAGCTTATTGTGACTAGAAATAGTTGTTTTAAGCCTTAACTTCACATTGAAAACGTGGGAAATCGAACTATAATGAAGTTTTACCCATTTTGACATAAATAATCAAACTAAGAGTTTTGAAAGTAAACAAGCCGAGTATAATCATTAAGATGTCACAAAGCTTATTGTACTAGAAATCGTTGTTTTTAGCCTTAACTTATCGTAGGGAACGTGGGACATTGGACGATAATGAAGTTTTTACGATTTTGTATAAAATCATAATTCTAATAGTTTTAAAATTTAACAAGATGAGCATAAAAATATTTTATCTACAAACACTTATTTTTAATAGAAATCGTTGTTTTAAGCCCTACCTTCACATTGGAAACGTGGGAAATAGAATTATAATGAAGTTTTACCGATTTTGACATAAATAATCAAACTAAGAGTTTTGAAAGTAAACAAGCCGAGTATAATCATTTAAGCTTTCACAAAGCTTATTGTGACTAGAAATAGTTGTTTTAAGCCTTAACTTCACATTGAAAACGTGGGAAATCGAACTATAATGAAGTTTTACCCATTTTGACATAAATAATCAAACTAAGAATTTTGAAAGTAAACAAGCTGAGTATAATCATTAAGATGTCACAAAGCTTATTGTACTAGAAATCCTTGTTTTTAGCCTTAACTTCTTGTAGGGAACGTGGGACATTGGACGATAACGAAGTTTTAACGATTTTGAATAAAATCATAATTTTAATAGTTTTAAAATTTAACAAGACGAGCATAAACATATTTTTATCTACAAACCCTTATTTTTAATAGAAATCGTTGTTTTAAGCCTTAACTTCACATTGGAAACGTGGGAAATCGAACTATAATGATGTTTTACCTATTTTGACATAAATAATCAAACTAAGAGTTTTAAAAGTAAACAAGCCGAGTATAATCATTAAAGCTTTCACAAAGCTTATTTTGACTAGAAATAGTTGTTTTAAGCCTTAACTTAACATTGAAAACGTGGGAAATCGAACTATAATGAAGTTTTCCCAATTTTGACATAAATAATCAAACTAAGAGTTTTGAAAGTAAACAAGCCGAGTATAAATCATTAAAGCCTTCACAAAGCTTATTGGAACTAGAAATAGTTGTTTTAAGCCTTAACTTCACATTGAAAACGTGGGAAATCGAACTATAATGAAGTTTTACCCATTTTGACATAAATAATCAAACTAAGAGTTTTGAAAGTAAACAAGCCGAGTATAATCATTAAAGCCTTTACAAAGCTTATTGTGACTAGAAATAGTTGTTTTAAGCCTTAACTTCACAATGAAAACGTGGGAAATCGAACTATAATGAAGTTTTACCCATTTTGACATAAATAATCAAACTAAGAGTTTTGAAAGTAAACAAGCCGAGTATAATTATTAAGATGTCACAAAGCTTATTTTGACTAGAAATCGTTGTTTTTAGCCTTAGCTTCTCGTAGGGAACGTGGGACATTGGACGATAACGAAGTTTTAACGATTTTGTATAAAATCATAATTCTAATAGTTTTAAAATTTAACAAGATGAGCATAAAAATATTTTATCTACAAACGCTTATTTTTAATAGAAATCGTTGTTTTAAGCCCTACCTTCACATTGGAAACGTGGGAAATAGAATTATAATGAAGTTTTACCGATTTTGACATAAATAATCAAACTAAGAGTTTTGAAAGTAAACAAGCCGAGTATATTAATTAAAGCTTTCACAAAGCTTATTGAGACTAGAAATAGTTGTTTTAAGCCTTAACTTCACATTGAAAACGTTGGAAATCGAACTATAATGAAGTTTTACCTATTTTGACATAAATAATCAAACTAAGAGTTTTGAAAGTAAACAAGCCGAGTATAATCATTAAAGCCTTCACAAAGCTTATTGTGACTACAAATAGTAGTTTTAAGCCTTAACTTCACATTGAAAACGTGGGAAATCGAACTATAATGAAATTTTACCCATTTTGACATAAATAATCAAACTAAGAGTTTTGAAAGTAAACAAGCCGAGTATAATCATTAAGATGTCACAAACCTTATTGTGACTAGAAATCGTTGTTTTTAGCCTTAACTTCTCGTAGGGAACGTGAGACATTGGACGATAACGAAGTTTTTACGATTTTGTATAAAATCATAATTCTAATAGTTTTAAAATTTAACAAGATGAGCATAAACATATTTTATCTACAAACGCTTATTTTTAATAGAAATCGTTGTTTTAAGCCCTACCTTCACATTGGAAACATGGGAAATAGAATTATAATGAAGTTTTACCGATTTTGACATAAATAATCAAACTAAGAGTTTTGAAAGTAAACAAGCCGAGTATAATCATTAATGCTTTCACAAAGCTTATTGTGACTAGAAATAGTTGTTTTAAGCCTTAACTTCACATTGAAAACGTGGGAAATCGAACTATAATGAAGTTTTACCCATTTTGACATAAATAATCAAACTAAGAGTTTTGAAAGTAAACAAGCCGAGTATAATCATTAAGATGTCACAAAGCTTATTGTACTAGAAATCGTTGTTTTTAGCCTTAACTTATCGTAGGGAACGTGGGACATTGGACGATAATGAAGTTTTTACGATTTTGTATAAAATCATAATTCTAATAGTTTTAAAATTTAACAAGATGAGCATAAAAATATTTTATCTACAAACACTTATTTTTAATAGAAATCGTTGTTTTAAGCCCTACCTTCACATTGGAAACGTGGGAAATAGAATTATAATGAAGTTTTACCGATTTTGACATAAATAATCAAACTAAGAGTTTTGAAAGTAAACAAGCCGAGTATAATCATTAAAGCTTTCACAAAGCTTATTGTGACTAGAAATAGTTGTTTTAAGCCTTAACTTCACATTGAAAACGTGGGAAATCGAACTATAATGAAGTTTTACCCATTTTGACATAAATAATCAAACTAAGAATTTTGAAAGTAAACAAGTGAGTATAATCATTAAGATGTCACAAAGCTTATTGTACTAGAAATCCTTGTTTTTAGCCTTAACTTCTTGTAGGGAACGTGGGACATTGGACGATAACGAAGTTTTAACGATTTTGAATAAAATCATAATTTTAATAGTTTTAAAATTTAACAAGACGAGCATAAACATATTTTTATCTACAAACCCTTATTTTTAATAGAAATCGTTGTTTTAAGCCTTAACTTCACATTGGAAACGTGGGAAATCGAACTATAATGATGTTTTACCTATTTTGACATAAATAATCAAACTAAGAGTTTTAAAAGTAAACAAACAAGCGAGTATAATCATTAAAGCTTTCACAAAGCTTATTTTGACTAGAAATAGTTGTTTTAAGCCTTAACTTAACATTGAAAACGTGGGAAATCGAACTATAATGAAGTTTTCCCAATTTTGACATAAATAATCAAACTAAGAGTTTTGAAAGTAAACAAGCCGAGTATAATCATTAAAGCCTTCACAAAGCTTATTGGAACTAGAAATAGTTGTTTTAAGCCTTAACTTCACATTGAAAACGTGGGAAATCGAACTATAATGAAGTTTTACCCATTTTGACATAAATAATCAAACTAAGAGTTTTGAAAGTAAACAAGCCGAGTATAATCATTAAAGCCTTTACAAAGCTTATTGTGACTAGAAATAGTTGTTTTAAGCCTTAACTTCACAATGAAAACGTGGGAAATCGAACTATAATGAAGTTTTACCCATTTTGACATAAATAATCAAACTAAGAGTTTTGAAAGTAAACAAGCCGAGTATAATTATTAAGATGTCACAAAGCTTATTTTGACTAGAAATCGTTGTTTTTAGCCTTAACTTCTCGTAGGGAACGTGGGACATTGGACGATAACGAAGTTTTAACGATTTTGTATAAAATCATAATTCTAATAGTTTTAAAATTTAACAAGATGAGCATAAAAATATTTTATCTACAAACGCTTATTTTTAATAGAAATCGTTGTTTTAAGCCCTACCTTCACATTGGAAACGTGGGAAATAGAATTATAATGAAGTTTTACCGATTTTGACATAAATAATCAAACTAAGAGTTTTGAAAGTAAACAAGCCGAGTATATTAATTAAAGCTTTCACAAAGCTTATTGAGACTAGAAATAGTTGTTTTAAGCCTTAACTTCACATTGAAAACGTTGGAAATCGAACTATAATGAAGTTTTACCTATTTTGACATAAATAATCAAACTAAGAGTTTTGAAAGTAAACAAGCCGAGTATAATCATTAAAGCCTTCACAAAGCTTATTGTGACTACAAATAGTAGTTTTAAGCCTTAACTTCACATTGAAAACGTGGGAAATCGAACTATAATGAAATTTTACCCATTTTGACATAAATAATCAAACTAAGAGTTTTGAAAGTAAACAAGCCGAGTATAATCATTAAGATGTCACAAACCTTATTGTGACTAGAAATCGTTGTTTTTAGCCTTAACTTCTCGTAGGGAACGTGAGACATTGGACGATAACGAAGTTTTTACGATTTTGTATAAAATCATAATTCTAATAGTTTTAAAATTTAACAAGATGAGCATAAACATATTTTATCTACAAACGCTTATTTTTAATAGAAATCGTTGTTTTAAGCCCTACCTTCACATTGGAAACATGGGAAATAGAATTATAATGAAGTTTTACCGATTTTGACATAAATAATCAAACTAAGAGTTTTGAAAGTAAACAAGCCGAGTATAATCATTAATGCTTTCACAAAGCTTATTGTGACTAGAAATAGTTGTTTTAAGCCTTAACTTCACTTTGAAAACGTGGGAAATCAACTTGAAAACGTGGGAAATCGAACTATAATGAAGTTTTACCCATTTTGACATAAATAATCAAACTAAGAGTTTTGAAAGTAAACAAGCTGAGTATAATCATTAAGATGTCACAAAGCTTATTGTACTAGAAATCCTTGTTTTTAGCCTTAACTTCTCGTAGGGAACGTGGGACATTGGACGATAACGAAGTTTTAACGATTTTGAATAAAATCATAATTTTAATAGTTTTAAAATTTAACAAGACGAGCATAAACATATTTTATCTACAAACGCTTATTTTTAAAAGAAATCGTTGTTTTAAGCCTTAACTTCACATTGGAAACGTGGGAAATCGAACTATAATGAAGTTTTACCTATTTTGACATAAATAATCAAACTAAGAGTTTTAAAAGTAAACAAGCCGAGTATAATCATTAAAGCTTTCACAAAGCTTATTGTGACTAGAAATATTTGTTTTAAGCCTTAACTTCACATTGAAAACGTGGGAAATCGAACTATAATGAAGTTTTACTCATTTTGACATAAATAATCAAACTAAGAGTTTTGAAAGTAAACAAGCCGAGTATAATCATTAAGATGTCACAAAGCTTATTGTACTAGAAATCCTTGTTTTTAGCCTTAACTTCTCGTATGGAACGTGGGACATTGGACGATAACGAAGTTTTAACGATTTTGAATAAAATCATAATTTTAATAGTTTTAAAATTTAACAAGACGAGCATAAACATATTATATCTACAAACGCTTATTTTTAATAGAAATCGTTGTTTTAAGCCTTAACTTCACATTGGAAACGTGGGAAATCGAACTATAATGAAGTTTTACCTATTTTGACATAAATAATCAAACTAAGAGTTTTAAAAGTAAACAAGCCGAGTATAATCATTAAAGCCTTCACAAAGCTTATTGTGACTAGAAATAGTTGTTTTAAACCTTAACTTCACATTGAAAACGTGGGAAATCGAACTATAATGAAGTTTTACCCATTTTGACATAAATAATCAAACTAAGAGTTTTGAAAGTAAACAAGCCGAGTATAATCATTAAGATGTCACAAAGCTTATTGTACTAGAAATCCTTGTTTTTAGCCTTAACTTCTCGTAGGGAACGTGGGACATTGGACGATAACGAAGTTTTAACGATTTTGAATAAAATCATAATTTTAATAGTTTTAAAATTTAACAAGACGAGCATAAACATATTTTATCTACAAACGCTTATTTTTAAAAGAAATCGTTGTTTTAAGCCTTAACTTCACATTGGAAACGTGGGAAATCGAACTATAATGAAGTTTTACCTATTTTGACATAAATAATCAAACTAAGAGTTTTAAAAGTAAACAAGCCGAGTATAATCATTAAAGCTTTCACAAAGCTTATTGTGACTAGAAATATTTGTTTTAAGCCTTAACTTCACATTGAAAACGTGGGAAATCGAACTATAATGAAGTTTTACCCATTTTGACATAAATAATCAAACTAAGAGTTTTGAAAGTAAACAAGCCGAGTATAATCATTAAGATGTCACAAAGCTTATTGTACTAGAAATCCTTGTTTTTAGCCTTAACTTCTCGTATGGAACGTGGGACATTGGACGATAACGAAGTTTTAACGATTTTGAATAAAATCATAATTTTAATAGTTTTAAAATTTAACAAGACGAGCATAAACATATTATATCTACAAACGCTTATTTTTAATAGAAATCGTTGTTTTAAGCCTTAACTTCACATTGGAAACGTGGGAAATCGAACTATAATGAAGTTTTACCTATTTTGACATAAATAATCAAACTAAGAGTTTTAAAAGTAAACAAGCCGAGTATAATCATTAAAGCCTTCACAAAGCTTATTGTGACTAGAAATAGTTGTTTTAAACCTTAACTTCACATTGAAAACGTGGGAAATCGAACTATAATGAAGTTTTCCCAATTTTGACATAAATAATCAAACTAAGAGTTTTGAAAGTAAACAAGCCGAGTATAATCATTAAAGCCTTCACAAAGCTTATTGGAACTAGAAATAGTTGTTTTAAACCTTAACTTCACATTGAAAACGTGGGAAATCGAACTATAATGAAGTTTTACCCATTTTGACATAAATAATCAAACTAAGAGTTTTGAAAGTAAACAAGCCGAGTATAATCATTAAAGCCTTTACAAAGCTTATTGTGACTAGAAATAGTTGTTTTAAGCCTTAACTTCACATTGAAAACGTGGGAAATCGAACTATAATGAAGTTTTACCCATTTTGACATAAATAATCAAACTAAGAGTTTTGAAAGTAAACAAGCCGAGTATAATCATTAAGATGTCACATAGCTTATTGTGACTAGAAATCGTTGTTTTTAGCCTTAACTTCTCGTAGGGAACGTGGGACATTGGACGATAACGAAGTTTTAACGATTTTGTATAAAATCATAATTCTAATAGTTTTAAAATTTAACAAGACGAGCATAAACATATTTTATCTACAAACGCTTATTTTTAATAGAAATCGTTGTTTTAAGCCTTAACTTCACATTGGAAACGTAGGAAATCGAACTATAATGAAGTTTTACCCATTTTGACATAAATAATCAAACTAAGAGTTTTGAAAGTAAACAAGCCGAGTATAATCATTAAGATGTCACAAAGCTTATTGTGACTAGAAATCGTTGTTTTTAGCCTTAACTTATCGTAGGGAACGTGGGACATTGGACGATAATGAAGTTTTTACGATTTTGCATAAAATCATAATTCTAATAGTTTTAAAATTTAACAAGACGAGCATAAACATATTTTATCTACAAACGCTTATTTTTAATAGAAATCGTTTTTTTAAGCCTTAACTTCACATTGGAAACGTAGGAAATCGAACTATAATGAAGTTTTACCCATTTTGACATAAATAATCAAACTAAGAGTTTTGTAAGTAAACAAGCCGAGTATAATCATTAAGATGTCACAAAGCTTATTGTACTAGAAATCGTTGTTTTTAGCCTTAACTTATCGTAGGGAACGTGGGACATTGGACGATAATGAAGTTTTACCTATTTTGACATAAATAATCAAACTAAGAGTTTTGAAAGTAAACAAGCCGAGTATAATCATTAAAGCCTTCACAAAGCTTATTGGAACTAGAAATAGTTGTTTTAAACCTTAACTTCACATTGAAAACGTGGGAAATCGAACTATAATGAAGTTTTACCCATTTTGACATAAATAATCAAACTAAGAGTTTTGAAAGTAAACAAGCCGAGTATAATCATTAAAGCCTTTACAAAGCTTATTGTGACTAGAAATAGTTGTTTTAAGCCTTAACTTCACATTGAAAACGTGGGAAATCGAACTATAATGAAGTTTTACCCATTTTGACATAAATAATCAAACTAAGAGTTTTGAAAGTAAACAAGCCGAGTATAATCATTAAGATGTCACATAGCTTATTGTGACTAGAAATCGTTGTTTTTAGCCTTAACTTCTCGTAGGGAACGTGGGACATTGGATGATAACGAAGTTTTAACGATTTTGTATAAAATCATAATTCTAATAGTTTTAAAATTTAACAAGACGAGCATAAACATATTTTATCTACAAACGCTTATTTTTAATAGAAATCGTTGTTTTAAGCCTTAACTTCACATTGGAAACGTAGGAAATCGAACTATAATGAAGTTTTACCCATTTTGACATAAATAATCAAACTAAGAGTTTTGAAAGTAAACAAGCCGAGTATAATCATTAAGATGTCACAAAGCTTATTGTGACTAGAAATCGTTGTTTTTAGCCTTAACTTATCGTAGGGAACGTGGGACATTGGACGATAATGAAGTTTTTACGATTTTGTATAAAATCATAATTCTAATAGTTTTAAAATTTAACAAGACGAGCATAAACATATTTTATCTACAAACGCTTATTTTTAATAGAAATCGTTGTTTTAAGCCTTAACTTCACATTGGAAACGTAGGAAATCGAACTATAATGAAGTTTTACCCATTTTGACATAAATAATCAAACTAAGAGTTTTGAAAGTAAACAAGCCGAGTATAATCATTAAGATGTCACAAAGCTTATTGTACTAGAAATCGTTGTTTTTAGCCTTAACTTATCGTAGGGAACGTGGGACATTGGACGATAATGAAGTTTTACCTATTTTGACATAAATAATCAAACTAAGAGTTTTAAAAGTAAACAAGCCGAGTATAATCATTAAAGCCTTCACAAAGCTTATTGTGACTAGAAATAGTTGTTTTAAACCTTAACTTCACATTGAAAACGTGGGAAATCAAACTATAATGAAGTTTTCCCAATTTTGACATAAATAATCAAACTAAGAGTTTTGAAAGTAACAAGCCGAGTATAATCATTAAAGCCTTCACAAAGCTTATTGGAACTAGAAATAGTTGTTTTAAGCCTTAACTTCACATTGAAAACGTGGGAAATAGAACTATAATGAAGTTTTACCCATTTTGACATAAATAATCAAACTAAGAGTTTTGAAAGTAAACAAGCCGAGTATAATCATTAAGATGTCACAAAGCTTATTGTACTAGAAATCCTTGTTTTAAGCCTTAACTTCTCGTAGGGAACGTGGGACATTGGACGATAACGAAGTTTTAACGATTTTGTATAAAATCATAATTTTAATAGTTTTAAAATTTAACAAGACGAGCATAAACATATTTTATCTACAAACGCTTATTTTTAATAGAAATCGTTGTTTTAAGCCTTAACTTCACATTAGAAACGTGGGAAATCGAACTATAATGAAGTTTTACCTATTTTGACATAAATAATCAAACTAAGAGTTTTAAAAGTAAACAAGCCGAGTATAATCATTAAAGCCTTCACAAAGCTTATTGTGACTAGAAATAGTTGTTTTAAACCTTAACTTCACATTGAAAACGTGGGAAATCAAACTATAATGAAGTTTTCCCAATTTTGACATAAATAATCAAACTAAGAGTTTTTAAAGTAACAAGCCGAGTATAATCATTAAAGCCTTCACAAAGCTTATTGGAACTAGAAATAGTTGTTTTAAGCCTTAACTTCACATTGAAAACGTGGGAAATCGAACTATAATGAAGTTTTACCCATTTTGACATAAATAATCAAACTAAGAGTTTTGAAAGTAAACAAGCCGAGTATAATCATTAAAGCCTTTACAAAGCTTATTGTGACTATAAATAGTTGTTTTAAGCCTTACCTTCACATTGAAAACGTGGGAAATCGAACTATAATGAAGTTTTACCCATTTTCACATAAATAATCAAACTAAGAGTTTTGAAAGTAAACAAGCCGAGTATAATCATTAAGATGTCACAAAGCTTATTGTGACTAGAAATCGTTGTTTTTAGCCTTAACTTCTCGTAGGGAACGTGGGACATTGGACGATAACGAAGTTTTAACGATTTTGTATAAAATCATAATTCTAATAGTTTTAAAATTTAACAAGATGAGCATAAAAATATTTTATCTACAAACGCTAATTTTTAATAGAAATCGTTGTTTTAAGCCCTACCTTCACATTGGAAACGTGGGAAATAGAATTATAATGAAGTTTTACCGATTTTGACGTAAATAATCAAACTAAGAGTTTTGAAAGTAAACAAGCCGAGTATATTAATTAAAGCTTTCACAAAGCATATTGAGACTAGAAATAGTTGTTTTAAGCCTTAACTTCACATTGAAAACGTTGGAAATCGAACTATAATGAAGTTTTACCTATTTTGACATAAATAATCAAACTAAGAGTTTTGAAAGTAAACAAGCCGAGTATAATCATTAAGATGTCACAAACCTTATTGTGACTAGAAATCATTGTTTTTAGCCTTAACTTCTCGTAGGGAACGTGGGGCATTGGACGATAACGAAGTTTTTACGATTTTGTATAAAATCATAATTCTAATAGTTTTAAAATTTAACAAGATGAGCATAAACATATTTTATCTAGAAAATGCTTATTTTTAATAGAAATCGTTGTTTTAAGCCCTACCTTCACATTGGAAACGTGGGAAATAGAATTATAATGAAGTTTTACCGATTTTGACATAAATAATCAAACTAAGAGTTTTGAAAGTAAACAAGTCGAGTATAATCATTAATGCTTTCACAAAGCTTATTGTGACTAGAAATAGTTGTTTTAAGCCTTAACTTCACATTGAAAACGTGGGAAATCGAACTATAATGAAGTTTTACCCATTTTGACATAAATAATCAAACTAAGAGTTTTGAAAGTAAACAAGCCGAGTATAATCATTAAGATGTCACAAAGCTTATTGTACTAGAAATCGTTGTTTTTAGCCTTAACTTATCGTAGGGAACGTGGGACATTGGACGATAATGAAGTTTTTACGATTTTGTATAAAATCATAATTCTAATAGTTTTAAAATTTAACAAGATGAGCATAAAAATATTTTATCTACAAACACTTATTTTTAATAGAAATCGTTGTTTTAAGCCCTACCTTCACATTGGAAACGTGGGAAATAGAATTATAATGAAGTTTTACCGATTTTGACATAAATAATCAAACTAAGAGTTTTGAAAGTAAACAAGCCGAGTATAATCATTAAAGCTTTCACAAAGCTTATTGTGACTAGAAATAGTTGTTTTAAGCCTTAACTTCACATTGAAAACGTGGGAAATCGAACTATAATGAAGTTTTACCCATTTTGACATAAATAATCAAACTAAGAGTTTTGAAAGTAAACAAGCCGAGTATAATCATTAAGATGTCACAAAGCTTATTGTACTAGAAATCCTTGTTTTTAGCCTTAACTTCTTGTAGGGAACGTGGGACATTGGACGATAACGAAGTTTTAACGATTTTGAATAAAATCATAATTTTAATAGTTTTAAAATTTAACAAGACGAGCATAAACATATTTTTATCTACAAACCCTTATTTTTAATAGAAATCGTTGTTTTAAGCCTTAACTTCACATTGGAAACCTGGGAAATCGAACTATAATGAAGTTTTACCTATTTTGACATAAATAATCAAACTAAGAGTTTTAAAAGTAAACAAGCCGAGTATAATCATTAAAGCTTTCACAAAGCTTATTGTGACTAGAAATAGTTGTTTTAAGCCTTAACTTCACATTGAAAACGTGGGAAATCGAACTATAATGAAGTTTTCCCAATTTTGACATAAATAATCAAACTAAGAGTTTTGAAAGTAAACAAGCCGAGTATAATCATTAAAGCCTTCACAAAGCTTATTGGAACTAGAAATAGTTGTTTTAAACCTTAACTTCACATTGAAAACGTGGGAAATCGAACTATAATGAAGTTTTACCCATTTTGACATAAATAATCAAACTAAGAGTTTTGAAAGTAAACAAGCCGAGTATAATCATTAAAGCCTTTACAAAGCTTATTGTGACTAGAAATAGTTGTTTTAAGCCTTAACTTCACATTGAAAACGTGAGAAATCGAACTATAATGAAGTTTTACCCATTTTGACATAAATAATCAAACTAAGAGTTTTGAAAGTAAACAAGCCGAGTATAATCATTAAGATGTCACATAGCTTATTGTGACTAGAAATCGTTGTTTTTAGCCTTAACTTCTCCTAGGGAACGTGGGACATTGGACGATAACGAAGTTTTAACGATTTTGTATAAAATCATAATTCTAATAGTTTTAAAATTTAACAAGACGAGCATAAACATATTTTATCTACAAACGCTTATTTTTAATAGAAATCGTTGTTTTAAGCCTTAACTTCACATTGGAAACGTAGGAAATCGAACTATAATGAAGTTTTACCCATTTTGACATAAATAATCAAACTAAGAGTTTTGAAAGTAAACAAGCCGAGTATAATCATTAAGATGTCACAAAGCTTATTGTGACTAGAAATCGTTGTTTTTAGCCTTAACTTATCGTAGGGAACGTGGGACATTGGACGATAATGAAGTTTTTACGATTTTGCATAAAATCATAATTCTAATAGTTTTAAAATTTAACAAGACGAGCATAAACATATTTTATCTACAAACGCTTATTTTTAATAGAAATCGTTTTTTTAAGCCTTAACTTCACATTGGAAACGTAGGAAATCGAACTATAATGAAGTTTTACCCATTTTGACATAAATAATCAAACTAAGAGTTTTGAAAGTAAACAAGCCGAGTATAATCATTAAGATGTCACAAAGCTTATTGTACTAGAAATCGTTGTTTTTAGCCTTAACTTATCGTAGGGAACGTGAGACATTGGACGATAATGAAGTTTTACCTATTTTGACATAAATAATCAAACTAAGAGTTTTAAAAGTAAACAAGCCGAGTATAATCATTAAAGCCTTCACAAAGCTTATTGTGACTAGAAATAGTTGTTTTAAACCTTAACTTCACATTGAAAACGTGGGAAATCGAACTATAATGAAGTTTTCCCAATTTTGACATAAATAATCAAACTAAGAGTTTTGAAAGTAAACAAGCCGAGTATAATCATTAAAGCCTTCACAAAGCTTATTGGAACTAGAAATAGTTGTTTTAAGCCTTAACTTCACATTGAAAACGTGAGAAATAGAACTATAATGAAGTTTTACCCATTTTGACATAAATAATCAAACTAAGAGTTTTGAAAGTAAACAAGCCGAGTATAATCATTAAGATGTCACAAAGCTTATTGTACTAGAAATCCTTGTTTTAAGCCTTAACTTCTCGTAGGGAACGTGGGACATTGGACGATAACGAAGTTTTAACGATTTTGTATAAAATCATAATTTTAATAGTTTTAAAATTTAACAAGACGAGCATAAACATATTTTATCTACAAACGCTTATTTTTAATAGAAATCGTTGTTTTAAGCCTTAACTTCACATTGGAAACGTGGGAAATCGAACTATAATGAAGTTTTAAATATTTTGACATAAATAATCAAACTAAGAGTTTTAAAAGTAAACAAGCCGAGTATAATCATTAAAGCCTTCACAAAGCTTATTGTGACTAGAAATAGTTGTTTTAAACCTTAACTTCACATTGAAAACGTGGGAAATCGAACTATAATGAAGTTTTCCCAATTTTGACATAAATAATCAAACTAAGATTTTTGAAAGTAAACAAGCCGAGTATAATCATTAAAGCCTTCACAAAGCTTATTGGAACTAGAAATAGTTGTTTTAAGCCTTAACTTCACATTGAAAACGTGGGAAATCGAACTATAATGAAGTTTTACCCATTTTGACATAAATAATCAAACTAAGAGTTTTGAAAGTAAACAAGCCGAGTATAATCATTAAAGCCTTTACAAAGCTTATTGTGACTATAAATAGTTGTTTTAAGCCTTACCTTCACATTGAAAACGTGGGAAATCGAACTATAATGAAGTTTTACCCATTTTCACATAAATAATCAAACTAAGAGTTTTGAAAGTAAACAAGCCGAGTATAATCATTAAGATGTCACAAAGCTTATTGTGACTAGAAATCGTTGTTTTTAGCCTTAACTTCTCGTAGGGAACGTGGGACATTGGACGATAACGAAGTTTTAACGATTTTGTATATAAATCATAATTCTAATAGTTTTAAAATTTAACAAGATGAGCATAAAAATATTTTATCTACAAACGCTTATTTTTAATAGAAATCGTTGTTTTAAGCCCTACCTTCACATTGGAAACGTGGGAAATAGAATTATAATGAAGTTTTACCGATTTTGACATAAATAATCAAACTAAGAGTTTTGAAAGTAAACAAGCCGAGTATATTAATTAAAGCTTTCACAAAGCTTATTGAGACTAGAAATAGTTGTTTTAAGCCTTAACTTCACATTGAAAACGTTGGAAATCGAACTATAATGAAGTTTTACCTATTTTGACATAAATAATCAAACTAAGAGTTTTGAAAGTAAACAAGCCGAGTATAATCATTAAAGCCTTCACAAAGCTTATTGTGACTACAAATAGTTGTTTTAAGCCTTAACTTCACATTGAAAACGTGGGAAATCGAACTATAATGAAATTTTACCCATTTTGACATAAATAATCAAACTAAGAGTTTTGAAAGTAAACAAGCCGAGTATAATCATTAAGATGTCACAAACCTTATTGTGACTAGAAATCGTTGTTTTTAGCCTTAACTTCTCGTAGGGAACGTGGGACATTGGACGATAACGAAGTTTTTACGATTTTGTATAAAATCATAATTCTAATAGTTTTAAAATTTAACAAGATGAGCATAAACATATTTTATCTACAAACGCTTATTTTTAATAGAAATCGTTGTTTTAAGCCCTACCTTCACATTGGAAACGTGGGAAATAGAATTATAATGAAGTTTTACCAATTTTGACATAAATAATCAAACTAAGAGTTTTGAAAGTAAACAAGCCGAGTATAATCATTAATGCTTTCACAAAGCTTATTGTGACTAGAAATAGTTGTTTTAAGCCTTAACTTCACATTGAAAACGTGGGAAATCGAACTATAATGAAGTTTTACCCATTTTGACATAAATAATCAAACTAAGAGTTTTGAAAGTAAACAAGCCGAGTATAATCATTAAGATGTCACAAAGCTTATTGTACTAGAAATCGTTGTTTTTAGCCTTAACTTATCGTAGGGAACGTGGGACATTGGACGATAATGAAGTTTTTACGATTTTGTATAAAATCATAATTCTAATAGTTTTAAAATTTAACAAGATGAGAATAAAAATATTTTATCTACAAACACTTATTTTTAATAGAAATCGTTGTTTTAAGCCCTACCTTCACATTGGAAACGTGGGAAATAGAATTATAATGAAGTTTTACCGATTTTGACATAAATAATCAAACTAAGAGTTTTGAAAGTAAACAAGCCGAGTATAATCATTAAAGCTTTCACAAAGCTTATTGTGACTAGAAATAGTTGTTTTAAGCCTTAACTTCACATTGAAAACGTGGGAAATCGAACTATAATGAAGTTTTACCCATTTTGACATAAATAATCAAACTAAGAGTTTTGAAAGTAAACAAGCCGAGTATAATCATTAAGATGTCACAAAGCTTATTGTACTAGAAATCCTTGTTTTTAGCCTTAACTTCTCGTAGGGAACGTGGGACATTGACGATAACGAAGTTTTAACGATTTTGAATAAAATCATAATTTTAATAGTTTTAAAATTTAACAAGACGAGCATAAACATATTTTATCTACAAACGCTTATTTTTAATAGAAATCGTTGTTTTAAGCCTTAACTTCACATTGGAAACGTGGGAAATCGAACTATAATGATGTTTTACCTATTTTGACATAAATAATCAAACTAAGAGTTTTAAAAGTAAACAAGCCGAGTATAATCATTAAAGCCTTCACAAAGCTTATTGTGACTAGAAATAGTTGTTTTAAACCTTAACTTCACATTGAAAACGTGGGAAATCGAACTATAATGAAGTTTTCCCAATTTTGACATAAATAATCAAACTAAGAGTTTTGAAAGTAAACAAGCCGAGTATAATCATTAAAGCCTTCACAAAGCTTATTGGAACTAGAAATAGTTGTTTTAAGCCTTAACTTCACATTGAAACGTGGGAAATCGAACTATAATGAAGTTTTACCCATTTTGACATAAATAATCAAACTAAGAGTTTTGAAAGTAAACAAGCCGAGTATAATCATTAAAGCCTTTACAAAGCTTATTGTGACTAGAAATAGTTGTTTTAAGCCTTAACTTCACAATGAAAACGTGGGAAATCGAACTATAATGAAGTTTTACCCATTTTGACATAAATAATCAAACTAAGAGTTTTGAAAGTAAACAAGCCGAGTATAATTATTAAGATGTCACAAAGGTTATTGTGACTAGAAATCGATGTTTTTAGCCTTAACTTCTCGTAGGGAACGTGGGACATTGGACGATAACGAAGTTTTAACGATTTTGTATAAAATCATAATTCTAATAGTTTTAAAATTTAACAAGATGAGCATAAAAATATTTTATCTACAAACGCTTATTTTTAATAGAAATCGTTGTTTTAAGCCCTACCTTCACATTGGAAACGTGGGAAATAGAATTATAATGAAGTTTTACCGATTTTGACATAAATAATCAAACTAAGAGTTTTGAAAGTAAACAAGCCGAGTATATTAATTAAAGCTTTCACAAAGCTTATTGAGACTAGAAATAGTTGTTTTAAGCCTTAACTTCACATTGAAAACGTTGGAAATCGAACTATAATGAAGTTTTACCTATTTTGACATAAATAATCAAACTAAGAGTTTTGAAAGTAAACAAGCCGAGTATAATCATTAAAGCCTTCACAAAGCTTATTGTGACTACAAATAGTTGTTTTAAGCCTTAACTTCACATTGAAAACGTGGGAAATCGAACTATAATGAAATTTTACCCATTTTGACATAAATAATCAAACTAAGAGTTTTGAAAGTAAACAAGCCGAGTATAATCATTAAGATGTCACAAACCTTATTGTGACTAGAAATCGTTGTTTTTAGCCTTAACTTCTAGGGAACGTGGGACATTGGACGATAACGAAGTTTTTACGATTTTGTATAAAATCATAATTCTAATAGTTTTAAAATTTAACAAGATGAGCATAAACATATTTTATCTACAAACGCTTATTTTTAATAGAAATCGTTGTTTTAAGCCCTACCTTCACATTGGAAACGTGGGAAATAGAATTATAATGAAGTTTTACCGATTTTGACATAAATAATCAAACTAAGAGTTTTGAAAGTAAACAAGCCGAGTATAATCATTAATGCTTTCACAAAGCTTATTGTGACTAGAAATAGTTGTTTTAAGCCTTAACTTCACATTGAAAACGTGGGAAATCGAACTATAATGAAGTTTTACCCATTTTGACATAAATAATCAAACTAAGAGTTTTGAAAGTAAACAAGCCGAGTATAATCATTAAGATGTCACAAAGCTTATTGTACTAGAAATCGTTGTTTTTAGCCTTAACTTATCGTAGGGAACGTGGGACATTGGACGATAATGAAGTTTTTACGATTTTGTATAAAATCATAATTCTAATAGTTTTAAAATTTAACAAGATGAGCATAAAAATATTTTATCTACAAACACTTATTTTTAATAGAAATCGTAGTTTTAAGCCCTACCTTCACATTGGAAACGTGTGAAATAGAATTATAATGAAGTTTTACCGATTTTGACATAAATAATCAAACTAAGAGTTTTGAAAGTAAACAAGCCGAGTATAATCATTAAAGCTTTCACAAAGCTTATTGTGACTAGAAATAGTTGTTTTAAGCCTTAACTTCACATTGAAAACGTGGAAAATCGAACTATAATGAAGTTTTACCCATTTTGACATAAATAATCAAACTAAGAGTTTTGAAAGTAAACAAGCTGAGTATAATCATTAAGATGTCACAAAGCTTATTGTACTAGAAATCCTTGTTTTTAGCCTTAACTTCTCGTAGGGAACGTGGGACATTGGACGATAACGAAGTTTTAACGATTTTGAATAAAATCATAATTTTAATAGTTTTAAAATTTAACAAGACGAGCATAAACATATTTTATCTACAAACGCTTATTTTTAATAGAAATCGTTGTTTTAAGCCCTACCTTCACATTGGAAACGTGGGAAATAGAATTATAATGAAGTTTTACCGATTTTGACATAAATAATCAAACTAAGAGTTTTGAAAGTAAACAAGCCGAGTATAATCATTAATGCTTTCACAAAGCTTATTGTGACTAGAAATAGTTGTTTTAAGCCTTAACTTCACATTGAAAACGTGGGAAATCGAACTATAATGAAGTTTTACCCATTTTGACATAAATAATCAAACTAAGAGTTTTGAAAGTAAACAAGCCGAGTATAATCATTAAGATGTCACAAAGCTTATTGTACTAGAAATCGTTGTTTTTAGCCTTAACTTATCGTAGGGAACGTGGGACATTGGACGATAATGAAGTTTTTACGATTTTGTATAAAATCATAATTCTAATAGTTTTAAAATTTAACAAGATGAGCATAAAAATATTTTATCTACAAACACTTATTTTTAATAGAAATCGTAGTTTTAAGCCCTACCTTCACATTGGAAACGTGTGAAATAGAATTATAATGAAGTTTTACCGATTTTGACATAAATAATCAAACTAAGAGTTTTGAAAGTAAACAAGCCGAGTATAATCATTAAAGCTTTCACAAAGCTTATTGTGACTAGAAATAGTTGTTTTAAGCCTTAACTTCACATTGAAAACGTGGAAAATCGAACTATAATGAAGTTTTACCCATTTTGACATAAATAATCAAACTAAGAGTTTTGAAAGTAAACAAGCCGAGTATAATCATTAAGATGTCACAAAGCTTATTGTACTAGAAATCCTTGTTTTTAGCCTTAACTTCTCGTAGGGAACGTGGGACATTGGACGATAACGAAGTTTTAACGATTTTGAATAAAATCATAATTTTAATAGTTTTAAAATTTAACAAGACGAGCATAAACATATTTTATCTACAAACGCTTATTTTTAATAGAAATCGTTGTTTTAAGCCTTAACTTCACATTGGAAACGTGGGAAATCGAACTATAATGAAGTTTTACCTATTTTGACATAAATAATCAAACTAAGAGTTTTAAAAGTAAACAAGCCGAGTATAATCATTAAAGCCTTCACAAAGCTTATTGTGACTAGAAATAGTTGTTTTAAACATTAACTTCACATTGAAAACGTGGGAAATCGAACTATAATGAAGTTTTTCCAATTTTGACATAAATAATCAAACTAAGAGTTTTGAATGTAAACAAGCCGACTATAATCATTAAAGCCTTCACAAAGCTTATTGGAACTAGAAATAGTTGTTTTAAGCCTTAACTTCACATTGAAAACGTGGGAAATCGAACTATAATGAAGTTTTACCCATTTTGACATAAATAATCAAACTAAGAGTTTTGAAAGTAAACAAGCCGAGTATAATCATTAAGATGTCACAAAGCTTATTGTACTAGAAATCCTTGTTTTAAGCCTTAACTTCTCGTAGGGAACGTGGGACATTGGACGCTAACGAAGTTTTAACGATTTTGTATAAAATCATAATTTTAATAGTTTTAAAATTTAACAAGACGAGCATAAACATATTTTATCTACAAACGCTTATTTTTAATAGAAATCGTTGTTTTAAGCCTTAACTTCACATTGGAAACGTGGGAAATCGAACTATAATGATGTTTTACCTATTTTGACATAAATAATCAAACTAAGAGTTTTAAAAGTAAACAAGCCGAGTATAATCATTAAAGCCTTCACAAAGCTTATTGTGACTAGAAATAGTTGTTTTAAACCTTAACTTCACATTGAAAACGTGGGAAATCGAACTATAATGAAGTTTTCCCAATTTTGACATAAATAATCAAACAAAGAGTTTTGAAAGTAAACAAGCCGAGTATAATCATTAAAGCCTTCACAAAGCTTATTGGAACTAGAAATAGTTGTTTTAAGCCTTAACTTCACATTGAAAACGTGGGAAATCGAACTATAATGAAGTTTTACCCATTTTGACATAAATAATCAAACTAAGAGTTTTGAAAGTAAACAAGCCGAGTATAATCATTAAAGCCTTTACAAAGCTTATTGTGACTAGAAATAGTTGTTTTAAGCCTTAACTTCACAATGAAAACGTGGGAAATCGAACTATAATGAAGTTTTACCCATTTTGACATAAATAATCAAACTAAGAGTTTTGAAAGTAAACAAGCCGAGTATAATTATTAAGATGTCACAAAGCTTATTGTGACTAGAAATCGTTGTTTTTAGCCTTAACTTCGTAGGGAACGTGGGACATTGGACGATAACGAAGTTTTAACGATTTTGTATAAAATCATAATTCTAATAGTTTTAAAATTTAACAAGATGAGCATAAAAATATTTTATCTACAAACGCTTATTTTTAATAGAAATCGTTGTTTTAAGCCCTACCTTCACATTGGAAACGTGGGAAATAGAATTATAATGAAGTTTTACCGATTTTGACATAAATAATCAAACTAAGAGTTTTGAAAGTAAACAAGCCGAGTATATTAATTAAAGCTTTCACAAAGCTTATTGAGACTAGAAATAGTTGTTTTAAGCCTTAACTTCACATTGAAAACGTTGGAAATCGAACTATAATGAAGTTTTACCGATTTTGACATAAATAATCAAACTAAGAGTTTTGAAAGTAAACAAGCCGAGTATAATCATTAAAGCCTTCACAAAGCTTATTGTGACTACAAATAGTTGTTTTAAGCCTTAACTTCACATTGAAAACGTGGGAAATCGAACTATAATGAAATTTTACCCATTTTGACATAAATAATCAAACTAAGAGTTTTGAAAGTAAACAAGCCGAGTATAATCATTAAGATGTCACAAACCTTATTGTGACTAGAAATCGTTGTTTTTAGCCTTAACTTCACGTAGGGAACGTGGGACATTGGACGATAACGAAGTTTTTACGATTTTGTATAAAATCATAATTCTAATAGTTTTAAAATTTAACAAGATGAGCATAAACATATTTTATCTACAAACGCTTATTTTTAATAGAAATCGTTGTTTTAAGCCCTACCTTCACATTGGAAACGTGGGAAATAGAATTATAATGAAGTTTTACCGATTTTGACATAAATAATCAAACTAAGAGTTTTGAAAGTAAACAAGCCGAGTATAATCATTAATGCTTTCACAAAGCTTATTGTGACTAGAAATAGTTGTTTTAAGCCTTAACTTCACATTGAAAACGTGGGAAATCGAACTATAATGAAGTTTTACCCATTTTGACATAAATAATCAAACTAAGAGTTTTGAAAGTAAACAAGCCGAGTATAATCATTAAGATGTCACAAAGCTTATTGTACTAGAAATCATTGTTTTTAGCCTTAACTTATCGTAGGGAACGTGGGACATTGGACGATAATGAAGTTTTTACGATTTTGTATAAAATCATAATTCTAATAGTTTTAAAATTTAACAAGATGAGCATAAAAATATTTTATCTACAAACACTTATTTTTAATAGAAATCGTAGTTTTAAGACCTACCTTCACACATTGAAAACGTGGGAAATAGAATTATAATGAAGTTTTACCGATTTTGACATAAATAATCAAACTAAGAGTTTTGAAAGTAAACAAGCCGAGTATAATCATTAAAGCTTTCACAAAGCTTATTGTGACTAGAAATAGTTGTTTTAAGCCTTAACTTCACATTGAAAACGTGGGAAATCGAACTATAATGAAGTTTTACCCATTTTGACATAAATAATCAAACTAAGAGTTTTGAAAGTAAACAAGCCGAGTATAATCATTAAGATGTCACAAAGCTTATTGTGACTAGAAATCGTTGTTTTTAGCCTTAACTTCTCGTAGGGAACGTGGGACATTGGACGATAACGAAGTTTTAACGATTTTGTATAAAATCATAATTCTAATAGTTTTAAAATTTAACAAGACGAGCATAAACATATTTTATCTACAAACGCTTATTTTTAATAGAAATCGTTGTTTTAAGCCTTAACTTCACATTGGAAACGTAGGAAATCGAACTATAATGAAGTTTTACCCATTTTGACATAAATAATCAAACTAAGAGTTTTGAAAGTAAACAAGCCGAGTATAATCATTAAGATGTCACAAAGCTTATTGTGACTAGAAATCGTTGTTTTTAGCCTTAACTTATCGTAGGGAACGTGGGACATTGGACGATAATGAAGTTTTTACGATTTTGTATAAAATCATAATTCTAATAGTTTTAAAATTTAACAAGACGAGCATAAACATATTTTATCTACAAACGCTTATTTTTAATAGAAATCGTTGTTTTAAGCCTTAACTTCACATTGGAAACGTAGGAAATCGAACTATAATGAAGTTTTACCCATTTTGACATAAATAATCAAACTAAGAGTTTTGAAAGTAAACAAGCCGAGTATAATCATTAAGATGTCACAAAGCTTATTGTGACTAGAAATCGTTGTTTTTAGCCTTAACTTATCGTAGGGAACGTGGGACATTGGACGATAATGAAGTTTTTACGATTTTGTATAAAATCATAATTCTAATAGTTTTAAAATTTAACAAGATGAGCATAAAAATATTTTATCTACAAACACTTATTTTTAATAGAAATCGTTGTTTTAAGCCCTACCTTCACATTGGAAACGTGGGAAATCGAACTATAATGAAGTTTTACCCATTTTGACATAAATAATCAAACTAAGAGTTTTGAAAGTAAACAAGCCGAGTATAATCATTAAGATGTCACAAAGCTTATTGTACTAGAAATCGTTGTTTTTAACCTTAACTTATCGTAGGGAACGTGAAACATTGGACGATAATGAAGTTTTTACGATTTTGTATAAAATCATAATTCTAATAGTTTTAAAATTTAACAAGATGAGCATAAAAATATTTTATCTACAAACACTTATTTTTAATAGAAATCGTTGTTTTAAGCCCTACCTTCACATTGGAAACGTGGGAAATAGAATTATAATGAAGTTTTACCGATTTTGACATAAATAATCAAACTAAGAGTTTTGAAAGTAAACAAGCCGAGTATAATCATTAAAGCTTTCACAAAGCTTATTGTGACTAGAAATAGTTGTTTTAAGCCTTAACTTCACATTGAAAACGTGGGAAATCGAACTATAATGAAGTTTTACCCATTTTGACATAAATAATCAAACTAAGAGTTTTGAAAGTAAACAAGCCGAGTATAATCATTAAGATGTCACAAAGCTTATTGTACTAGAAATCCTTGTTTTTAGCCTTAACTTCTTGTAGGGAACGTGGGACATTGGACGATAACGAAGTTTTAACGATTTTGAATAAAATCATAATTTTAATAGTTTTAAAATTTAACAAGACGAGCATAAACATATTTTATCTACAAACCCTTATTTTTAATAGAAATCGTTGTTTTAAGCCTTAACTTCACATTGGAAACGTGGGAAATCGAACTATAATGAAGTTTTACCTATTTTGACATAAATAATCAAACTAAGAGTTTTAAAAGTAAACAAGCCGAGTATAATCATTAAAGCTTTCACAAAGCTTATTGTGACTAGAAATAGTTGTTTTAAGCCTTAACTTCACATTGAAAACGTGGGAAATCGAACTATAATGAAGCTTTACCCATTTTGACATAAATAATCAAACTAAGAGTTTTGAAAGTAAACAAGCCGAGTATAATCATTAAGATGTCACAAAGCTTATTGTACTAGAAATCCTTGTTTTTAGCCTTAACTTCTCGTATGGAACGTGGGACATTGGACGATAACGAAGTTTTAATGATTTTGAATAAAATCATAATTTTAATAGTTTTAAAATTTAACAAGACGAGCATAAACATATTTTATCTACAAACGCTTATTTTTAATAGAAATCGTTGTTTTAAGCCTTAACTTCACATTGGAAACGTGGAAAATCGAACTATAATGAAGTTTTACCTATTTTGACATAAATAATCAAACTAAGAGTTTTAAAAGTAAACAAGCCGAGTATAATCATTAAAGCCTTCACAAAGCTTATTGTGACTAGAAATAGTTTTTTTAAACCTTAACTTCACATTGAAAACGTGGGAAATTGAACTATAATGAAGTTTTCCCAATTTTGACATAAATAATCAAACTAAGAGTTTTGAAAGTAAACAAGCCGAGTATAATCATTAAAGCCTTCACAAAGCTTATTGGAACTAGAAATAGTTGTTTTAAGCCTTAACTTCACATTGAAAACGTGGGAAATCGAACTATAATGAAGTTTTACCCATTTTGACATAAATAATCAAACTAAGAGTTTTGAAAGTAAAAAAGCCGAGTATAATCATTAAGATGTCACAAAGCTTATTGTACTAGAAATCCTTGTTTTAAGCCTTAACTTCTCGTAGGGAACGTGGGACATTGGACGATAACGAAGTTTTAACGATTTTGTATAAAATCATAATTTTAATAGTTTTAAAATTTAACAAGACGAGCATAAACATATTTTATCTACAAACGCTTATTTTTAATAGAAATCGTTGTTTTAAGCCTTAACTTCACATTGGAAACGTGGGAAATCGAACTATAATGAAGTCTTACCTATTTTGACATAAATAATCAAACTAAGAGTTTTAAAAGTAAACAAGCCGAGTATAATCATTAAAGCCTTCACAAAGCATATTGTGACTAGAAATAGTTGTTTTAAACCTTAACTTCACATTGAAAACGTGGGAAATCGAACTATAATGAAGTTTTCCCAATTTTGACATAAATAATCAAACTAAGAGTTTTGAAAGTAAACAAGCCGTGTATAATCATTAAAGCCTTTACAAAGCTTATTGTGACTAGAAATAGTTGTTTTAAGCCTTAACTTCACATTGAAAACGTGGGAAATCGAACTATAATGAAGTTTTACCCATTTTGACATAAATAATCAAACTAAGAGTTTTGAAAGTAAACAAGCCGAGTATAATCATTAAGATGTCACAAAGCTTATTGTGACTAGAAATCGTTGTTTTTAGCCTTAACTTCTCGTAGGGAACGTGGGACATTGGACGATAACGAAGCTTTAACGATTTTGTATAAAATCATAATTCTAATAGTTTTAAAATTTAACAAGACGAGCATAAACATATTTTATCTACAAACGCTTATTTTTAATAGAAATCGTTGTTTTAAGCCTTAACTTCACATTGGAAACGTAGGAAATCGAACTATAATGAAGTTTTACCCATTTTGACATAAATAATAAAACTAAGAGTTTTGAAAGTAAACAAGCCGAGTATAATCATTAAGATGTCACAAAGCTTATTGTGACTAGAAATCGTTGTTTTTAGCCTTAACTTCTCGTAGGGAACGTGGGACATTGGACGATAACGAAGTTTTAACGATTTTGTATAAAATCATAATTTTAATAGTTTTAAAATTTAGCAAGACGAGCATAAACATATTTTTATCAACAAACGCTTATTTTTAATAGAAATCGTTGTTTTAAGCCTTACCTTCACATTGGAAACGTGGGAAATCGAACTATAATGAAGTTTTACCTATTTTGACATAAATAATCAAACTAAGAGTTTTAAAAGTAAACAAGCCGAGTATAATCATTAAAGCCTTCACAAAGCTTATTGTGACTAGAAATAGTTGTTTTAAACCTTAACTTCACGTTGAAAACGTGGGAAATCGAACTATAACGAAGATTTACCAATTTTGACATAAATAATCAAACTAAGAGTTTTGAAAGTAAACAAGCCGAGTATAATCATTAAAGCCTTCACAAAGCTTATTGGGACTAGAAATAGTTGTTTTAAGCCTTAACTTCACATTGAAAACGTGGGAAATCGAACTATAATGAAGTTTTACCCATTTTGACATAAATAATCAAACTAAGAGTTTTGAAAGTAAACAAGCCGAGTATAATCATTAAGATGTCACAAAGCTTATTGTACTAGAAATCGTTGTTTTTAGCCTTAACTTCTCGTAGGGAACGTGGGACATTGGACGATAACGAAGTTTTTACGATTTTGTATAAAATCTTAATTCTAATAGTTTTAAAATTTAACAAGATGAGCATAAAAATATTTTATCTACAATCGCTTATTTTTAATAGAAATCGTTGTTTTAAGCCCTACCTTCACATTGGAAACGTGGGAAATAGAATTATAATGAAGTTTTACCGATTTTGACATAAATAATCAAACTAAGAGTTTTGAATGTAAACAAGCCGAGTATAATCATTAAAGCTTTCACAAAGCTTATTGTGACTAGAAATAGATGTTTTAAGCCTTAACTTCACATTGAAAACGTGGGAAATCGAACTATAATGAAGTTTTACCCATTTTGACATAAATAATCAAACTAAGAGTTTTGAAAGTAAACAAGCCGAGTATAATCATTAAGATGTCACAAAGCTTATTGTACTAGAAATCCTTGTTTTTAACCTTAACTTCTCGTAGGGAACGTGGGACATTGGACGATAACGAAGTTTTAACGATTTTGTATAAAATCATAATTTTAATAGTTTTAAAATTTAACAAGACGAGCATAAACATATTTTATCTACAAACACTTATTTTTAATAGAAATCGTTGTTTTAAGCCTTAACTTCACATTGGAAACGTGGGAAATCGAACTATAATGAAGTTTTACCTATTTTGACATAAATAATCAAACTAAGAGTTTTAAAAGTAAACAAGCCGAGTATGATCATTAAAGCCTTCCCAAAGCTTATTGTGACTAGAAATAGTTGTTTTAAACCTTAACTTCACATTGAAAACGTGGGAAATCGAACTATAATGAAGTTTTACCAATTTTGACATAAATAATCAAACTAAGAGTTTTGAAAGTAAACAAGCCGAGTATAATCATTAAAGCCTTCACAAAGCTTATTGGAACTAGAAATAGTTGTTTTAAGCCTTAACTTCACATTGAAAACGTAGGAAATCGAACTATAATGAAGTTTTACCCATTTTGACATAAATAATCAAACTAAGAGTTTTGAAAGTAAACAAGCCGAGTATAATCATTAAAGCCTTCACAAAGCTTATTGTGACTAGAAATAGTTGTTTTAAGCCTTAACTTCACATTGAAAACGTGGGAAATCGAACTATAATGAAGTTTTACCCATTTTGACATAAATAATCAAACTAAGAGTTTTGAAAGTAAACAAGCCGAGTATAATCATTAAGATGTCACAAAGCTTATTGTACTAGAAATCGTTGTTTTTAGCCTTAACTTCTCGTAGGGAACGTGGGACAATGGACGATAACGAAGTTTTTACGATTTTGTATAAAATCATAATTCTAATAGTTTTAAAATTTAACAAGATGAGCATAAAAATATTTTATCTACAAACGCTTATTTTTAATAGAAATCGTTGTTTTAAGCCCTACCTTCACATTGGAAACGTGGGAAATAGAATTATAATGAAGTTTTACCGATTTTGACATAAATAATCAAACTAAAAGTTTTGAAAGTAAACAAGCCGAGTATAATCATTAAAGCTTTCACAAAGCTTATTTCGACTAGAAATAGTTGTTTTAAGCCTTAACTTCACATTGAAAACGTGAGAAATCGAACTATAGTGAAGTTTTACCCATTTTGACATAAATAATCAAATTAAGAGTTTTGAAAGTAAACAAGTCGAGTATAATCATTAAGATGTCACAAAGCTTATTGTACTAGAAATCGTTGTTTTTAGCCTTAACTTCTCGTAGGGAACGTGGGACATTGGACGATAACGAAGTTTTTACGATTTTGTATAAAATCTTAATTCTAATAGTTTTAAAATTTAACAAGATGAGCATAAAAATATTTTATCTACAATCGCTTATTTTTAATAGAAATCGTTGTTTTAAGCCCTACCTTCACATTGGAAACGTGGGAAATAGAATTATAATGAAGTTTTACCGATTTTGACATAAATAATCAAACTAAGAGTTTTGAAAGTAAACAAGCCGAGTATAATCATTAAAGCTTTCACAAAGCTTGTTGTGACTAGAAATAGATGTTTTAAGCCTTAACTTCACATTGAAAACGTGGGAAATCGAACTATAATGAAGTTTTACCCATTTTGACATAAATAATCAAACTAAGAGTTTCGAAAGTAAACAAGCCGAGTATAATCATTAAGATGTCACAAAGCTTATTGTACTAGAAATTCTTGTTTTTAACCTTAACTTCTCGTAGGGAACGTGGGACATTGGACGATAACGAAGTTTTAACGATTTTGTATAAAATCATAATTTTAATAGTTTTAAAATTTAACAAGACGAGCATAAACATATTTTATCTACAAACGCTTATTTTTAATAGAAATCGTTGTTTTAAGCCTTAACTTCACATTGGAAACGTGGGAAATCGAACCATAATGAAGTTTTACCTATTTTGACATAAATAATCAAACTAAGAGTTTTAAAAGTAAACAAGCCGAGTATGATCATTAAAGCCTTCCCAAAGCTTATTGTGACTAGAAATAGTTGTTTTAAACCTTAACTTCACATTGAAAACGTGGGAAATCGAACTATAATGAAGTTTTACCAATTTTGACATAAATAATCAAACTAAGAGTTTTGAAAGTAAACAAGCCGAGTATAATCATTAAAGCCTTCACAAAGCTTATTGGAACTAGAAATAGTTGTTTTAAGCCTTAACTTCACATTGAAAACGTAGGAAATCGAACTATAATGAAGTTTTACCCATTTTGACATAAATAATCAAACTAAGAGTTTTGAAAGTAAACAAGCCGAGTATAATCATTAAAGCCTTCACAAAGCTTATTGTGACTAGAAATAGTTGTTTTAAGCCTTAACTTCACATTGAAAACGTGGGAAATCGAACTATAATGAAGTTTTACCCATTTTGACATAAATAATCAAACTAAGAGTTTTGAAAGTAAACAAGCCGAGTATAATCATTAAGATGTCACAAAGCTTATTGTACTAGAAATCGTTGTTTTTAGCCTTAACTTCTCGTAGGGAACGTGGGACATTGGACGATAACGAAGTTTTTACGATTTTGTATAAAATCATAATTCTAATAGTTTTAAAATTTAACAAGATGAGCATAAAAATATTTTATCTACAAACGCTTATTTTTAATAGAAATCGTTGTTTTAAGCCCTACCTTCACATTGGAAACGTGGGAAATAGAATTATAATGAAGTTTTACCGATTTTGACATAAATAATCAAACTAAGAGTTTTGAAAGTAAACAAGCCGAGTATAATCATTAAAGCTTTCACAAAGCTTATTTCGACTAGAAATAGTTGTTTTAAGCCTTAACTTCACATTGAAAACGTGGGAAATCGAACTATAATGAAGTTTCACCCATTTTGACATAAATAATCAAACTAAGAGTTTTGAAAGTAAACAAGCCGAGTATAATCATTAAGATGTCACAAAGCTTATTGTACTAGAAATCCTTATTTTTAACCTTAACTTCTCGTAGGGAACGTGGGACATTGGACGATAACGAAGTTTTAACGATTTTGTATAAAATCATAATTTTAATAGTTTTAAAATTTAACAAGACGAGCATAAACATATTTTATCTACAAACGCTTATTTTTAATAGAAATCGTTGTTTCAAGCCTTAACTTCACATTGGAAACGTGGAAAATCGAACTATAATGAAGTTTTACCTATTTTGACATAAATAATCAAACTAAGAGTTTTAAAAGTAAACAAGCCGAGTATAATCATTAAAGCCTTCCCAAAGCTTATTGTGACTAGAAATAGTTGTTTTAAACCTTAACTTCACATTGAAAACGTGGGAAATCGAACTATAATGAAGTTTTACCAATTTTGACATAAATAATCAAACTAAGAGTTTTGAAAGTAAACAAGCCGAGTATAATCATTAAAGCCTTCACAAAGCTTATTGGAACTAGAAATAGTTGTTTTAAGCCTTAACTTCACATTGAAAACGTGGGAAATCGAACTATAATGAAGTTTTACCCATTTTGACATAAATAATCAAACTAAGAGTTTTGAAAGTAAACAAGCCGAGTATAATCATTAAAGCCTTCACAAAGCTTATTGTGACTAGAAATAGTTGTTTTAAGCCTTAACTTCACATTGAAAACGTGGGAAATCGAACTATTACGAAGTTTTACCCATTTTGACATAAATAATCAAACTAAGAGTTTTGAAAGTAAACAAGCCGAGTATAATCATTAAGATGTCACAAAGCTTATTGTACTAGAAATCCTTGTTTTAAGCCTTAACTTCTCGTAGGGAACGTGGGACATTGGACGATAACGAAGTTTTTACGATTTTGTATAAAATCATAATTCTAATAGTTTTAAAATTTAACAAGTTGATCATAAAAATATTTTATCTACAAACGCTTATTTTTAATAGAAATCGTTGTTTTAAGCCCTACCTTCACATTGGAAACGTGGGAAATAGAATTATAAAGAAGTTTTACCGATTTTGACATAAATAATCAAACTAAGAGTTTTGAAAGTAAACAAGCCGAGTATAATCATTAAAGCTTTCACAAAGCTTATTGTGACTAGAAATAGTTGTTTTAAGCCTTAACTTCACATTGAAAACGTGGGAAATCGAGCTATAATGAAGTTTTACCCATTTTGACATAAATAATCAAACTAAGAGTTTTGAAAGTAAACAAGCCGAGTATAATCATTAAGATGTCACAATGCTTATTGTACTTGAAATCCTTGTTTTTAGCCTTAACTTCTCGTAGGGAACGTGGGACATTGGACGATAACGAAGTTTTAACGATTTTGTATAAAATCATAATTTTAATAGTTTTAAAATTTAACAAGACGAGCATAAACATATTTTATCTACAAACGCTTATTTTTAATAGAAATCGTTGTTTTAAGCCTTAACTTCACATTGGAAACGTGGGAAATCGAACTATAATGAAGTTTTACCTATTTTGACATAAATAATCAAACTAAGAGTTTTAAAAGTAAACAAGCCGAGTATAATCATTAAAGCCTTCCCAAAGCTTATTGTGACTAGAAATAGTTGTTTTAAACCTTAACTTCACATTGAAAACGTGGGAAATCGAACTATAATGAAGTTTTACCAATTTTGACATAAATAATCAAACTAAGAGTTTTGAAAGTAAACAAGCCGAGTATAATCATTAAAGCCTTCACAAAGCTTATTGGAACTAGAAATAGTTGTTTTAAGCCTTAACTTCACATTGAAAACGTGGGAAATCGAACTATAATGAAGTTTTACCCATTTTGACATAAATAATCAAACTAAGAGTTTTGAAAGTAAACAAGCCGAGTATAATCATTAAAGCCTTTACAAAGCTTATTGTGACTAGAAATAGTTGTTTTAAGCCTTAACTTCACATTGAAAACGTGGGAAATCGAACTATAATGAAGTTTTACCCATTTTGACATAAATAATCAAACTAAGAGTTTTGAAAGTAAACAAGCCGAGTATAATCATTAAGATGTCACAAAGCTTATTGTGACTAGAAATCGTTGTTTTTAGCCTTAACTTCTCGTAGGGAACGTGAGACATTGGACGATAACGAAGTTTTAACGATTTTGTATAAAATCATAATTCTAATAGTTTTAAAATTTAACAAGACGAGCATAATCATATTTTATCTACAAACGCTTATTTTTAATAGAAATCGTTGTTTTAAGCCTTAACTTCACATTGGAAACGTAGGAAATCGAACTATAATGAAGTTTTACCCATTTTGACATAAGAAATCAAACTAAGAGTTTTGAAAGTAAACAAGCCGAGTATAATCATTAAGATGTCATAAAGCTTATTGTGACTAGAAATCGTTGTTTTTAGCCTTAACTTCTCGTAGGGAACGTGGGACATTGGACGATAACGAAGTTTTAACGATTTTGTATAAAATCATAATTTTAATAGTTTTAAAATTTAACAAGACGAGCATAAACATATTTTATCTACAAACGCTTATTTTTAATAGAAATCGTTGTTTTAAGCCTTAACTTCACATTGGAAACGTAGGAAATCGAACTATAATGAAGTTTTACCCATTTTGACATAAATAATCAAACTAAGAGTTTTGAAAGTAAACAAGCCGAGTATAATCATTAAGATGTCACAAAGCTTATTGTACTAGAAATCCTTGTTTTAAGCCTTAACTTCTCGTAGGGAACGTGGGACATTGGACGATAACGAAGTTTTTACGATTTTGTATAAAATCATAATTCTAATAGTTTTAAAATTTAACAAGTTGATCATAAAAATATTTTATCTACAAACGCTTATTTTTAATAGAAATCGTTGTTTTAAGCCCTACCTTCACATTGGAAACGTGGGAAATAGAATTATAATGAAGTTTTACCGATTTTGACATAAATAATCAAACTAAGAGTTTTGAAAGTAAACAAGCCGAGTATAATCATTAAAGCTTTCGCAAAGCTTATTGTGACTAGAAATAGTTGTTTTAAGCCTTAACTTCACATTGAAAACGTGGGAAATCGAACTATAATGAAGTTTTACCCATTTTGACATAAATAATCAAACTAAGAGTTTTGAAAGTAAACAAGCCGAGTATAATCATTAAGATGTCACAATGCTTATTGTACTTGAAATCCTTGTTTTTAGCCTTAACTTCTCGTAGGGAACGTGGGACATTGGACGATAACGAAGTTTTAACGATTTTGTATAAAATCATAATTTTAATAGTTTTAAAATTTAACAAGACGAGCATAAACATATTTTATCTACAAACGCTTATTTTTAATAGAAATCGTTGTTTTAAGCCTTAACTTCACATTGGAAACGTGGGAAATCGAACTATAATGAAGTTTTACCTATTTTGACATAAATAATCAAACTAAGAGTTTTAAAAGTAAACAAGCCGAGTATAATCATTAAAGCCTTCCCAAAGCTTATTGTGACTAGAAATAGTTGTTTTAAACCTTAACTTCACATTGAAAACGTGGGAAATCGAACTATAATGAAGTTTTACCAATTTTGACATAAATAATCAAACTAAGAGTTTTGAAAGTAAACAAGCCGAGTATAATCATTAAAGCCTTCACAAAGCTTATTGGAACTAGAAATAGTTGTTTTAAGCCTTAACTTCACATTGAAAACGTGGGAAATCGAACTATAATGAAGTTTTACCCATTTTGACATAAATAATCAAACTAAGAGTTTTGAAAGTAAACAAGCCGAGTATAATCATTAAAGCCTTTACAAAGCTTATTGTGACTAGAAATAGTTGTTTTAAGCCTTAACTTCACATTGAAAACGTGGGAAATCGAACTATAATGAAGTTTTACCCATTTTGACATAAATAATCAAACTAAGAGTTTTGAAAGTAAACAAGCCGAGTATAATCATTAAGATGTCACAAAGCTTATTGTGACTAGAAATCGTTGTTTTTAGCCTTAACTTCTCGTAGGGAACGTGAGACATTGGACGATAACGAAGTTTTAACGATTTTGTATAAAATCATAATTCTAATAGTTTTAAAATTTAACAAGACGAGCATAAACATATTTTATCTACAAACGCTTATTTTTAATAGAAATCGTTATTTTAAGCCTTAACTTCACATTGGAAACGTAGGAAATCGAACTATAATGAAGTTTTACCCATTTTGACATAAGAAATCAAACTAAGAGTTTTGAAAGTAAACAAGCCGAGTATAATCATTAAGATGTCACAAAGCTTATTGTGACTAGAAATCGTTGTTTTTAGCCTTAACTTCTCGTAGGGAACGTGGGACATTGGACGATAACGAAGTTTTAACGATTTTGTATAAAATCATAATTTTAATAGTTTTAAAATTTAACAAGACGAGCATAAACATATTTTATCTACAAACGCTTATTTTTAATAGAAATCGTTGTTTTATGCCTTAACTTCACATTGGAAACGTAGGAAATCGAACTATAATGAAGTTTTACCCATTTTGACATAAATAATCAAACTAAGAGTATTGAAAGTAAACAAGCCGAGTATAATCATTAAGATGTCACAAAGCTTATTGTGACTAGAAATCGTTGTTTTTAGCCTTAACTTCTCGTATGGAACGTGGGACATTGGACGAAAACGAAGTTTTAGCGATTTTGTATAAAATCATAATTCTAATAGTTTTAAAATTTAACAAGACGAGCATAAACATATTTTATCTACAAACGCTTATTTTTAATCGAAATCGTTGTTTTAAGCCCTACCTTCACATTGGAAACGTAGGAAATCGAACTATAATGAAGTTTTACCCATTTTGACATAAATAAACAAACTAAGAGTTTTGAAAGTAAACAAGCCGAGTATAGTCATTAAGATGTCACAAAGCTTATTGTGACTAGAAATCGTTGTTTTTAGCCTTAACTTCTTGTAGGGAACTTGGGACATTGGACGAAAACGAAGTTTTAGCGATTTCGTAAAAAATCATAATTCTAATAGTTTTAAAATTTAACAAGATGAGCAAAAACATATTTTATCTACAAACGTTTATTTTTAATAGAAATCATTGTTTTAAGCCCTGCCTTCACATTGGAAACGTGGGAAATTGAATTATAATGAAGTTTTACCGATTTTGACATAAATAATCAAATTAAGAGTTTTGAAAGTAAACAAGCCGAGTATAATCATTAAAGCTTTCACAAAGCTTATTGTGACTAGAAATAGTTGTTTTAAGCCTTAACTTCACATTGAAAACGTGGGAAATCGAACTATAAGAAGTTTTACCCATTTTGACATAAATAATTAAACTAAGAGTTTTGAAAGTAAACAAGCCACTCATAATCATTAAGATGTCACAAAGCTTATTGTGACTAGAAATCATTGTTTTTAGCCTTAACTTCTCGTAGGGAACATAGGACATTGGACGATAACGTAGTTTTAACTATTTTTGTATAAAATCATAATTCTAATAGTCTTAAAATTTAACAAGACGAGCATAAACATATTTTATTTACAAACGCTTATTATTAATAGAAATCGTTGTTTTAAGCCCTACCTTCACATTGGAAACGTGGGAAATCGAATTATAATGAAGTTTTACCTATTTTGACATAAAAAATCAAACTAAGAGTTTTGAAAGTAAACAAGCCGAGTATATTAATTAAAGCTTTCACAAAGCTTATTGAGACTAGAAATAGTTGTTTTAATCCTTAACTTCTCATTGAAAACGTGGGAAATTGAACTATAATGAAGTTTTACCTATTTTGACATAAATAATCAAACTAAGAGTTTTGAAAGTAAACAAGCCGAGTATAATCATTAAAGCCTTCACAAAGCTTTTTGTGACTAGAAATAGTTGTTTTAAGCCTTAACTTCACATTGAAAACGTGGGAAATCGAACTATAATGAAGTTTTACCCATTTGGACATAAATAATCAAACTAAGAGTTTAAAAAAGTAAACAAGCCGAGTATAATCCTTAAGATGTCACAAAGCTTATTGTGACTAGAAATCATTGTTTTTAGCCTTAACTTCTCGTATGGAATGTGGGACATTGGACGAAAACGAAGTTTTAGCGATTTTGTATAAAATCATAATTCTAATAGTTTCAAAATTTAACAAGACGAGCATAAACATATTTTATCTACAAACGCTTATTTTTAATAGAAATCGTTGTTTTAAGCCCTACCTTCACATTGGAAACGTAGGAAATCGAACTATAATGAAGTTTTACCCATTTTGTCATAAATAATCAAACTAAGAGTTTTGAAAGTAAACAAGCCGAATATAATCATTAAGATGTCACAAAGCTTATTGTGACTAGAAATCGTTGTTTTTAGCCTTAACTTCTCGTATGGAACGTGGGACATTGGGCGAAAACGAAGTTTTAGCGATTTTGTATAAAATCATAATTCTAATAGTTTTAAAATTTAACAAGACGAGCATAAACATATTTTATCTACAAACGCTTATTTTTAATAGAAATCGTTGTTTTAAGCCCTACCTTCACATTGGAAACGTAGGAAATCAAACTATAATGAAGTTTTACCCATTTTGACATAAATAATCAAACTAAGAGTTTTGAAAGTAAACAAGCCGAGTATAGTCATTAAGATGTCACAAAGCTTATTGTGACTAGAAATCGTTGTTTTTAGCCTTAACTTCTTGTAGGGAACTTGGGACATTGGACGAAAACGAAGTTTTAGCGATTTCGTAAAAAATCATAATTCTAATAGTTTTAAAATTTAACAAGATGAGCATAAACATATTTTATCTACAAACGCTTATTTTTAATAGAAATCGTTGTTTTAAGCCCTGCCTTCACATTGGAAACGTGGGAAATTAAATTATAATGAAGTTTTACCGATTTTGACATAAATAATCAAACTAAGAGTTTTGAAAGTAAACAAGCCGAGTATAATCATTAAAGCTTTCACAAAGCTTATTGTGACTAGAAATAGTTGTTTTAAGCCTTAACTTCACATTGAAAAAGTGGGAAATCGAACTATATGAAGTTTTACCCATTTTGACATAAATAATTAAACTAAGAGTTTTGAAAGTAAACAAGCCGAGTATAATCATTAAGATGTCACAAAGCTTATTGTGACTAGAAATCGTTGTTTTTAGCCTTAACTTCTCGTAGGGAACGTAGGACATTGGACGATAACGTAGTTTTAACTATTTTGAATAAAATCATAATTCTAATAGTTTTAAAATTTAACAAGACGAGCATAAACATACTTTATCTACAAACGCTTATTATTAATAGAAATCGTTGTTTTAAGCCCTACCTTCACATTGGAAACGTGGGAAATCGAATTATAATGAAGTTTTACCTATTTTGACATAAAAAATCAAACAAAGTGTTTTGAAAGTAAACAAGCCGAGTATATTAATTAAAGCTTTCACAAAGCTTATTGAGACTAGAAATAGTTGTTTTAATCTTTAACTTCACATTGAAAACGTGGGAAATCAATCTATAATGAAGTTTTACCCATTTTGACATAAATAATCAAACTAAGAGTTTTGAAAGTAAACATGCCGAGTATAATCATTAAAGCCTTCACAAAGCTTATTGTGACTAGAAATAGTTGTTTTAAACCTTAACTTTACATTGAAACGTGGGAAATCGAACTATAACGAAGTTTTACCAATTTAGACATAAATAATCAAACTAAGAGTTTTGAAAGTAAACAAGCCGAGTATATTAATTAAAGCTTTCACAAAGCTTATTGAGACTAGAAATAGTTGTTTTAATCCTTAACTTCATATTGAAAACGTGGGAAATCGAACTATAATGAAGTTTTACCCATTTTGACATAAATAATCAAACTAAGAGTTTTGAAAGTAAACAAGCCGAGTATAATCATTAAAGCCTTCACAAAGCTTATTGTGACTAGAAATAGTTGTTTTAAGCCTTAACTTCACATTGAAAACGTGGAAAATCGAACTATAATGAAGCTTTACCCATTTTGACATAAATAATCAAACTAAGAGTTTTGAAAGTAAACAAGCCGAGTATAATCATTAAGATGTCACAAAGCTTATTGTGACTAGAAATCGTTGTTTTTAGCCATAACTTCTCGTAGGGAACGTGGGACATTGGACGATAACGAAGTTTTAACGATTTTTTATAAAATCATAATTCTAATAGTTTTAAAATTTAACAAGACGAGCATAAACATATTTTATCTACAAACGCTTATTTTTAATAGAAATCGTTGTTTTAAGCCTTAACTTCACATTGGAAACGTAGGAAATCGAACTATAATGAAGTTTTACCCATTTTGACATAAATAATCAAACTAAGAGTTTTGAAAGTAAACAAGCCGAGTATAATCATTAAAGCTTTCACAAAGCTTATTGTGACTAGAAATAGTTGTTTTAAGCCTTAACTTCACTTTGAAAACGTGGGAAATCGAACTCAAATGAAGTTTTACCCATTTTGACATAAATAATCAAACTAAAAGTTTTGAAAGTAAATAAGCCGAGTATAATCATTAAGATGTCACAAAGCTTATTGTGACTAGACATCGTTGTTTTTAGCCTTAACTTCTAGTATGGAACGTGGGACATTGGACGAAAACGAAGTTTTAGCGATTTTGTATAAAATCATAATTCTAATAGTTTTAAAATTTAACAAGACGAGCATAAACATATTTTATCTACAAATGCTTATTTTTAATAGAAATCGTTGTTTTAATCCCTACCTTCACATTGGAAACGTGGGAAATTGAATTAGAATGAAGTTTTACACATTTTGACATAAATAATCAAACAAAGAGTTTTGAAAGTAAACAAGCCGAGTATAATCATTAAAGCTTTCACAAAGCTTATTGTGACTAGAAATAGTTGTTTTAAGCCTTAACTTCACTTTGAAAACGTGGGAAATCGAACTATAATGAAGTTTTACCCATTTTGACATAAATAATTAAACTAAGAGTTTTGAAAGTAAACAAGCCGAGTATAATCATTAAGATGTCACAAAGCTTATATTGACTAGAAATCGTTGTTTTTAGCCTTAACTTCTCGTAGGGAACGTAGGACATTGGACGATAACGTAGTTTTAACTATTTTTGTATAAAATCATAATTCTAATAGTTTTAAAATTTAACAAGACGAGCATAAACATATTTTATCTACAAACGCTTATTTTCAATAGAAATCATTGTTTTAAGCCCTACCTTCACATTGAAAACGTGGGAAATCGAATTATAATGAAGTTTTACCCACTTTGACATAAATAATAAAACTAAGATTTTTGAAAGTAAACAAGCCGAGTATATTAATTAAAGCTTTCACAAAGCTTATTGAGACTAGAAATAGTTGTTTTAAGCATTAACTTCACATTGAAAACGTGGGAAATCGAACTATAATGAAGTTTTACCCATTTTGACATAAATAATCAAACTAAGAGTTTTGAAAGTAAACAAGCTGAGTATAATCATTAAAGCCTTCACAAAGCTTATTGTGACTAGAAATAGTTGTTTTAAGCCTTAACTTCACATTAAAAACGTGGAAAATCAAACTATAATGAAGCTTTACCCATTTTGACATATATAATCAAACTAAGAGTTTTGAAAGTAAACAAGCCGAGTATAATCATTAAGATGTCACAAAGCTTATTGTGACTAGAAATCGTTGTTTTTAGCCTTAACCTCTCGTAGGGAACGTGGGACATTGGACGATAACGAAGTTTTAACGATTTTTTATAAAATCATAATTCTAATAGTTTTAAAATTTAACAAGACGAGCATAAACATATTTTATCTACAAACGCTTATTTTTAATAGAAATCGTTGTTTTAAGCCTTAACTTCACATTGGAAACGTAGGAAATCGAACTATAATGAAGTTTTACCGATTTTGACATAAATAATCAAACTAAGAGTTTTGAAAGTAAACAAGCCGAGTATAATCATTAAGATGTCACAAACCTTATTGTGACTAGAAATCGTTGTTTTTAGCCTTAACTTCTCGTAGGGAACGTGGGACATTGGACGATAACGAAGTTTTTACGATTTTGTATAAAATCATAATTCTAATAGTTTTAAAATTTAACAAGATGAGCATAAACATATTTTATCTACAAACGCTTATTTTTAATAGAAATCGTTGTTTTAAGCCCTACCTTCACATTGGAAACGTGGGAAATAGAATTATAATGAAGTTTTACCGATTTTGACATAAATAATCAAACTAAGAGTTTTGAAAGTAAACAAGCCGAGTATAATCATTAATGCTTTCACAAAGCTTATTGTGACTAGAAATAGTTGTTTTAAGCCTTAACTTCACATTGAAAACGTGGGAAATCGAACTATAATGAAGTTTTACCCATTTTGACATAAATAATCAAACTAAGAGTTTTGAAAGTAAACAAGCCGAGTATAATCATTAAGATGTCACAAAGCTTATTGTACTAGAAATCGTTGTTTTTAGCCTTAACTTATCGTAGGGAACGTGGGACATTGGACGATAATGAAGTTTTTACGATTTTGTATAAAATCATAATTCTAATAGTTTTAAAATTTAACAAGATGAGCATAAAAATATTTTATCTACAAACACTTATTTTTAATAGAAATCGTAGTTTTAAGCCCTACCTTCACATTGGAAACGTGGGAAATAGAATTATAATGAAGTTTTACCGATTTTGACATAAATAATCAAACTAAGAGTTTTGAAAGTAAACAAGCCGAGTATAATCATTAAAGCTTTCACAAAGCTTATTGTGACTAGAAATAGTTGTTTTAAGCCTTAACTTCACATTGAAAACGTGGGAAATCGAACTATAATGAAGTTTTACCCATTTTGACATAAATAATCAAACTAAGAGTTTTGAAAGTAAACAAGCCGAGTATAATCATTAAGATGTCACAAAGCTTATTGTGACTAGAAATCGTTGTTTTTAGCCTTAACTTCTCGTAGGGAACGTGGGACATTGGACGATAACGAAGTTTTAACGATTTTGTATAAAATCATAATTCTAATAGTTTTAAAATTTAACAAGACGAGCATAAACATATTTTATCTACAAACGCTTATTTTTAATAGAAATCGTTGTTTTAAGCCTTAACTTCACATTGGAAACGTAGGAAATCGAACTATAATGAAGTTTTACCCATTTTGACATAAATAATCAAACTAAGAGTTTTGAAAGTAAACAAGCCGAGTATAATCATTAAGATGTCACAAAGCTTATTGTGACTAGAAATCGTTGTTTTTAGCCTTAACTTATCGTAGGGAACGTGGAACATTGGACGATAATGAAGTTTTTACGATTTTGTATAAAATCATAATTCTAATAGTTTTAAAATTTAACAAGACGAGCATAAACATATTTTATCTACAAACGCTTATTTTTAATAGAAATCGTTGTTTTAAGCCTTAACTTCACATTGGAAACGTAGGAAATCGAACTATAATGAAGTTTTACCCATTTTGACATAAATAATCAAACTAAGAGTTTTGAAAGTAAACAAGCCGAGTATAATCATTAAGATGTCACAAAGCTTATTGTGACTAGAAATCGTTGTTTTTAGCCTTAACTTATCGTAGGGAACGTGGGACATTGGACGATAATGAAGTTTTTACGATTTTGTATAAAATCATAATTCTAATAGTTTTAAAATTTAACAAGATGAGCATAAAAATATTTTATCTACAAACACTTATTTTTAATAGAAATCGTTGTTTTAAGCCCTACCTTCACATTGGAAACGTGGGAAATCGAACTATAATGAAGTTTTACCCATTTTGACATAAATAATCAAACTAAGAGTTTTGAAAGTAAACAAGCCGAGTATAATCATTAAGATGTCACAAAGCTTATTGTACTAGAAATCGTTGTTTTTAACCTTAACTTATCGTAGGGAACGTGGGACATTGGACGATAATGAAGTTTTTACGATTTTGTATAAAATCATAATTCTAATAGTTTTAAAATTTAACAAGATGAGCATAAAAATATTTTATCTACAAACACTTATTTTTAATAGAAATCGTTGTTTTAAGCCCTACCTTAACATTAGAAACGTGGGAAATAGAATTATAATGAAGTTTTACCGATTTTGACATAAATAATCAAACTAAGAGTTTTGAAAGTAAACAAGCCGAGTATAATCATTAAAGCTTTCACAAAGCTTATTGTGACTAGAAATAGTTGTTTTAAGCCTTAACTTCACATTGAAAACGTGGGAAATCGAACTATAATGAAGTTTTACCCATTTTGACATAAATAATCAAACTAAGAGTTTTGAAAGTAAACAAGTGAGTATAATCATTAAGATGTCACAAAGCTTATTGTACTAGAAATCCTTGTTTTTAGCCTTAACTTCTTGTAGGGAACGTGGGACATTGGACGATAACGAAGTTTTAACGATTTTGAATAAAATCATAATTTTAATAGTTTTAAAATTTAACAAGACGAGCATAAACATATTTTATCTACAAACCCTTATTTTTAATAGAAATCGTTGTTTTAAGCCTTAACTTCACATTGGAAACGTGGGAAATCGAACTATAATGAAGTTTTACCTATTTTGACATAAATAATCAAACTAAGAGTTTTAAAAGTAAACAAGCCGAGTATAATCATTAAAGCTTTCACAAAGCTTATTGTGACTAGAAATAGTTGTTTTAAGCCTTAACTTCACATTGAAAACGTGGGAAATCGAACTATATAATGAAGCTTTACCCATTTTGACATAAATAATCAAACTAAGAGTTTTGAAAGTAAACAAGCCGAGTATAATCATTAAGATGTCACAAAGCTTATTGTACTAGAAATCCTTGTTTTTAGCCTTAACTTCTCGTATGGAACGTGGGACATTGGACGATAACGAAGTTTTAATGATTTTGAATAAAATCATAATTTTAATAGTTTTAAAATTTAACAAGACGAGCATAAACATATTTTATCTACAAACGCTTATTTTTAATAGAAATCGTTGTTTTAAGCCTTAACTTCACATTGGAAACGTGGAAAATCGAACTATAATGAAGTTTTACCTATTTTGACATAAATAATCAAACTAAGAGTTTTAAAAGTAAACAAGCCGAGTATAATCATTAAAGCCTTCACAAAGCTTATTGTGACTAGAAATAGTTGTTTTAAACCTTAACTTCACATTGAAAACGTGGGAAATTGAACTATAATGAAGTTTTCCCAATTTTGACATAAATAATCAAACTAAGAGTTTTGAAAGTAAACAAGCCGAGTATAATCATTAAAGCCTTCACAAAGCTTATTGGAACTAGAAATAGTTGTTTTAAGCCTTAACTTCACATT
The DNA here is from genome assembly GCA_039657345.1 of Stephania japonica. Classification (NCBI taxonomy): domain Eukaryota; kingdom Viridiplantae; phylum Streptophyta; class Magnoliopsida; order Ranunculales; family Menispermaceae; genus Stephania; species Stephania japonica. Next base: position 52,091,800 of record CM077556.1, on the reverse strand, counting down.
GAAAACGTGGGAAATCGAACTATAATGAAGTTTTACCCATTTTGACATAAATAATCAAACTAAGAGTTTTGAAAGTAAAAAAGCCGAGTATAATCATTAAGATGTCACAAAGCTTATTGTACTAGAAATCCTTGTTTTAAGCCTTAACTTCTCGTAGGGAACATGGGACATTGGACGATAACGAAGTTTTAACGATTTTGTATAAAATCATAATTTTAATAGTTTTAAAATTTAACAAGACGAGCATAAACATATTTTATCTACAAACGCTTATTTTTAATAGAAATCGTTGTTTTAAGCCTTAACTTCACATTGGAAACGTGGGAAATCGAACTATAATGAAGTCTTACCTATTTTGACATAAATAATCAAACTAAGAGTTTTAAAGTAAACAAGCCGAGTATAATCATTAAAGCCTTCACAAAGCATATTGTGACTAGAAATAGTTGTTTTAAACCTTAACTTCACATTGAAAACGTGGGAAATCGAACTATAATGAAGTTTTCCCAATTTTGACATAAATAATCAAACTAAGAGTTTTGAAAGTAAACAAGCCGTGTATAATCATTAAAGCCTTTACAAAGCTTATTGTGACTAGAAATAGTTGTTTTAAGCCTTAACTTCACATTGAAAACGTGGGAAATCGAACTATAATGAAGTTTTACCCATTTTGACATAAATAATCAAACTAAGAGTTTTGAAAGTAAACAAGCCGAGTATAATCATTAAGATGTCACAAAGCTTATTGTGACTAGAAATCGTTGTTTTTTAGCCTTAACTTCTAGTAGGAACGTGGGACATTGAACGATAACGAAGCTTTAACGATTTTGTATAAAATCATAATTCTAATAGTTTTAAAATTTAACAAGACGAGCATAAACATATTTTATCTACAAACGCTTATTTTTAATAGAAATCGTTGTTTTAAGCCTTAACTTCACATTGGAAACGTAGGAAATCGAACTATAATGAAGTTTTACCCATTTTGACATAAATAATAAAACTAAGAGTTTTGAAAGTAAACAAGCCGAGTATAATCATTAAGATGTCACAAAGCTTATTGTGACTAGAAACGTTGTTTTTAGCCTTAACTTCTCGTAGGGAACGTGGGACATTGGACGATAACGAAGTTTTAACGATTTTGTATAAAATCATAATTTTAATAGTTTTAAAATTTAGCAAGACGAGCATAAACATATTTTTATCACAAACGCTTATTTTTAATAGAAATCGTTGTTTTAAGCCTTACCTTCACATTGGAAACGTGGGAAATCGAACTATAATGAAGTTTTACCTATTTTGACATAAATAATCAAACTAAGAGTTTTAAAAGTAAACAAGCCGAGTATAATCATTAAAGCCTTCACAAAGCTTATTGTGACTAGAAATAGTTGTTTTAAACCTTAACTTCACGTTGAAAACGTGGGAAATCGAACTATAACGAAGATTTACCAATTTTGACATAAATAATCAAACTAAGAGTTTTGAAAGTAAACAAGCCGAGTATAATCATTAAAGCCTTCACAAAGCTTATTGGGACTAGAAATAGTTGTTTTAAGCCTTAACTTCACATTGAAAACGGGAAATCGAACTATAATGAAGTTTTACCCATTTTGACATAAATAATCAAACTAAGAGTTTTGAAAGTAAATAAGCCGAGTATAATCATTTAGATGTCACAAAGCTTATTGTACTAGAAATCGTTGTTTTTAGCCTTAACTTCTCGTAGGGAACGTGGGACATTGACGATAACGAAGTTTTACGATTTTGTATAAAATCTTAATTCTAATAGTTTTAAAATTTAACAAGATGAGCATAAAAATATTTTATCTACAATCGCTTATTTTTAATAGAAATCGTTGTTTTAAGCCCTACCTTCACATTGGAAACGTGGGAAATAGAATTATAATGAAGTTTTACCGATTTTGACATAAATAATCAAACTAAGAGTTTTGAATGTAAACAAGCCGAGTATAATCATTAAAGCTTTCACAAAGCTTATTGTGACTAGAAATAGATGTTTTAAGCCTTAACTTCACATTGAAAACGTGGGAAATCGAACTATAATGAAGTTTTACCCATTTTGACATAAATAATCAAACTAAGAGTTTTGAAAGTAAACAAGCCGAGTATAATCATTAAGATGTCACAAAGCTTATTGTACTAGAAATCCTTGTTTTTAACCTTAACTTCTCGTAGGGAACGTGGGACATTGGACGATAACGAAGTTTTAACGATTTTGTATAAAATCATAATTTTAATAGTTTTAAAATTTAACAAGACGAGCATAAACATATTTTATCTACAAACGCTTATTTTTAATAGAAATCGTTGTTTTAAGCCTTAACTTCACATTGGAAACGTGGGAAATCGAACTATAATGAAGTTTTACCTATTTTGACATAAATAATCAAACTAAGAGTTTTAAAAGTAAACAAGCCGAGTATGATCATTAAAGCCTTCCAAAGCTTATTGTGACTAGAAATAGTTGTTTTAAACCTTAACTTCACATTGAAAACGTGGGAAATCGAACTATAATGAAGTTTTACCAATTTTGACATAAATAATCAAACTAAGAGTTTTGAAAGTAAACAAGCCGAGTATAATCATTAAAGCCTTCACAAAGCTTATTGGAACTAGAAATAGTTGTTTTAAGCCTTAACTTCACATTGAAAACGTAGGAAATCGAACTATAATGAAGTTTTACCCATTTTGACATAAATAATCAAACTAAGAGTTTTGAAAGTAAACAAGCCGAGTATAATCATTAAAGCCTTCACAAAGCTTATTGTGACTAGAAATAGTTGTTTTAAGCCTTAACTTCACATTGAAAACGTGGGAAATCGAACTATAATGAAGTTTTACCCATTTTGACATAAATAATCAAACTAAGAGTTTTGAAAGTAAACAAGCCGAGTATAATCATTAAGATGTCACAAAGCTTATTGTACTAGAAATCGTTGTTTTTAGCCTTAACTTCTCGTAGGGAACGTGGGACATTGGACGATAACGAAGTTTTACGATTTTGTATAAAATCATAATTCTAATAGTTTTAAAATTTAACAAGATGAGCATAAAAATATTTTATCTACAAACGCTTATTTTTAATAGAAATCGTTGTTTTAAGCCCTACCTTCACATTGGAAACGTGGGAAATAGAATTATAATGAAGTTTTACCGATTTTGACATAAATAAATAATCAAACTAAGAGTTTTGAAAGTAAACAAGCCGAGTATAATCATTAAAGCTTTCACAAAGCTTATTTGACTAGAAATAGTTGTTTTAAGCCTTAACTTCACATTGAAAACGTGGGAAATCGAACTATAATGAAGTTTTACCCATTTTGACATAAATAATCAAACTAAGAGTTTTGAAAGTAAACAAGCCGAGTATAATCATTAAGATGTCACAAAGCTTATTGTACTAGAAATCGAACTTATTTTTAGCCTTAACTTCAAACTAAGTAGGGAACGTGGGACATTGGACGATAACGAAGTTTTAACGATTTTGTATAAAATCATAATTTTAATAGTTTTAAAATTTAACAAGACGAGCATAAACATATTTTATCTACAAACGCTTATTTTTAATAGAAATCGTTGTTTTAAGCCTTAACTTCACATTGGAAACGTGGAAATCGAACTATAATGAAGTTTTACCTATTTTGACATAAATAATCAAACTAAGAGTTTTAAAAGTAAACAAGCCGAGTATAATCATTAAAGCCTTCCCAAAGCTTATTGTGACTAGAAATAGTTGTTTTAAACCTTAACTTCACATTGAAAACGTGGGAAATCGAACTATAATGAAGTTTTACCAATTTTGACATAAATAATCAAACTAAGAGTTTTGAAAGTAAACAAGCCGAGTATAATCATTAAAGCCTTCACAAAGCTTATTGGAACTAGAAATAGTTGTTTTAAGCCTTAACTTCACATTGAAAACGTGGGAAATCGAACTATAATGAAGTTTTACCCATTTTGACATAAATAATCAAACTAAGAGTTTTGAAAGTAAACAAGCCGAGTATAATCATTAAAGCCTTCACAAAGCTTATTGTGACTAGAAATAGTTGTTTTAAGCCTTAACTTCACATTGAAAACGTGGGAAATCGAACTATAATGAAGTTTTACCCATTTTGACATAAATAATCAAACTAAGAGTTTTGAAAGTAAACAAGCCGAGTATAATCATTAAGATGTCACAAAGCTTATTGTACTAGAAATCCTTGTTTTAAGCCTTAACTTCTTTAGGGAACGTGGGACATTGGACGATAACGAAGTTTTACGATTTTGTATAAAATCATAATTCTAATAGTTTTAAAATTTAACAAGTTGATCATAAAAATATTTTATCTACAAACGCTTATTTTTAATAGAAATCGTTGTTTTAAGCCTACCTTCACATTGGAAACGTGGGAAATAGAATTATAATGAAGTTTTACCCATTTTGACATAAATAATCAAACTAAGAGTTTTGAAAGTAAACAAGCCGAGTATAATCATTAAAGCTTTCACAAAGCTTATTGTGACTAGAAATAGTTGTTTTAAGCCTTAACTTCACATTGAAAACGTGGGAAATCGAACTATAATGAAGTTTTACCCATTTTGACATAAATAATCAAACTAAGAGTTTTGAAAGTAAACAAGCCGAGTATAATCATTAAGATGTCACAAAGCTTATTGTTACTAGAAATCGTTGTTTTTAGCCTTAACTTCTCGTAGGGAACGTGGGACATTGGACGATAACGAAGTTTTAACGATTTTGTATAAAATCATAATTTTAATAGTTTTAAAATTTAACAAGACGAGCATAAACATATTTTATCTACAAACGCTTATTTTTAATAGAAATCGTTGTTTTAAGCCTTAACTTCACATTGGAAACGTGGGAAATCGAACTATAATGAAGTTTTACCTATTTTGACATAAATAATCAAACTAAGAGTTTTAAAAGTAAACAAGCCGAGTATAATCATTAAAGCCTTCCCAAAAGCTTATTGTGACTAGAAATAGTTGTTTTAAACCTTAACTTCACATTGAAAACGTGGGAAATCGAACTATAATGAAGTTTTACCAATTTTGACATAAATAATCAAACTAAGAGTTTTGAAAGTAAACAAGCCGAGTATAATCATTAAAGCCTTCACAAAGCTTATTGGAACTAGAAATAGTTGTTTTAAGCCTTAACTTCACATTGAAAACGTGGGAAATCGAACTATAATGAAGTTTTACCCATTTTGACATAAATAATCAAACTAAGAGTTTTGAAAGTAAACAAGCCGAGTATAATCATTAAAGCCTTTACAAAGCTTATTGTGACTAGAAATAGTTGTTTTAAGCCTTAACTTCACATTGAAAACGTGGGAAATCGAACTATAATGAAGTTTTACCCATTTTGACATAAATAATCAAACTAAGAGTTTTGAAAGTAAACAAGCCGAGTATAATCATTAAGATGTCACAAAGCTTATTGTGACTAGAAATCGTTGTTTTTAGCCTTAACTTCTCGTAGGGAACGTGGGACATTGGACGATAACGAAGTTTTAACGATTTTGTATAAAATCATAATTCTAATAGTTTTAAAATTTAACAAGACGAGCATAATCATATTTTATCTACAAACGCTTATTTTTAATAGAAATCGTTGTTTTAAGCCTTAACTTCACATTGGAAACGTGGGAAATCGAACTATAATGAAGTTTTACCCATTTTGACATAAAAATCAAACTAAGAGTTTTGAAAGTAAACAAGCCGAGTATAATCATTAAGATGTCATAAAGCTTATTGTGACTAGAAATCGTTGTTTTTAGCCTTAACTTCTCATAGGGAACGTGGGACATTGGACGATAACGAAGTTTTAACGATTTTGTATAAAATCATAATTTTAATAGTTTTAAAATTTAACAAGACGAGCATAAACATATTTTATCTACAAACGCTTATTTTTAATAGAAATCGTTGTTTTAAGCCTTAACTTCACATTGGAAACGTGGGAAATCGAACTATAATGAAGTTTTACCCATTTTGACATAAATAATCAAACTAAGAGTTTTGAAAGTAAACAAGCCGGTATAATCATTAAGATGTCACAAAGCTTATTGTACTAGAAATCCTTGTTTTAAGCCTTAACTTCTCGTAGGGAACGTGGGACATTGGACGATAACGAAGTTTTACGATTTTGTATAAAATCATAATTCTAATAGTTTTAAAATTTAACAAGTTGATCATAAAAATATTTTATCTACAAACGCTTATTTTTAATAGAAATCGTTGTTTTAAGCCCTACCTTCACATTGGAAACGTGGGAAATAGAATTATAATGAAGTTTTACCCATTTTGACATAAATAATCAAACTAAGAGTTTTGAAAGTAAACAAGCCGAGTATAATCATTAAAGCTTTCACAAAGCTTATTGTGACTAGAAATAGTTGTTTTAAGCCTTAACTTCACATTGAAAACGTGGGAAATCGAACTATAATGAAGTTTTACCCATTTTGACATAAATAATCAAACTAAGAGTTTTGAAAGTAAACAAGCCGAGTATAATCATTAAGATGTCACAAAGCTTATTTGTACTTGAAATCCTTGTTTTTAGCCTTAACTTCTCGTAGGGAACGTGGGACATTGGACGATAACGAAGTTTTAACGATTTTGTATAAAATCATAATTTTAATAGTTTTAAAATTTAACAAGACGAGCATAAACATATTTTATCTACAAACGCTTATTTTTAATAGAAATCGTTGTTTTAAGCCTTAACTTCACATTGGAAACGTGGGAAATCGAACTATAATGAAGTTTTACCTATTTTGACATAAATAATCAAACTAAGAGTTTTAAAAGTAAACAAGCCGAGTATAATCATTAAAGCTTTCACAAAGCTTATTGTGACTAGAAATAGTTGTTTTAAACCTTAACTTCACATTGAAAACGTGGGAAATCGAACTATAATGAAGTTTTACCAATTTTGACATAAATAATCAAACTAAGAGTTTTGAAAGTAAACAAGCCGAGTATAATCATTAAAGCCTTCACAAAGCTTATTGGAACTAGAAATAGTTGTTTTAAGCCTTAACTTCACATTGAAAACGTGGGAAATCGAACTATAATGAAGTTTTACCCATTTTGACATAAATAATCAAACTAAGAGTTTTGAAAGTAAACAAGCCGAGTATAATCATTAAAGCTTTCACAAAGCTTATTGTGACTAGAAATAGTTGTTTTAAGCCTTAACTTCACATTGAAAACGTGGGAAATCGAACTATAATGAAGTTTTACCCATTTTGACATAAATAATCAAACTAAGAGTTTTGAAAGTAAACAAGCCGAGTATAATCATTAAGATGTCACAAAGCTTATTGTGACTAGAAATCGTTGTTTTTAGCCTTAACTTCTCGTAGGGAACGTGGACATTGGACGATAACGAAGTTTTAACGATTTTGTATAAAATCATAATTCTAATAGTTTTAAAATTTAACAAGACGAGCATAAACATATTTTATCTACAAACGCTTATTTTTAATAGAAATCGTTATTTTAAGCCTTAACTTCACATTGGAAACGTAACTTCACATTGGAAATGTGAGAAATCAAACTATAATGAAGTTTTACCCGTTTTGACATAAATAATCAAACTAAGAGTTTCGAAAGTAAACAAGCCGAGTATAATCATTAAGATGTCACAAAGCTTATTGTGACTAGAAATCGTTGTTTTTAGCCTTAACTTCTCATAGGGAACGTGGGACATTGGACGATAACGAAGTTTTAACGATTTTGTATAAAATCATAATTTTAATAGTTTTAAAATTTAACAAGACGAGCATAAACATATTTTATCTACAAACGCTTATTTTTAATAGAAATCGTTGTTTTAAGCCTTAACTTCACATTGGAAACGTGGGAAATCGAACTATAATGAAGTTTTACCCATTTTGACATAAATAATCAAACTAAGAGTTTTGAAAGTAAACAAGCCGAGTATAATCATTAAGATGTCACAAAGCTTATTGTGACTAGAAATCGTTGTTTTTAGCCTTAACTTCACGTAGGGAACGTGGGACATTGGACGAAAACGAAGTTTTAACGATTTTGTATAAAATCATAATTCTAATAGTTTTAAAATTTAACAAGACGAGCATAAACATATTTTATCTACAAACGCTTATTTTTAATAGAAATCGTTGTTTTAAGCCTTAACTTCACATTGAAAACGTGGGAAATCGAACTATAATGAAGTTTTACCCATTTTGACATAAATAATCAAACTAAGAGTTTTGAAAGTAAACAAGCCGAGTATAATCATTAAGATGTCACAAAGCTTATTGTGACTAGAAATCGTTGTTTTTAGCCTTAACTTCTTGTAGGGAACGTGGGACATTGGACGATAACGAAGTTTTAACGATTTTGTATAAAATCATAATTCTAATAGTTTTAAAATTTAACAAGATGAGCATAAACATATTTTATCTACAAACGCTTATTTTTAATAGAAATCATTGTTTTAAGCCCTACCTTCACATTGGAAACGTGGGAAATTGAATTATAATGAAGTTTTACCCATTTTGACATAAATAATCAAACTAAGAGTTTTGAAAGTAAACAAGCCGAGTATAATCATTAAAGCTTTCACAAAGCTTATTGTGACTAGAAATAGTTGTTTTAAGCCTTAACTTCACATTGAAAACGTGGGAAATCGAACTATAATGAAGTTTTACCCATTTTGACATAAATAATCAAACTAAGAGTTTTGAAAGTAAACAAGCCACTCATAGTCATTAAGATGTCACAAAGCTTATTGTGACTAGAAATCGTTGTTTTTAGCCTTAACTTCTTGTAGGGAACTTGGGACATTGGACGAAAACGAAGTTTTAACGATTTTGTATAAAATCATAATTCTAATAGTTTTAAAATTTAACAAGATGAGCATAAACATATTTTATCTACAAACGCTTATTTTTAATAGAAATCATTGTTTTAAGCCTTAACTTCACATTGGAAACGTGGGAAATTGAATTATAATGAAGTTTTACCCATTTTGACATAAATAATCAAACTAAGAGTTTTGAAAGTAAACAAGCCGAGTATAATCATTAAAGCTTTCACAAAGCTTATTGTGACTAGAAATAGTTGTTTTAAGCCTTAACTTCACATTGAAAACGTGGGAAATCGAACTATAATGAAGTTTTACCCATTTTGACATAAATAATCAAACTAAGAGTTTTGAAAAAAGTAAACAAGCCGAGTATAATCATTAAGATGTCACAAAGCTTATTGTGACTAGAAATCGTTGTTTTTAGCCTTAACTTCTCGTATGGAACGTGGGACATTGGACGATAACGAAGTTTTAACGATTTTGTATAAAATCATAATTCTAATAGTTTTAAAATTTAACAAGACGAGCATAAACATATTTTATCTACAAACGCTTATTTTTAATAGAAATCGTTGTTTTAAGCCCTACCTTCACATTGGAAACGTGGGAAATCGAACTATAATGAAGTTTTACCCATTTTGACATAAATAATCAAACTAAGAGTTTTGAAAGTAAACAAGCCGAGTATAATCATTAAAGATGTCACAAAGCTTATTGTGACTAGAAATAGTTGTTTTTAGCCTTAACTTCTTGTAAAACGTGGGACATTGTGCGAAAATAATGAAGTTTTAGCGATTTTGTATAAAATCATAATTCTAATAGTTTTAAAATTTAACAAGACGAGCATAAAATATTTTATCTACAAACGCTTATTTTTAATAGAAATAGTTGTTTTAAGCCTTAACTTCACATTGGAAACGTAGGAAATCAAACTATAATGAAGTTTTACCCATTTTGACATAAATAATCAAACTAAGAGTTTTGAAAGTAAACAAGCCGAGTATAATCATTAAGATGTCACAAAGCTTATTGTGACTAGAAATCGTTGTTTTTAGCCTTAACTTCTTGTAGGGAACTTGGGACATTGGACGATAACGAAGTTTTAACGATTTTGTATAAAATCATAATTCTAATAGTTTTAAAATTTAACAAGACGAGCATAAACATATTTTATCTACAAACGCTTATTTTTAATAGAAATCGTTGTTTTAAGCCCTACCTTCACATTGGAAACGTGGGAAATTAAATTATAATGAAGTTTTACCCATTTTGACATAAATAATCAAACTAAGAGTTTTGAAAGTAAACAAGCCGAGTATAATCATTAAAGCTTTCACAAAGCTTATTGTGACTAGAAATAGTTGTTTTAAGCCTTAACTTCACATTGAAAACGTGGGAAATCGAACTATAATGAAGTTTTACCCATTTTGACATAAATAATCAAACTAAGAGTTTTGAAAGTAAACAAGCCGAGTATAATCATTAAGATGTCACAAAGCTTATTGTGACTAGAAATCGTTGTTTTTAGCCTTAACTTCTCGTAGGGAACGTGGGACATTGGACGATAACGAAGTTTTAACGATTTTGTATAAAATCATAATTCTAATAGTTTTAAAATTTAACAAGACGAGCATAAACATATTTTATCTACAAACGCTTATTTTTAATAGAAATCGTTGTTTTAAGCCTACCTTCACATTGGAAACGTGGGAAATCGAATTATAATGAAGTTTTACCCATTTTGACATAAATAATCAAACTAAGAGTTTTGAAAGTAAACAAGCCGAGTATATTATCATTAAAGCTTTCACAAAGCTTATTGTGACTAGAAATAGTTGTTTTAAGCTTAACTTCACATTGAAAACGTGGGAAATCAACTATAATGAAGTTTTACCCATTTTGACATAAATAATCAAACTAAGAGTTTTGAAAGTAAACAAGCCGAGTATAATCATTAAGATGTCACAAAGCTTATTGTGACTAGAAATAGTTGTTTTAACCTTAACTTTACATTGAAAAGTAAATCGAATTCTAATATTTTAAAATTAACGATTTTGTTTAAACATAAATAATCAAACTAATAGTTTTAAAATTTACAAGCCGAGTATAAACATTATTTTATCACAAAGCTTATTTTTAGACTAGAAATAGTTGTTTTAAGCCTTAACTTCACATTGAAAACGTGGGAAATCGAACTATAATGAAGTTTTACCCATTTTGACATAAATAATCAAACTAAGAGTTTTGAAAGTAAACAAGCCGAGTATAATCATTAAAGCTTTCACAAAGCTTATTGTGACTAGAAATAGTTGTTTTAAGCCTTAACTTCACATTGAAAACGTGGAAAATCGAACTATAATGAAGTTTTACCCATTTTGACATAAATAATCAAACTAAGAGTTTTGAAAGTAAACAAGCCGAGTATAATCATTAAGATGTCACAAAGCTTATTGTGACTAGAAATCGTTGTTTTTAGCCTTAACTTCTCGTAGGGAACGTGGGACATTGGACGATAACGAAGTTTTAACGATTTTGTATAAAATCATAATTCTAATAGTTTTAAAATTTAACAAGACGAGCATAAACATATTTTATCTACAAACGCTTATTTTTAATAGAAATCGTTGTTTTAAGCCTTAACTTCACATTGGAAACGTGGGAAATCGAACTATAATGAAGTTTTACCCATTTTGACATAAATAATCAAACTAAGAGTTTTGAAAGTAAACAAGCCGAGTATAATCATTAAAGCTTTCACAAAGCTTATTGTGACTAGAAATAGTTGTTTTAAGCCTTAACTTCACATTGAAAACGTGGGAAATCGAACTATAATGAAGTTTTACCCATTTTGACATAAATAATCAAACTAAGAGTTTTGAAAGTAAACAAGCCGAGTATAATCATTAAGATGTCACAAAGCTTATTGTGACTAGAAATCGTTGTTTTTAGCCTTAACTTCTAGTATGGAACGTGGGACATTGGACGATAAACGAAGTTTTAATATCGATTTTAACGATTTTGTATAAAATCATAATTCTAATAGTTTTAAAATTTAACAAGACGAGCATAAACATATTTTATCTACAAACGCTTATTTTTAATAGAAATCGTTGTTTTAAGCCCTACCTTCACATTGGAAACGTGAGAAATTGAATTATAATTAAGTTTTACACATTTTGACATAAATAATCAAACTAAGAGTTTTGAAAGTAAACAAGCCGAGTATAATCATTAAAGCTTTCACAAAGCTTATTGTGACTAGAAATAGTTGTTTTAAGCCTTAACTTCACATTGAAAACGTGGGAAATCGAACTATAATGAAGTTTTACCCATTTTGACATAAATAATCAAACTAAGAGTTTTGAAAGTAAACAAGCCGAGTATAATCATTAAGATGTCACAAAGCTTATTGTGACTAGAAATCGTTGTTTTTAGCCTTAACTTCTCGTAGGGAACGTGGGACATTGGACGATAACGAAGTTTTAACGATTTTGTATAAAATCATAATTCTAATAGTTTTAAAATTTAACAAGACGAGCATAAACATATTTTATCTACAAACGCTTATTTTTAATAGAAATCGTTGTTTTAAGCCCTACTTCACATTGGAAACGTGGGAAATCGAATTATAATGAAGTTTTACCCATTTTGACATAAATAATCAAACTAAGAGTTTTGAAAGTAAACAAGCCGAGTATAATCATTAAAGCTTTCACAAAGCTTATTGAGACTAGAAATAGTTGTTTTAAGCCTTAACTTCACATTGAAAACGTGGGAAATCGAACTATAATGAAGTTTTACCCATTTTGACATAAATAATCAAACTAAGAGTTTTGAAAGTAAACAAGCCGAGTATAATCATTAAAGCTTTCACAAAGCTTATTGTGACTAGAAATAGTTGTTTTAAGCCTTAACTTCACATTAAAAACGTGGAAATTCAAACTATAATGAAGTTTAAGTTTTACCCATTTTGACATAAATAATCAAACTAAGAGTTTTGAAAGTAAACAAGCCGAGTATAATCATTAAGATGTCACAAAGCTTATTGTGACTAGAAATCGTTGTTTTTAGCCTTAACTTCTCGTAGGAAACGTGGGACATTGGACGATAACGAAGTTTTAACGATTTTGTATAAAAATCATAATTCTAATAGTTTTAAAATTTAACAAGACGAGCATAAACATATTTTATCTACAAACGCTTATTTTTAATAGAAATCGTTGTTTTAAGCCTTAACTTCACATTGGAAACGTGGGAAATCGAACTATAATGAAGTTTTACCCATTTTGACATAAATAATCAAACTAAGAGTTTTGAAAGTAAACAAGCCGAGTATAATCATTAAGATGTCACAAAGCTTATTGTGACTAGAAATCGTTGTTTTTAGCCTTAACTTCTCGTAGGGAACATGGGACATTGGACGATAACGAAGTTTTAACGATTTTGTATAAAATCATAATTCTAATAGTTTTAAAATTTAACAAGACGAGCATAAACATATTTTATCTACAAACGCTTATTTTTAATAGAAATCGTTGTTTTAAGCCTTACCTTCACATTGGAAATGTGGGAAATCGAATTATAATGAAGTTTTACCCATTTTGACATAAATAATCAAACTAAGAGTTTTGAAAGTAAACAAGCCGAGTATAATCATTAAAGCTTTCACAAAGCTTATTGTGACTAGAAATAGTTGTTTTAAGCCTTAACTTCACATTGAAAACGTGAAATCGAACTATAATGAAGTTTTACCCATTTTGACATAAATAATCAAACTAAGAGTTTTGAAAGTAAACAAGCCGAGTATAATCATTAAAGCCTTACAAAAAGCTTTATTGTGACTAGAAATAGTTGTTTTAAGCCTTAACTTCACATTGAAAACGTGGGAAATCGAACTATAATGAAGTTTTACCCATTTTGACATAAATAATCAAACTAAGAGTTTTGAAAGTAAACAAGCCGAGTATAATCATTAAAGCTTTCACAAAGCTTATTGTGACTAGAAATAGTTGTTTTAAGCCTTAACTTCACATTGAAAACGTGGGAAATCGAACTATAATGAAGTTTTACCCATTTTGACATAAATAATCAAACTAAGAGTTTTGAAAGTAAACAAGCCGAGTATAATCATTAAGATGTCACAAAGCTTATTGTGACTAGAAATCGTTGTTTTTAGCCTTAACTTCATTTAAGGAACGTGGGACATAGGACGATATCGAAGTTTTAACGATTTTGTATAAAATCATAATTCTAATAGTTTTAAAATTTAACAAGACGAGCATAAACATATTTTATCTACAAACGCTTATTTTTAATAGAAATAGTTGTTTTAAGCCCTACCTTCACATTGGAAACGTGGGAAATTGAATTATAATTAAGTTTTACACATTTTGACATAAATAATCAAACTAAGAGTTTTGAAAGTAAACAAGCCGAGTATAATCATTAAAGCTTTCACAAAGTTTATTGTGACTAGAAATAGTTGTTTTAAGCCTTAACTTCACATTGAAAACGTGGGAAATCGAACTATAATGAAGTTTTACCCATTTTGACATAAATAATCAAACTAAGAGTTTTGAAAGTAAACAAGCCGAGTATAATCATTAAGATGTCACAAAGCTTATTGTGACTAGAAATCGTTGTTTTTAGCCTTAACTTCTAGTAGGGACGTGGGACATTGGACGATAACGAAGTTTTAACGATTTTGTATAAAATCATAATTCTAATAGTTTTAAAATTTAACAAGACGAGCATAAACAAATTTTATCTACAAACGCTTATTTTTAATAGAAATCGTTGTTTTAAGCCCTACCTTCACATTGAAACGTGGGAAATTGAATTATAATTAAGTTTTACACATTTTGACATAAATAATCAAACTAAGAGTTTTGAAAGTAAACAAGCCGAGTATAATCATTAAAGCTTTCACAAAGCTTATTGTGACTAGAAATAGTTGTTTTAAGCCTTAACTTCACATTGAAAACGTGGGAAATCGAACTATAATGAAGTTTTACCCATTTTGACATAAATAATCAAACTAAGAGTTTTGAAAGTAAACAAGCCGAGTATAATCATTAAGATGTCACAAAGCTTATTGTGACTAGAAATCGTTGTTTTTAGCCTTAACTTCATTTAAGGAACGTGGGACATAGGACGATATCGAAGTTTTAACGATTTTGTATAAAATCATAATTCTAATAGTTTTAAAATTTAACAAGACGAGCATAAACATATTTTATCTACAAACGCTTATTTTTAATAGAAATCGTTGTTTTAAGCCCTACCTTCACATTGGAAACGTGGGAAATTGAATTATAATTAAGTTTTACACATTTTGACATAAATAATCAAACTAAGAGTTTTGAAAGTAAACAAGCCGAGTATAATCATTAAAGCTTTCACAAAGTTTATTGTGACTAGAAATAGTTGTTTTAAGCCTTAACTTCACATTGAAAACGTGGGAAATCGAACTATAATGAAGTTTTACCCATTTTGACATAAATAATCAAACTAAGAGTTTTGAAAGTAAACAAGCCGAGTATAATCATTAAGATGTCACAAAGCTTATTGTGACTAGAAATCGTTGTTTTTAGCCTTAACTTCATCGTAGGAAACGTGGGACATTGGACGATAACGAAGTTTTAACGATTTTGTATAAAATCATAATTCTAATAGTTTTAAAATTTAACAAGACGAGCATAAACATATTTTATCTACAAACGCTTATTTTTAATAGAAATCGTTGTTTTAAGCCTTACCTTCACATTGGAAACGTGGGAAATCGAATTATAATGAAGTTTTACCCATTTTGACATAAATAATCAAACTAAGAGTTTTGAAAGTAAACAAGCCGAGTATAATCATTAAAGCTTTCACAAAGCTTATTGTGACTAGAAATAGTTGTTTTAAGCCTTAACTTCACATTGAAAACGTGGGAAATCGAACTATAATGAAGTTTTACCCATTTTGACATAAATAATCAAACTAAGAGTTTTGAAAGTAAACAAGCCGAGTATAATCAGTAAAGCCTTCATAAAGCTTATTGTGACTAGAAATAGTTGTTTTAAGCCTTAACTTCATATTAAAAACGTGGAAAATCGAACTATAATGAAGCTTTACCCATTTTGACATAAATAATCAAACTAAGAGTTTTGAAAGTAAACAAGCCGAGTATAATCATTAAGATGTCACAAAGCTTATTGTGACTAGAAATCGTTGTTTTTAGCCTTAACTTCAGGGAACGTGGGAACGTGGGACATTGGACGATAATTAAGTTTTAACGATTTTGTATAAAATCATAATTCTAATAGTTTTAAAATTTAACAAGACGAGCATAAACATATTTTATCTACAAAAAAGCTTATTTTTAATAGAAATCGTTGTTTTAAGCCTTAACTTCACATTGGAAATGTGAGAAATCAAACTATAATGAAGTTTTACCCATTTTGACATAAATAATCAAACTAAGAGTTTTGAAAGTAAACAAGCCGAGTATAATCATTAAGATGTCACAAAGCTTATTGTGACTAGAAATCGTTGTTTTTAGCCTTAACTTCTCATAGGGAACGTGGGACATTGGACGATAACGAAGTTTTAACGATTTTGTATAAAATCATAATTCTAATAGTTTTAAAATTTAACAAGACGAGCATAAAAATATTTTATCTACAAACGCTTATTTTTAATAGAAATCGTTGTTTTAAGCCCTACCTTCACATTGGAAATGTGGGAAATCGAATTATAATGAAGTTTTACCCATTTTGACATAAATAATCAAACTAAGAGTTTTGAAAGTAAACAAGCCGAGTATAATCATTAAAGCTTTCACAAAGCTTATTGTGACTAGAAATAGTTGTTTTAAGCCTTAACTTCACATTGAAAACGTGGGAAATCGAACTATAATGAAGTTTTACCCATTTTGACATAAATAATCAAACTAAGAGTTTTGAAAGTAAACAAGCCGAGTATAATCATTAAAGCTTTCACAAAGCTTATTGTGACTAGAAATAGTTGTTTTAAGCCTTAACTTCACATTGAAAACGTGGGAAATCGAACTATAAATGAAGTTTTACCCATTTTGACATAAATAATCAAACTAAGAGTTTTGAAAGTAAACAAGCCGAGTATAATCATTAAAGCTTTCACAAAGCTTATTGTGACTAGAAATAGTTGTTTTAAGCCTTAACTTCACATTGAAAACGTGGGAATCGAACTATAATGAAGTTTTACCCATTTTGACATAAATAATCAAACTAAGAGTTTTGAAAGTAAACAAGCCGAGTATAATCATTAAGATGTCACAAAGCTTATTGTGACTAGAAATCGTTGTTTTTAGCCTTAACTTCTCGTAGGGAACGTGGGACATTAGACGATAACGAAGTTTTAACGATTTTGTATAAAATCATAATTCTAATAGTTTTAAAATTTAACAAGACGAGCATAAACATATTTTATCTACAAACGCTTATTTTTAATAGAAATCGTTGTTTTAAGCCCTACCTTCACATTGGAAATGTGGGAAATTGAATTATAATGAAGTTTTACACATTTTGACATAAATAATCAAACTAAGAGTTTTGAAAGTAAACAAGCCGAGTATAATCATTAAAGCTTTCACAAAGTTTATTGTGACTAGAAATAGTTGTTTTAAGCCTTAACTTCACATTGAAAACGTGGGAAATCGAACTATAATGAAGTTTTACCCATTTTGACATAAATAATCAAACTAAGAGTTTTGAAAGTAAACAAGCCGAGTATAATCATTAAAGCTTTCACAAAGCTTATTGTGACTAGAAATAGTTGTTTTTTAGCCTTAACTTCACATTAAAAACGTGGGAAATTGAACTATAATGAAGTTTTACCCATTTTGACATAAATAATCAAACTAAGAGTTTTGAAAGTAAACAAGCCGAGTATAATCATTAAGATGTCACAAAGCTTATTGTGACTAGAAATCGTTGTTTTTAGCCTTAACTTCACATAGGGAACGTGGGACATTGACGATAATGAAGTTTTAACGATTTTGATAAAATCATAATTCTAATAGTTTTAAAATTTAACAAGCAAGATAATCAGCATAAACATATTTTATCTACAAACGCTTATTTTTAATAGAAATCGTTGTTTTAAGCCTTAACTTCACATTGGAAACGTGGGAAATCGAACTATAATGAAGTTTTACCCATTTTGACATAAATAATCAAACTAAGAGTTTTGAAAGTAAACAAGCCGAGTATAATCATTAAGATGTCACAAAGCTTATTGTGACTAGAAATCGTTGTTTTTAGCCTTAACTTCATTTAAGGAACGTGGGACATAGGACGATATCGAAGTTTTAACGATTTTGTATAAAATCATAATTCTAATAGTTTTAAAATTTAACAAGACGAGCATAAACATATTTTATCTACAAACGCTTATTTTTAATAGAAATAGTTGTTTTAAGCCCTACCTTCACATTGGAAACGTGGGAAATTGAATTATAATTAAGTTTTACACATTTTGACATAAATAATCAAACTAAGAGTTTTGAAAGTAAACAAGCCGAGTATAATCATTAAAGCTTTCACAAAGCTTATTGTGACTAGAAATAGTTGTTTTAAGCCTTAACTTCACATTGAAAACGTGGGAAATCGAACTATAATGAAGTTTTACCCATTTTGACATAAATAATCAAACTAAGAGTTTTGAAAGTAAACAAGCCGAGTATAATCATTAAAGCTTTCACAAAGCTTATTGTGACTAGAAATAGTTGTTTTAAGCCTTAACTTCACATTGAAAACGTGGAAAATCGAACTATAATGAAGTTTTACCCATTTTGACATAAATAATCAAACTAAGAGTTTTGAAAGTAAACAAGCCGAGTATAATCATTAAGATGTCACAAAGCTTATTGTGACTAGAAATCGTTGTTTTTAGCCTTAACTTCACATTGGGAACGTGGGACATTGGACGATAATGAAGTTTTAACGATTTTGATAAAATCATAATTCTAATAGTTTTAAAATTTAACAAGACGAGCATAAACATATTTTATCTACAAACGCTTATTTTTAATAGAAATAGTTGTTTTAAGCCTTAACTTCACATTGGAAACGTGGGAAATCGAACTATAATGAAGTTTTACCCATTTTGACATAAATAATCAAACTAAGAGTTTTGAAAGTAAACAAGCCGAGTATAATCATTAAGATGTCACAAAGCTTATTGTGACTAGAAATCGTTGTTTTTAGCCTTAACTTCACATTGAGGGAACGTGGGACATTGGACGATAACGAAGTTTTAACGATTTTGTATAAAATCATAATTCTAATAGTTTTAAAATTTAACAAGACGAGCATAAACATATTTTATCTACAAACGCTTATTTTTAATAGAAATCGTTGTTTTAAGCCTTAACTTCACATTGGAAACGTGGGAAATCGAATTATAATTAAGTTTTACCCATTTTGACATAAATAATCAAACTAAGAGTTTTGAAAGTAAACAAGTCGAGTATAATCATTAAAGCTTTCACAAAGCTTATTGTGACTAGAAATAGTTGTTTTAAGCCTTAACTTCACATTGAAAACGTGGGAAATCAAACTATAATGAAGTTTTACCCATTTTGACATAAATAATCAAACTAAGAGTTTTGAAAGTAAACAAGCCGAGTATAATCATTAAAGCTTTCAAAAAGCTTATTGTGACTAGAAATAGTTGTTTTTTAAGCCTTAACTTCACATTGAAAACGTGGGAAATCGAACTATAATGAAGTTTTACCCATTTTGACATAAATAATCAAACTAAGAGTTTTGAAAGTAAACAAGCCGAGTATAATCATTAAAGCTTTCACAAAGCTTATTGTGACTAGAAATAGTTGTTTTAAGCCTTAACTTCACATTGAAAACGTGGGAAATCGAACTATAATGAAGTTTTACCCATTTTGACATAAATAATCAAACTAAGAGTTTTGAAAGTAAACAAGCCGAGTATAATCATTAAGATGTCACAAAGCTTATTGTGACTAGAAATCGTTGTTTTTAGCCTTAACTTCTAGTAGGAACGTGGGACATTGGACGATAACGAAGTTTTAACGATTTTGTATAAAATCATAATTCTAATAGTTTTAAAATTTAACAAGACGAGCATAAACATATTTTATCTACAAACGCTTATTTTTAATAGAAATCGTTGTTTTAAGCCTACCTTCACATTGGAAACGTGGGAAATTGAATTATAATTAAGTTTTACACATTTTGACATAAATAATCAAACTAAGAGTTTTGAAAGTAAACAAGCCGAGTATAATCATTAAAGCTTTCACAAAGCTTATTGTGACTAGAAATAGTTGTTTTAAGCCTTAACTTCACATTGAAAACGTGGAAAATCGAACTATAATGAAGTTTTACCCATTTTGACATAAATAATCAAACTAAGAGTTTTGAAAGTAAACAAGCCGAGTATAATCATTAAGATGTCACAAAGCTTATTGTGACTAGAAATCGTTGTTTTTAGCCTTAACTTCATTTAAGGAACGTGGGACATAGGACGATATCGAAGTTTTAACGATTTTGTATAAAATCATAATTCTAATAGTTTTAAAATTTAACAAGACGAGCATAAACATATTTTATCTACAAACGCTTATTTTTAATAGAAATAGTTGTTTTAAGCCCTACCTTCACATTGGAAACGTGGGAAATTGAATTATAATTAAGTTTTACACATTTTGACATAAATAATCAAACTAAGAGTTTTGAAAGTAAACAAGCCGAGTATAATCATTAAAGCTTTCACAAAGTTTATTGTGACTAGAAATAGTTGTTTTAAGCCTTAACTTCACATTGAAAACGTGGGAAATCGAACTATAATGAAGTTTTACCCATTTTGACATAAATAATCAAACTAAGAGTTTTGAAAGTAAACAAGCCGAGTATAATCATTAAGATGTCACAAAGCTTATTGTGACTAGAAATCGTTGTTTTTAGCCTTAACTTCTCGTAGGGAACGTGGGACATTGGACGATAACGAAGTTTTAACGATTTTGTATAAAATCATAATTCTAATAGTTTTAAAATTTAACAAGACGAGCATAAACATATTTTATCTACAAACGCTTATTTTTAATAGAAATCGTTGTTTTAAGCCCTACCTTCACATTGGAAACGTGGGAAATCAAATTATAATGAAGTTTTACCCATTTTGACATAAATAATCAAACTAAGAGTTTTGAAAGTAAACAAGTAAACAAGCCGAGTATATTAATTAAAGCTTTCACAAAGCTTATTGAGACTAGAAATAGTTGTTTTAAACCTTAACTTCACATTGAAAACGTGGGAAATCGAACTATAATGAAGTTTTACCCATTTTGACATAAATAATCAAACTAAGAGTTTTGAAAGTAAACAAGCCGAGTATAATCATTAAAGCTTTCACAAAGCTTATTGTGACTAGAAATAGTTGTTTTAAGCCTTAACTTCACATTGAAAACGTGGGAAATCAAACTATAATGAAGTTTTACCCATTTTGACATAAATAATCAAACTAAGAGTTTTGAAAGTAAACAAGCCGAGTATAATCATTAAGATGTCACAAAGCTTATTGTGACTAGAAATCGTTGTTTTTAGCCTTAACTTCTCGTAGGGAACGTGGGACATTGGACGATAACGAAGTTTTAACGATTTTGTATAAAATCATAATTCTAATAGTTTTAAAATTTAACAAGACGAGCATAAACATATTTTATCTACAAACGCTTATTTTTAATAGAAATCGTTGTTTTAAGCCCTACCTTCACATTGGAAACGTGGGAAATCGAATTATAATGAAGTTTTACCCATTTTGACATAAATAATCAAACTAAGAGTTTTGAAAGTAAACAAGCCGAGTATAATCATTAAAGCTTTCACAAAGCTTATTGTGACTAGAAATAGTTGTTTTAAGCCTTAACTTCACATTGAAAACGTGGGAAATCGAACTATAATGAAGTTTTACCCATTTTGACATAAATAATCAAACTAAGAGTTTTGAAAGTAAACAAGCCGAGTATAATAATTAAAGCTTCACAAAGCTTATTGTGACTAGAAATAGTTGTTTTAAGCCTTAACTTCACATTGAAAACGTGGGAAATCAAACTATAATGAAGTTTTACCCATTTTGACATAAATAATCAAACTAAGAGTTTTGAAAGTAAACAAGCCGAGTATAATCATTAAGATGTCACAAAGCTTATTGTGACTAGAAATCGTTGTTTTTAGCCTTAACTTCTCGTAGGGAACGTGGGACATTGGACGATAACGAAGTTTTAACGATTTTGTATAAAATCATAATTCTAATAGTTTTAAAATTTAACAAGACGAGCATAAACATAATTTATCTACAAACGCTTATTTTTAATAGAAATCGTTGTTTTAAGCCTTAACTTCACATTGAAAACGTGGAAAATCGAACTATAATGAAGTTTTACCCATTTTGACATAAATAATCAAACTAAGAGTTTTGAAAGTAAACAAGCCGAGTATAAATCATTAAGATGTCACAAAGCTTATTGTGACTAGAAATCGTTGTTTTTAGCCTTAACTTCACATTAGGAACGTGGGACATTGGACGATAAATGAAGTTTTAACGATTTTGTATAAAATCATAATTCTAATAGTTTTAAAATTTAACAAGACGAGCATAAACATAATTTATCTACAAACGCTTATTTTTAATAGAAATCGTTGTTTTAAGCCTTAACTTCACATTGGAAACGTGGGAAATCGAACTATAATGAAGTTTTACCCATTTTGACATAAATAATCAAACTAAGAGTTTTGAAAGTAAACAAGCCGAGTATAATCATTAAGATGTCACAAAGCTTATTGTGACTAGAAATCGTTGTTTTTAGCCTTAACTTCATCGTAGGAACGTGGGACATTGACGATAACGAAGTTTTAACGATTTTGTATAAAATCATAATTCTAATAGTTTTAAAATTTAACAAGACGAGCATAAACATATTTTATCTACAAACGCTTATTTTTAATAGAAATCGTTGTTTTAAGCCCTACCTTCACATTGGAAACGTGGGAAATCGAATTATAATGAAGTTTTACCCATTTTGACATAAATAATCAAAACTAAGAGTTTTGAAAGTAAACAAGCCGAGTATAATCATTAAAGCTTTCACAAAGCTTATTGAGACTAGAAATAGTTGTTTTAAGCCTTAACTTCACATTGAAAACGTGGGAAAATCGAACTATAATGAAGTTTTACCCATTTTGACATAAATAATCAAACTAAGAGTTTTGAAAGTAAACAAGCCGAGTATAATCATTAAAGCTTTCACAAAGCTTATTGTGACTAGAAATAGTTGTTTTAAGCCTTAACTTCACATTGAAAACGTGGGAAATCAAACTATAATGAAGTTTTACCCATTTTGACATAAATAATCAAACTAAGAGTTTTGAAAGTAAACAAGCCGAGTATAATCATTAAGATGTCACAAAGCTTATTGTGACTAGAAATCGTTGTTTTTAGCCTTAACTTCACATTGGGAACGTGGGACATTGGACGATAACGAAGTTTTAACGATTTTGTATAAAATCATAATTCTAATAGTTTTAAAATTTAACAAGACGAGCATAAACATAATTTATCTACAAACGCTTATTTTTAATAGAAATCGTTGTTTTAAGCCTTAACTTCACATTGAAAATGTGGAAATCGAACTATAATGAAGTTTTACCCATTTGACATAAATAATCAAACTAAGAGTTTTGAAAGTAAACAAGCCGAGTATAATCATTAAGATGTCACAAAGCTTATTGTGACTAGAAATCGTTGTTTTTAGCCTTAACTTCTCGTATGGAACGTGGGACATTGGACGATAACGAAGTTTTAACGATTTTGTATAAAATCATAATTCTAATAGTTTTAAAATTTAACAAGACGAGCATAAACATAATTTATCTACAAACGCTTATTTTTAATAGAAATCGTTGTTTTAAGCCTTAACTTCACATTGGAAACGTAGGAAATCGAACTATAATGAAGTTTTACCCATTTTGACATAAATAATCAAACTAAGAGTTTTGAAAGTAAACAAGCAAGCCGAGTATAATCATTAAGATGTCACAAAGCTTATTGTGACTAGAAATCGTTGTTTTTAGCCTTAACTTCACATAGGGAACGTGGGACATTGGACGATAACGAAGTTTTAACGATTTTGTATAAAATCATAATTCTAATAGTTTTAAAATTTAACAAGACGAGCATAAACATATTTTATCTACAAACGCTTATTTTTAATAGAAATCGTTGTTTTAAGCCCTACCTTCACATTGGAAACGTGGGAAATCGAATTATAATTAAAGTTTTACCCATTTTGACATAAATAATCAAACTAAGAGTTTTGAAAGTAAACAAGCCGAGTATAATCATTAAAGCTTTCACAAAGCTTATTGTGACTAGAAATAGTTGTTTTAAGCCTTAACTTCACATTGAAAACGTGGGAAATCGAACTATAATGAAGTTTTACCCATTTTGACATAAATAATCAAACTAAGAGTTTTGAAAGTAAACAAGCCGAGTATAATCATTAAAGCCTTCACTAAAATCGTTGTTTTTAGCTTATTGTGACTAGAAATAGTTTTTTTAAGCCTTAACTTCACATTGAAAACGCTGGGAAATCGAAGCCCTACCTTCACATTGGAAACGTGGGAAATTAAATGAAGTTTTACCCATTTTGACATAAATAATCAAACTAAGAGTTTTGAAAGTAAACAAGCCGAGTATAATCATTAAAGCTTTCACAAAGCTTATTGTGACTAGAAATAGTTGTTTTAAGCCTTAACTTCACATTGAAAACGTGGGAAATCGAACTATAATGAAGTTTTACCCATTTTGACATAAATAA
Organism: Stephania japonica; assembly: GCA_039657345.1. Classification (NCBI taxonomy): domain Eukaryota; kingdom Viridiplantae; phylum Streptophyta; class Magnoliopsida; order Ranunculales; family Menispermaceae; genus Stephania; species Stephania japonica. The sequence continues at coordinate 52,067,045 of CM077556.1, read as the reverse complement.
TCAAACTAAGAGTTTTGAAAGTAAACAAGCCGAGTATAATCATTAAGATGTCACAAAGCTTATTGTGACTAGAAATCGTTGTTTTTAGCCTTAACTTCTAGTATGGAACGTGGGACATTGGACGATAACGAAGTTTTAACGATTTTGTATAAAATCATAATTCTAATAGTTTTAAAATTTAACAAGACGAGCATAAACATATTTTATCTACAAACGCTTATTTTTAATAGAAATCGTTGTTTTAAGCCTTACCTTCACATTGGAAACGTGGGAAATTAAATTATAATGAAGTTTTACCCATTTTGACATAAATAATCAAACTAAGAGTTTTGAAAGTAAACAAGCCGAGTATAATCATTCATTAAAGCTTTCACCTTCAAAAAGCTTATTGTGACTAGAAATAGTTGTTTTAAGCCTTAACTTCACATTGAAAACGTGGGAAATCGAACTATAATGAAGTTTTACCCATTTTGACATAAATAATCAAACTAAGAGTTTTGAAAGTAAACAAGCCGAGTATAATCATTAAGATGTCACAAAGCTTATTGTGACTAGAAATCGTTGTTTTTAGCCTTAACTTCTGGTAGGGAACGTGGGACATTGGACGATAACGAAGTTTTAACGATTTTGTATAAAATCATAATTCTAATAGTTTTAAAATTTAACAAGACGAGCATAAACATATTTTATCTACAAACGCTTATTTTTAATAGAAATCATTGTTTTAAGCCCTACCTTCACATTGGAAACGTGGGAAATTGAATTATAATTAAGTTTTACACATTTTGACATAAATAATCAAACTAAGAGTTTTGAAAGTAAACAAGCCGAGTATAATCATTAAAGCTTTCACAAAGTTTATTGTGACTAGAAATAGTTGTTTTAAGCCTTAACTTCACATTGAAAACGTGGGAAATCGAACTATAATGAAGTTTTACCCATTTTGACATAAATAATCAAACTAAGAGTTTTGAAAGTAAACAAGCCGAGTATAATCATTAAGATGTCACAAAGCTTATTGTGACTAGAAATCGTTGTTTTTAGCCTTAACTTCATTTAAGGAACGTGGGACATAGGACGATATCGAAGTTTTAACGATTTTGTATAAAATCATAATTCTAATAGTTTTAAAATTTAACAAGACGAGCATAAACATATTTTATCTACAAACGCTTATTTTTAATAGAAATCGTTGTTTTAAGCCTTACCTTCACATTGGAAATGAAGGAAATCGAATTATAATGAAGTTTTACCCATTTTGACATAAATAATCAAACTAAGAGTTTTGAAAGTAAACAAGCCGAGTATAATCATTAAAGCTTTTACAAAGCTTATTGAGACTAGAAATAGTTGTTTTAAGCCTTAACTTCACATTGAAAACGCGTGGGAAATCGAACTATAATGAAGTTTTACCCATTTTGACATAAATAATCAAACTAAGAGTTTTGAAAGTAAACAAGCCGAGTATAATCATTAAAGCTTTCACAAAGCTTATTGTGACTAGAAATAGTTGTTTTAAGCCTTAACTTCACATTGAAAACGTGGGAAATCGAACTATAATGAAGTTTTACCCATTTTGACATAAATAATCAAACTAAGAGTTTTGAAAGTAAACAAGCCGAGTATAATCATTAATATGTCACAAAGCTTATTGTGACTAGAAATCGTTGTTTTTAGCCTTAACTTCTCATAGGAAACGTGGGACATTGGACGATAACGAAGTTTTAACGATTTTGTATAAAATTATAATTCTAATAGTTTTAAAATTTAACAAGACGAGCATAAACATATTTTATCTACAAACGCTTATTTTTAATAGAAATCGTTGTTTTAAGCCTTAACTTCACATTGAAAACGTGGGAAATCGAACTATAATGAAGTTTTACCCATTTTGACATAAATAATCAAACTAAGAGTTTTGAAAGTAAACAAGCCGAGTATAATCATTAAGATGTCACAAAGCTTATTGTGACTAGAAATCGTTGTTTTTAGCCTTAACTTCACGTAGGGAACGTGGGACATTGGACGATAACGAAGTTTTAACGATTTTGTATAAAATCATAATTCTAATAGTTTTAAAATTTAACAAGACGAGTATAAATATATTTTATCTACAAACGCTTATTTTTAATAGAAATCGTTGTTTTAAGCCCTACCTTCACATTGGAAACGTGGGAAATCGAATTATAATTAAGTTTTACCCATTTTGACATAAATAATCAAACTAAGAGTTTTGAAAGTAAACAAGCCGAATATAATCATTAAAGCCTTCACAAAGCTTATTGTGACTAGAAATATTGTTTTAAGCCTTAACTTCACATTGAAAACGTGGGAAATCGAACTATAAAGAAGTTTTACCCATTTTGACATAAATAATCAAACTAAGAGTTTTGAAAGTAAACAAGCCGAGTATAATCATTAAAGCCTTTCACAAAGCTTATTGTGACTAGAAATAGTTTTTTTAAGCCTTAACTTCACATTGAAAACGTGGGAAATCGAACTATAATGAAGTTTTACCCATTTTGACATAAATAATCAAACTAAGAGTTTTGAAAGTAAACAAGCCGAGTATAATCATTAAAGCTTTCACAAAGCTTATTGTGACTAGAAATAGTTTTTTAAGCCTTAACTTCACATTGAAAACGTGGGAAATCGAACTATAATGAAGTTTTACCCATTTTGACATAAATAATCAAACTAAGAGTTTTGAAAGTAAACAAGCCGAGTATAATCATTAAGATGTCACAAAGCTTATTGTGACTAGAAATCGTTGTTTTTAGCCTTAACTTCTGGTAGGGAACGTGGGACATTGGACGATAACGAAGTTTTAACGATTTTGTATAAAATCATAATTCTAATAGTTTTAAAATTTAACAAGACGAGCATAAACATATTTTATCTACAAACGCTTATTTTTAATAGAAATCGTTGTTTTAAGCCCTACCTTCACATTGGAAACGTGAGAAATTGAATTATAATTAAGTTTTACACATTTTGACATAAATAATCAAACTAAGAGTTTTGAAAGTAAACAAGCCGAGTATAATCATTAAAGCTTTCACAAAGTTTATTGTGACTAGAAATAGTTGTTTTAAGCCTTAACTTCACATTGAAAACGTGGGAAATCGAACTATAATGAAGTTTTACCCATTTTGACATAAATAATCAAACTAAGAGTTTTGAAAGTAAACAAGCCGAGTATAATCATTAAGATGTCACAAAGCTTATTGTGACTAGAAATCGTTGTTTTTAGCCTTAACTTCTAGTAGGAACGTGGGACATTGGACGATAACGAAGTTTTAACGATTTTGTATAAAATCATAATTCTAATAGTTTTAAAATTTAACAAGACGAGCATAAACATATTTTATCTACAAACGCTTATTTTTAATAGAAATCGTTGTTTTAAGCCCTACCTTCACATTGGAAACGTGGGAAATCGAACTATAATGAAGTTTTACCCATTTTGACATAAATAATCAAACTAAGAGTTTTGAAAGTAAACAAGCCGAGTATAATCATTAAAGCTTTCACAAAGCTTATTGTGACTAGAAATAGTTGTTTTAAGCCTTAACTTCACATTGAAAACGTGGGAAATCGAACTATAATGAAGTTTTACCCATTTTGACATAAATAATCAAACTAAGAGTTTTGAAAGTAAACAAGCCGAGTATAATCATTAAGATGTCACAAAGCTTATTGTGACTAGAAATCGTTGTTTTTAGCCTTAACTTCATTTAAGGAACGTGGGACATAGGACGATATCGAAGTTTTAACGATTTTGTATAAAATCATAATTCTAATAGTTTTAAAATTTAACAAGACGAGCATAAACATATTTTATCTACAAACGCTTATTTTTAATAGAAATCGTTGTTTTAATCCCTACCTTCACATTGGAAACGTGAGAAATTGAATTATAATTAAGTTTTACACATTTTGACATAAATAATCAAACTAAGAGTTTTGAAAGTAAACAAGCCGAGTATAATCATTAAAGCTTTCACAAAGTTTATTGTGACTAGAAATAGTTGTTTTAAGCCTTAACTTCACATTGAAAACGTGGGAAATCGAACTATAATGAAGTTTTACCCATTTTGACATAAATAATCAAACTAAGAGTTTTGAAAGTAAACAAGCCGAGTATAATCATTAAGATGTCACAAAGCTTATTGTGACTAGAAATCGTTGTTTTTAGCCTTAACTTCTCGTAGGGAACGTGGGACATTGGACGATAACGAAGTTTTAACGATTTTGTATAAAATCATAATTCTAATAGTTTTAAAATTTAACAAGATGAGCATAAACATATTTTATCTACAAACGCTTATTTTTAATAGAAATCGTTGTTTTAAGCCCTACCTTCACATTGGAAACGTGGGAAATTGAATTATAATGAAGTTTTACCCATTTTGACATAAATAATCAAACTAAGAGTTTTGAAAGTAAACAAGCCGAGTATAATCATTAAAGCTTTCACAAAGCTTATTGTGACTAGAAATAGTTGTTTTAAGCCTTAACTTCACATTGAAAACGTGGGAAATCGAACTATAATGAAGTTTTACCCATTTTGACATAAATAATCAAACTAAGAGTTTTGAAAGTAAACAAGCCGAGTATAATCATTAAGATGTCACAAAGCTTATTGTGACTAGAAATCGTTGTTTTTAGCCTTAACTTCTCGTAGGAAACGTGGGACATTGGACGATAACGAAGTTTTAACGATTTTGTATAAAATCATAATTCTAATAGTTTTAAAATTTAACAAGACGAGCATAAACATATTTTATCTACAAACGCTTATTTTTAATAGAAATCGTTGTTTTAAGCCCTACCTTCACATTGGAAACGTGGGAAATCAGAATTATAATAAAGTTTTACCTATTTTGACATAAAAAATCAAACTAAGAGTTTTGAAAGTAAACAAGCCGAGTATAATCATTAAAGCTTTCACAAAGCTTATTGAGACTAGAAATAGTTGTTTTAAGCCTTAACTTCACATTGAAAACGTGGGAAATCGAACTATAATGAAGTTTTACCCATTTTGACATAAATAATCAAACTAAGAGTTTTGAAAGTAAACAAGCCGAGTATAATCATTAAATCCTTCAAAAGCTTATTGTGACTAGAAATAGTTGTTTTAAGCCTTAACTTCACATTGAAAACGTGGGAAATCGAACTATAATGAAGTTTTACCCATTTTGACATAAATAATCAAACTAAGAGTTTTGAAAGTAAACAAGCCGAGTATAATCATTAAGATGTCACAAAGCTTATTGTGACTAGAAATCGTTGTTTTTAGCCTTAACTTCATTTATGGAATGTGGGACATTGGACAATAAACGAAGTTTTAACGATTTTGTATAAAATCATAATTCTAATAGTTTTAAAATTAAACAAGACGAGCATAAACATATTTTATCTACAAACGCTTATTTTTATTAGAAATCGTTGTTTTAAGCGTGGGAAACGTGGGAAATCGATCTATAATGAAGTTTTACCCATTTTGACATAAATAATCAAACTAAGAGTTTTGAAAGTAAACAAGCCGAGTATAATCATTAAGATGTCACAAAGCTTATTGTGACTAGAAATCGTTGTTTTTAGCCTTAACTTCTCGTATGAACGTGGGACATTGAAAAATGAAGTTTTAGCGATTTTGTATAAAATCATAATTCTAATAGTTTTAAAATTTAACAAGACGAGCATAAACATATTTTATCTACAAACGCTTATTTTTAATACAAATCGTTGTTTTAAGCCCTACCTTCACATTGGAAACGTAGGAAATCGAACTATAATGAAGTTTTACCCATTTTGACATAAATAATCAAACTAAGAGTTTTGAAAGTAAACAAGCCGAGTATAATCATTAAGATGTCACAAAGCTTATTGTGACTAGAAATCGTTGTTTTTAGCCTTAACTTCTCGTAAGGAACGTGGGACATTGGACGATAACGAAGTTTTAACGATTTTGTATAAAATCATAATTCTAATAGTTTTAAAATTTAACAAGACGAGAATAAACATATTTTATCTACAAACGCTTATTTTTAATAGAAATCGTTGTTTTAAGCCCTACCTTCACATTGGAAAAGTGGGAAATCGAATTATAATTAAGTTTTACCCATTTTGACATAAATAATCAAACTAAGAGTTTTGAAAGTAAACAAGCCGAGTATAATCATTAAAGCCTTCAAAAAGCTTATTGTGACTAGAAATAGTGTTTTTGAGCCATAACTTCACATTGAAAACGTGGGAAATCGAACTATAATGAAGTTTTACCCATTTTGACATAAATAATCAAACTAAGAGTTTTGAAAGTAAACAAGGCGAGTATAATCATTAAAGCCTTCAAAAAGCTTATTGTGAATAGAAATAGTTGTTTTAAACCTTAACTTCACATTGAAAACGTGGGAAATCGAACTATAATGAAGTTTTACCCATTTTGACATAAATAATCAAACTAAGAGTTTTGAAAGTAAACAAGCCGAGTATAATCACAAAGCCTTTTATCTACAAAAAGCTTATTTTTGAGAAAATAGTTGTTTTAAGCCTTAACTTCACATTGAAAACGTGGGAAATCGAAATTATAATGAAGTTTTACCCATTTTGACATAAATAATCAAACTAAGAGTTTTGAAAGTAAACAAGCCGAGTATAATCATTAAAGCTTTCACAAAGCTTATTGTGACTAGAAATAGTTTTTTAAGCCTTAACTTCACATTGAAAACGTGGGAAATCGAACTATAATGAAGTTTTACCCATTTTGACATAAATAATCAAACTAAGAGTTTTGAAAGTAAACAAGCCGAGTATAATCATTAAGATGTCACAAAGCTTATTGTGACTAGAAATCGTTGTTTTTAGCCTCAACTTCTAGTATGGAACGTGGGACATTGGACGATAAAATAGAAGTTTTAACGATTTTGTATAAAATCATAATTCTAATAGTTTTAAAATTTAACAAGACGAGCATAAACATATTTTATCTACAAACGCTTATTTTTAATAGAAATCGTTGTTTTAAGCCCTACCTTCACATTGGAAACGTGGGAAATTGAATTATAATGAAGTTTTACACATTTTGACATAAATAATCAAACTAAGAGTTTTGAAAGTAAACAAGCCGAGTATAATCATTAAAGCTTTCACAAAGATTATTGTGACTAGAAATAGTTGTTTTAAGCCTTAACTTCACATTGAAAACGTGGGAAATCGAACTATAATGAAGTTTTACCCATTTTGACATAAATAATCAAACTAAGAGTTTTGAAAGTAAACAAGCCGAGTATAATCATTAAGATGTCACAAAGCTTATTGTGACTAGAAATCGTTGTTTTTAGCCTTAACTTCTAGTATGGAACGTGGGACATTGGACGATAAAACGAAGTTTTAACGATTTTGTATAAAATCATAATTCTAATAGTTTTAAAATTTAACAAGACGAGCATAAACATATTTTATCTACAAATGCTTATTTTTAATAGAAATCGTTGTTTTAAGCCCTACCTTCACATTGGAAACGTGGAAATCGAACTATAATGAAGTTTTACCCATTTTGACATAAATAATCAAACTAAGAGTTTTGAAAGTAAACAAGCCGAGTATAATCATTAAAGCTTCACAAAGCTTATTGTGACTAGAAATAGTTGTTTTTAAGCCTTAACTTCACATTGAAAACGTGGGAAATCGAACTATAATGAAGTTTTACCCATTTTGACATAAATAATCAAACTAAGAGTTTTGAAAGTAAACAAGCCGAGTATAATCATTAAGATGTCACAAAGCTTATTGTGACTAGAAATCGTTGTTTTTAGCCTTAACTTCTCGTAGGGAACGTGGGACATTGGACGATAACGAAGTTTTAACGATTTTGTATAAAATCATAATTCTAATAGTTTTAAAATTTAACAAGACGAGCATAAACATATTTTATCTACAAACGCTTATTTTTAATAGAAATCGTTGTTTTAAGCCCTACCTTCACATTGGAAACGTGGGAAATTGAATTATAATTAAGTTTTACACATTTTGACATAAATAATCAAACTAAGAGTTTTGAAAGTAAACAAGCCGAGTATAATCATTAAAGCTTTCACAAAGATTATTGTGACTAGAAATAGTTGTTTTAAGCCTTAACTTCACTTTGAAAACGTGGGAAATCGAACTATAATGAAGTTTTACCCATTTTGACATAAATAATCAAACTAAGAGTTTTGAAAGTAAACAAGCCGAGTATAATCATTAAGATGTCACAAAGCTTATTGTGACTAGAAATCGTTGTTTTTAGCCTTAACTTCTCGTAGGGAACTTGGGACATTGGACGATAACGAAGTTTTAACGATTTTGTATAAAATCATAATTCTAATAGTTTTAAAATTTAACAAGATGAGCATAAACATATTTTATCTACAAACGCTTATTTTTAATAGAAATCGTTGTTTTAAGCCTAACTTCACATTGAAACGTGGGAAATTGAATTATAATGAAGTTTTACCCATTTTGACATAAATAATCAAACTAAGAGTTTTGAAAGTAAACAAGCCGAGTATAATCATTAAAGCTTTCACAAAGCTTATTGTGACTAGAAATAGTTGTTTTAAGCCTTAACTTCACATTGAAAACGTGGGAAATCGAACTATAATGAAGTTTTACCCATTTTGACATAAATAATCAAACTAAGAGTTTTGAAAGTAAACAAGCCGAGTATAATCATTAAGATGTCACAAAGCTTATTGTGACTAGAAATCGTTGTTTTTAGCCTTAACTTCTCGTAGGGAACGTGGGACATTGGACGATAACGTAGTTTTAACTATTTTGTATAAAATCATAATTCTAATAGTTTTAAAATTTAACAAGACGAGCATAAACATATTTTATCTACAAATGCTTATTTTAATAGAAATCGTTGTTTTAAGCCTACCTTCACATTGGAAACGTGGGAAATCGAATTATAATAAAGTTTTACCTATTTTGACATAAAAAATCAAACTAAGAGTTTTGAAAGTAAACAAGCCGAGTATAATCATTAAAGCTTTCACAAAGCTTATTGAGACTAGAAATAGTTGTTTTAAGCCTTAACTTCACATTGAAAACGTGGGAAATCGAACTATAATGAAGTTTTACCCATTTTGACATAAATAATCAAACTAAGAGTTTTGAAAGTAAACAAGCCGAGTATAATCATTAAATCCAAAAGCTTATTGTGACTAGAAATAGTTGTTTTAAGCCTTAACTTCACATTGAAAACGTGGGAAATCGAACTATAATGAAGTTTTACCCATTTTGACATAAATAATCAAACTAAGAGTTTTGAAAGTAAACAAGCCGAGTATAATCATTAATATGTCACAAAGCTTATTGTGACTAGAAATCGTTGTTTTTAGCCTTAACTTCTCGTATGGAATGTGGGACATTGGACAATAACGAAGTTTTAACGATTTTGTATAAAATCATAATTCTAATAGTTTTAAAATTAAACAAGACGAGCATAAACATATTTTATCTACAAATGCTTATTTTTAATAGAAATCGTTGTTTTAAGCCCTACCTTCACATTGGAAACGTGGGAAATCGAACTATAATGAAGTTTTACCCATTTTGACATAAATAATCAAACTAAGAGTTTTGAAAGTAAACAAGCCGAGTATAATCATTAAGATGTCACAAAGCTTATTGTGACTAGAAATAGTTGTTTTAAGCCTTAACTTCACATATGGAACGTGGGACATTGGACGAAAACGAAGTTTTAGCGATTTTGTATAAAATCATAATTCTAATAGTTTTAAAATTTAACAAGACGAGCATAAACATATTTTATCTACAAACGCTTATTTTAATACAAATCGTTGTTTTAAGCCCTACTTCACATTGGAAACGTGGGAAATCGAACTATAATGAAGTTTTACCCATTTTGACATAAATAATCAAACTAAGAGTTTTGAAAGTAAACAAGCCGAGTATAATCATTAAGATGTCACAAAGCTTATTGTGACTAGAAATCGTTGTTTTTAGCCTTATCTTCTCGTAAGGAACGTGGGACATTGGACGATAACGAAGTTTTAACGATTTTGTATAAAATCATAATTCAAATAGTTTCAAAATTTAACAAGACGAGAATAAACATATTTTATCTACAAACGCTTATTTTTAATAGAAATCGTTGTTTTAAGCCCTACCTTCACATTGGAAAAGTGGGAAATCGAATTATAATTAAGTTTTACCCATTTTGACATAAATAATCAAACTAAGAGTTTTGAAAGTAAACAAGCCGAGTATAATCATTAAAGCTTTCACAAAGCTTATTGTGACTAGAAATAGTTGTTTTAAGCCTTAACTTCACATTGAAAACGTGGGAAATCGAACTATAATGAAGTTTTACCCATTTTGACATAAATAATCAAACTAAGAGTTTTGAAAGTAAACAAGCCGAGTATAATCATTAAAGCCTTCAAAAGCTTATTGTGACTAGAAATAGTTTTTTTAAACTTCTTAACTTCACATTGAAAAAATCGTGGGAAATCGAACTATAATAGAAGTTTTACCCATTTTGGCATAAATAATCAAACTAAGAGTTTTGAAAGTAAACAAGCCGAGTATAATCATTAAAGCCTTCACAAAGCTTATTGTGACTAGAAATAGTTGTTTTAAGCCTTAACTTCACATTGAAAACGTGGGAAATCAAACTATAATGAAGTTTTACCCATTTTGACATAAATAATCAAACTAAGAGTTTTGAAAGTAAACAAGCCGAGTATAATCATTAAGATGTCACAAAGCTTATTGTGACTAGAAATCGTTGTTTTTAGCCTTAACTTCTCGTAGGGAACGTGGGACATTGGACGATAACGAAGTTTTAACGATTTTGTATAAAATCATAATTCTAATAGTTTTAAAATTTAACAAGACGAGCATAAACATAATTTATCTACAAACGCTTATTTTTAATAGAAATCGTTGTTTTAAGCCTTAACTTCACATTGAAAACGTGGAAAATCGAACTATAATGAAGTTTTACCCATTTTGACATAAATAATCAAACTAAGAGTTTTGAAAGTAAACAAGCCGAGTATAATCATTAAGATGTCACAAAGCTTATTGTGACTAGAAATCGTTGTTTTTAGCCTTAACTTCACATATGGAACGTGGGAAGTTTTGGACGATAACGAAGTTTTAACGATTTTTTATAAAATCATAATTCTAATAGTTTTAAAATTTAACAAGACGAGCATAAACATAATTTATCTACAAACGCTTATTTTTAATAGAAATCGTTGTTTTAAGCCTTAACTTCACATTGGAAACGTGGGAAATCGAACTATAATGAAGTTTTACCCATTTTGACATAAATAATCAAACTAAGAGTTTTGAAAGTAAACAAGCCGAGTATAATCATTAAGATGTCACAAAGCTTATTGTGACTAGAAATCGTTGTTTTTAGCCTTAACTTCTCGTAGGGAACGTGGGACATTGGACGATAACGAAGTTTTAACGATTTTGTATAAAATCATAATTCTAATAGTTTTAAAATTTAACAAGACGAGAATAAACATATTTTATCTACAAACGCTTATTTTTAATAGAAATCGTTGTTTTAAGCCCTACCTTCACATTGGAAACGTGGGAAATCGAATTATAATTAAGTTTTACCCATTTTGACATAAATAATCAAACTAAGAGTTTTGAAAGTAAACAAGCCGGGTATAATCATTAAAGCTTTCACAAAGCATATTGTGACTAGAAATAGTTGTTTTAAACCTTAACTTCACATTGAAAACGTGGGAAATCGAACTATAATGAAGTTTTACCCATTTTGACATAAATAATCAAACTAAGAGTTTTGAAAGTAAACAAGCCGAGTATAATCATTAAAGCCTTCAAAAAGCTTATTGTGACTAGAAATAGTTTTTTTAAGCCTTAACTTCACATTGAAAACGTGGGAAATCGAACTAAAGAAAGTTTTACCCATTTTGACATAAATAATCAAACTAAGAGTTTTGAAAGTAAACAAGCCGAGTATAATCATTAAAGCCTTCAAAAAGCTTATTGTGACTAGAAATAGTTTTTTAAGCCTTAACTTCACATTGAAAACGTGGGAAATCGAACTATAATGAAGTTTTACCCATTTTGACATAAATAATCAAACTAAGAGTTTTGAAAGTAAACAAGCCGAGTATAATCATTAAGATGTCACAAAGCTTATTGTGACTAGAAATCGTTGTTTTTAGCCTTAACTTCTAGTATGGACGTGGGACATTGGACGATAACGAAGTTTTAACGATTTTGTATAAAATCATAATTCTAATAGTTTTAAAATTTAACAAGACGAGCATAAACATATTTTATCTACAAACGCTTATTTTTAATAGAAATCGTTGTTTTAATCCTTACCTTCACATTGGAAACGTGGGAAATTGAATTATAATGAAGTTTTACACATTTTGACATAAATAATCAAACTAAGAGTTTTGAAAGTAAACAAGCCGAGTATAATCATTAAAGCTTTCACAAAGCTTATTGTGACTAGAAATAGTTGTTTTAAGCCTTAACTTCACATTGAAAACGTGGAAATCGAACTATAATGAAGTTTTACCCATTTTGACATAAATAATCAAACTAAGAGTTTTCAAAGTAAACAAGCCGAGTATAATCATTAAGATGTCACAAAGCTTATTGTGACTAGAAATCGTTGTTTTTAGCCTTAACTTCTAGTATGGAACGTGGGACATTGGACGATAACGAAGTTTTAACGATTTTGTATAAAATCATAATTCTAATAGTTTTAAAATTTAACAAGACTAGCATAAACATATTTTATCTACAAACGCTTATTTTTAATAGAAATCGTTGTTTTAAGCCCTACCTTCACATTGGAAATGTGGGAAATTGAATTATAATGAAGTTTTACACATTTTGACATAAATAATCAAACTAAGAGTTTTGAAAGTAAACAAGCCGAGTATAATCATTAAAGCTTTCACAAAGTTTATTGGGACTAGAAATAGTTGTTTTAAGCCTTAACTTCACATTGAAAACGTGGGAAATCGAACTATAATGAAGTTTTACCCATTTTGACATAAATAATCAAACTAAGAGTTTTGAAAGTAAACAAGCCGAGTATAATCATTAAGATGTCACAAAGCTTATTGTGACTAGAAATCGTTGTTTTTAGCCTTAACTTCTCGTAGGGAACGTAAAACATTGGACGATAACGTAGTTTTAACGATTTTGTATAAAATCATAATTCTAATAGTTTTAAAATTTAACAAGACGAGCATAAACATATTTTATCTACAAACGCTTATTTTTAATAGAAATCGTTGTTTTAAGCCTACCTTCACATTGGAAATGAAGGAAATCGAATTTATAATGAAGTTTTACCTATTTTGACATAAATAATAAAACTAAGATTTTTGAAAGTAAACAAGCCGAGTATATTAATTAAAGCTTTTACAAAGCTTATGGAGACTAGAAATAGTTGTTTTAAGCCTTAACTTCACATTGAAAACGTGGGAAATCGAACTATAATGAAGTTTTACCCATTTTGACATAAATAATCAAACTAAGAGTTTTGAAAGTAAACAAGCCGAGTATAATCATTAAAGCCTTCACAAAGCTTATTGTGACTAGAAATAGTTGTTTTAAGCCTTAACTTCACATTGAAAACGTGGGAAATCGAACTATAATGAAGTTTTACCCATTTTGACATAAATAATCAAACTAAGAGTTTTGAAAGTAAACAAGCCGAGTATAATCATTAAGATGTCACAAAGCTTATTGTGACTAGAAATCGTTGTTTTTAGCCTTAACTTCTCGTAGGGAACGTGGACATTGGACGATAACGAAGTTTTAACGATTTTGTATAAAATCATAATTCTAATAGTTTTAAAATTTAACAAGACGAGCATAAACATATTTTATCTACAAACGCTTATTTTTAATAGAAATCGTTGTTTTAAGCCCTAACTTTACATTGGAAACGTGGAAATCGAACTATAATGAAGTTTTACCCATTTTGACATAAATAATCAAACTAAGAGTTTTGAATGTAAACAAGCCGAGTATAATCATTAAGATGTCACAAAGCTTATTGTGACTAGAAATCGTTGTTTTTAGCCTTATCTTCTCATAGGGAACGTGGGACATTGGACGATAACGAAGTTTTAACGCTTTTGTATAAAATCATAATTCTAATAGTTTTAAAATTTAACAAGACGAATAAAATATTTTATCTACAAACGCTTATTTTTAATAGAAATCGTTGTTTTAAGCCCTACCTTCACATTGGAAACGTGGGAAATCGAATTATAATTAAGTTTTACCCATTTTGACATAAATAATCAAACTAAGAGTTTTGAAAGTAAACAAGCCGAGTATAATCATTAAAGCTTCAAAAGCTTATTGTGACTAGAAATAGTTTTTTAAGCCTTAACTTCACATTGAAAACGTGGGAAATCGAACTATAATGAAGTTTTACCCATTTTGACATAAATAATCAAACTAAGAGTTTTGAAAGTAAACAAGCCGAGTATAATCATTAAAGCCTTCAAAAAGCTTATTGTTACTAGAAATAGTTTTTTTAAGCCTTAACTTCACATTGAAAACGTGGGAAATCGAACTATAAAAGTTTTACCCATTTTGACATAAATAATCAAACTAAGAGTTTTGAAAGTAAACAAGCCGAGTATAATCATTAAAGCCTTCACAAAGCTTATTGTGACTAGAAATAGTTGTTTTAAGCCTTAACTTCACATTGAAAACGTGGGAAATCGAACTATAAAGAAGTTTTACCCATTTTGACATAAATAATCAAACTAAGAGTTTTGAAAGTAAACAAGCCGAGTATAATCATTAAAGCTTTCACAAAGCTTATTGTGACTAGAAATAGTTTTTTAAGCCTTAACTTCACATTGAAAACGTGGGAAATCGAACTATAATGAAGTTTTACCCATTTTGACATAAATAATCAAACTAAGAGTTTTGAAAGTAAACAAGCCGAGTATAATCATTAAGATGTCACAAAGCTTATTGTGACTAGAAATCGTTGTTTTTAGCCTTAACTTCTAGTATGGAACGTGGGACATTGGACGATAACGAAGTTTTAACGATTTTGTATAAAATCATAATTCTAATAGTTTTAAAATTTAACAAGACGAGCATAAACATATTTTATCTACAAACGCTTATTTTTAATAGAAATCATTGTTTTAAGCCCTACCTTCACATTGGAAACGTGGGAAATTGAATTAGAATGAAGTTTTACACATTTTGACATAAATAATCAAACTAAGAGTTTTGAAAGTAAACAAGCCGAGTATAATCATTAAAGCTTTCACAAAGATTATTGTGACTAGAAATAGTTGTTTTAAGCCTTAACTTCACATTAAAAACGTGGGAAATCGAACTACAATGAAGCTTTACCCATTTTGACATAAATAATCAAACTAAGAGTTTTGAAAGTAAACAAGCCGAGTATAATCATTAAAGCCTTCACAAAGCTTATTGTGACTAGAAATAGTTGTTTTAAGCCTTAACTTCACATTAAAAACGTGGAAAATCGAACTATAATGAAGCTTTACCCATTTTGACATAAATAATCAAACTAAGGGTTTTGAAAGTAAACAAGCCGAGTATAATCATTAAGATGTCACAAAGCTTATTGTGACTAGAAATCGTTGTTTTTAGCTTAACTTCACATTGGGAACGTGGGACATTGACGATAACGAAGTTTTAACGATTTTGACATAAAATCATAATTCTAATAGTTTTAAAATTTAACAAGACGAGCATAAACATATTTTATCTACAAACGCTTATTTTTAATAGAAATCGTTGTTTTAAGCCTTAACTTCACATTGGAAACGTGGGAAATCGAACTATAATGAAGTTTTACCCATTTTGACATAAATAATCAAACTAAGAGTTTTGAAAGTAAACAAGCCGAGTATAATCATTAAGATGTCACAAAGCTTATTGTGACTAGAAATCGTTGTTTTTAGCCTTAACTTCTAGTAAGGAACGTGGGACATTGGACGATAAACGAAGTTTTAGCGATTTTGTATAAAATCATAATTCTAATAGTTTTAAAATTTAACAAGACGAGCATAAACATATTTTATCTATAAACGCTTATTTTTAATAGAAATCGTTGTTTTAATCCCTACCTTCACATTGGAAACGTGGGAAATTGAATTAGAATGAAGTTTTACACATTTTGACATAAATAATCAAACTAAGAGTTTTGAAAGTAAACAAGCCGAGTATAATCATTAAAGCTTTCACAAAGCTTATTGTGACTAGAAATAGTTGTTTTAAGCCTTAACTTCACATTGAAAACGTGGGAAATCGAACTATAATGAAGTTTTACCCATTTTGACATAAATAATCAAACTAAGAGTTTTGAAAGTAAACAAGCCGAGTATAATCATTAAAGCTTTCACAAAGCTTATTGTGACTAGAAATAGTTGTTTTAAGCCTTAACTTCACATTGAAAACGTGGAAAATCGAACTATAATGAAGTTTTACCCATTTTGACATAAATAATCAAACTAAGAGTTTTGAAAGTAAACAAGCCGAGTATAATCATTAAGATGTCACAAAGCTTATTGTGACTAGAAATCGTTGTTTTTAGCCTTAACTTCACATAGGGAACGTGGGACATTGGACGATAATGAAGTTTTAACGATTTTGATAAAATCATAATTCTAATAGTTTTAAAATTTAACAAGACGAGCATAAACATATTTTATCTACAAACGCTTATTTTTAATAGAAATTGTTGTTTTAAGCTTTAACTTCACATTGGAAACGTAGGAAATCGAACTATAATGAAGTTTTACCCATTTTGACATAAATAATCAAACTAAGAGTTTTGAATGTAAACAAGCCGAGTATAATCATTAAGATTTCACAAAGCTTATTGTGACTAGAAATCGTTGTTTTTATCCTTAACTTCGTAGGGAACGTGGGACATTGACGATAACGAAGTTTTAACGATTTTGTATAAAATCATAATTCTAATAGTTTTAAAATTTAACAAGACGAGAATAAACATATTTTATCTACAAACGCTTATTTTTAATAGAAATCGTTGTTTTAAGCCCTACCTTCACATTGGAAACGTGGGAAATCGAATTATAATTAAGTTTTACCCATTTTGACATAAATAATCAAACTAAGAGTTTTGAAAGTAAACAAGTCGAGTATAATCATTAAAGCTTTCACAAAGCTTATTGTGACTAGAAATAGTTGTTTTAAGCCTTAACTTCACATTGAAAACGTGGGAAATCAAACTATAATGAAGTTTTTTACCCATTTTGACATAAATAATCAAACTAAGAGTTTTGAAAGTAAACAAGCCGAGTATAATCATTAAAGCCTTCAAAAAGCTTATTGTGACTAGAAATAGTTTTTTTAAGCCTTAACTTCACATTGAAAACGTGGGAAATCGAACTATAAAGAAGTTTTACCCATTTTGACATAAATAATCAAACTAAGAGTTTTGAAAGTAAACAAGCCGAGTATAATCATTAAAGCCTTCAAAAAGCTTATTACGACTAGAAATTGTTTTTTTAAGCCTTAACTTCACATTGAAAACGTGGGAAATCGAACTATAATGAAGTTTTACCCATTTTGACATAAATAATCAAACTAAGAGTTTTGAAAGTAAACAAGCCGAGTATAATCATTAAGATGTCACAAAGCTTATTGTGACTAGAAATCGTTGTTTTTAGCCTTAACTTCTAGTATGGAACGTGGGACATTGGACGATAACGAAGTTTTAACGATTTTGTATAAAATCATAATTCTAATAGTTTTAAAATTTAACAAGACGAGCATAAACATATTTTATCTACAAACGCTTATTTTTAATAGAAATCGTTGTTTTAATCCCTACCTTCACATTGGAAACGTGGGAAATTGAATTAGAATGAAGTTTTACACATTTTGACATAAATAATCAAACTAAGAGTTTTGAAAGTAAACAAGCCGAGTATAATCATTAAAGCTTTCACAAAGCTTATTGTGACTAGAAATAGTTGTTTTAAGCCTTAACTTCACATTGAAAACGTGGAAATCGAACTATAATGAAGTTTTACCCATTTTGACATAAATAATCAAACTAAGAGTTTTGAAAGTAAACAAGCCGAGTATAATCATTAAGATGTCACAAAGCTTATTGTGACTAGAAATCGTTGTTTTTAGCCTTAACTTCTAGTATGGAACGTGGGACATTGGGCGATAAAAAAGTTTTAACGATTTTGTATAAAATCATAATTCTAATAGTTTTAAAATTTAACAAGACGAGCATAAACATATTTTATCTACAAACGCTTATTTTTAATAGAAATCATTGTTTTAATCCCTACCTTCACATTGGAAACGTGGGAAATTGAATTAGAATGAAGTTTTACACATTTTGACATAAATAATCAAACTAAGAGTTTTGAAAGTAAACAAGCCGAGTATAATCATTAAAGCTTTCACAAAGATTATTGTGACTAGAAATAGTTGTTTTAAGCCTTAACTTCACTTTGAAAACGTGGGAAATCGAACTATAATGAAGTTTTACCCATTTTGACATAAATAATTAAACTAAGAGTTTTGAAAGTAAACAAGCCGAGTATAATCATTAAGATGTCACAAAGCTTATTGTGACTAGAAATCGTTGTTTTTAGCCTTAACTTCTCGTAGGGAACGTAGGACATTGGACGATAACGTAGTTTTAACTATTTTTGTATAAAATCATAATTCTAATAGTTTTAAAATTTAACAAGACGAGCATAAACATATATTATCTACAAACGCTTATTTTCAATAGAAATCGTTGTTTTAAGCCCTACCTTCACATTGGAAACGTGGGAAATCAAATAATAATGAAGTTTTACCCATTTTGACATAAAGAATAAAACCAAGATTTTTGAAAGTAAACAAGCCGAGTATATTAATTAAAGCTTTCACAAAGCTTATTGAGACTAGAAATAGTTGTTTTAAACCTTAACTTCACATTGAAAACGTGGGAAATCGAACTATAATGAAGTTTTACCCATTTTGACATAAATAATCAAACTAAGAGTTTTGAAAGTAAACAAGCCGAGTATAATCATTAAAGCCTTCACAAAGCTTATTGTGACTAGAAATAGTTGTTTTAAGCCTTAACTTCACATTGAAAACGTGGGAAATCAAACTATAATGAAGTTTTACCCATTTTGACATAAATAATCAAACTAAGAGTTTTGAAAGTAAACAAGCCGAGTATAATCATTAAGATGTCACAAAGCTTATTGTGACTAGAAATCGTTGTTTTTAGCCTTAACTTCTCGTAGGGAACGTAGGACATTGGACGATAACGTAGTTTTAACTATTTTTGTATAAAATCATAATTCTAATAGTTTTAAAATTTAACAAGACGAGCATAAACATATTTTATCTACAAACGCTTATTTTCAATAGAAATCGTTGTTTTAAGCCCTACCTTCACATTGGAAACGTAGGAAATCGAATTATAATGAAGTTTTACCCATTTTGACATAAATAATAAAACCAAGATTTTTGAAAGTAAACAAGACGAGTATATTAATTAAAGCTTTCACAAAGCTTATTGAGATTAGAAATAGTTGTTTTAAACCTTAACTTCACATTGAAAACGTGGGAAATCGAACTATAATGAAGTTTTACCCATTTTGACATAAATAATCAAACTAAGAGTTTTGAAAGTAATCAAGCCGAGTATAATCATTAAAGCCTTCACAAAGCTTATTGTGACTAGAAATAGTTATTTTAAGCCTTAACTTCACATTGAAAACGTGGGAAATCAAACTATAATGAAGCTTTACCCATTTTGACATAAATAATCAAACTAAGAGTTTTGATAGTAAACAAGCCGACTATAATCATTAAGATGTCACAAAGCTTATTGTGACTAGAAATCGTTGTTTTTAGCCTTAACTTCTCGTAGGGAACGTGGGACATTGGACGATAACGAAGTTTTAACGATTTTTTATAAAATCATAATTCTAATAGTTTTAAAATTTAACAAGACGAGCATAAACATAATTTATCTACAAACGCTTATTTTTAATAGAAATCGTTGTTTTAAGCCTTAACTTCACATTGAAAACGTGGAAAATCGAACTATAATGAAGCTTTACCCATTTTGACATAAATAATCAAACTAAGAGTTTTGAAAGTAAACAAGCCGAGTATAATCATTAAGATGTCACAAAGCGTATTGTGACTAGAAATCGTTGTTTTTAGCCTTAACTTCTCGTAGGGAACGTGGGACATTGGACGATAACGAAGTTTTAACGATTTTTTATAAAATCATAATTCTAATAGTTTTAAAATTTAACAAGACGAGCATAAACATAATTTATCTACAAACGCTTATTTTTAATAGAAATCGTTGTTTTAACCCTTAACTTCACATTGGTAAACGTAGGAAATCGAACTATAATGAAGTTTTACCCATTTTGACATAAATAATCAAACTAAGAGTTTTGAATGTAAACAAGCCGAGTATAATCATTAAGATGTCACAAAGCTTATTGTGACTAGAAATCGTTGTTTTTAGCCTTAACTTCTCGTAGGGAACGTAGGACATTGGACGATAACGTAGTTTTAACTATTTTTGTATAAAATCATAATTCTAATAGTTTTAAAATTTAACAAGACGAGCATAAACATATTTTTCTACAAACGCTTATTTTCAATAGAAATCGTTGTTTTAAGCCCTACCTTCACATTCGAAACGTGGGAAATCGAATTATAATGAAGTTTTACCCATTTTGACATAAATAATAAAATCAAGATTTTTGAAAGTAAACAAGCCGGTATATTAATTAAAGCTTTCACAAAGCTTATTGAGACTAGAAATAGTTGTTTTAAACCTTAACTTCACATTGAAAACGTGGGAAATCGAACTATAATGAAGTTTTACCCATTTTGACATAAATAATCAAACTAAGAGTTTTGAAAGTAATCAAGCCGAGTATAATCATTAAAGCCTTCACAAAGCTTATTGTGACTAGAAATAGTTGTTTTAAGCCTTAACTTCACATTGAAAACGTGGGAAATCAAACTATAATGAAGCTTTACCCATTTTGACATAAATAATCAAACTAAGAGTTTTGATAGTAAACAAGCCGACTATAATCATTAAGATGTCACAAAGCTTATTGTGACTAGAAATCGTTGTTTTTAGCCTTAACTTCGTAGGGAACGTGGGACATTGGACGATAACGAAGTATAACTATTAAGTTTTAACGATTTTGTATAAAATCATAATTCTAATAGTTTTAAAATTTAACAAGACGAGCATAAACATAATTTATCTACAAACGCTTATTTTAAATAGAAATCGTTGTTTTAAGCCTTAACTTCACATTGAAAACGTGGAAAATCGAACTATAATGAAGCTTTACCCATTTTGACATAAATAATCAAACTAAGAGTTTTGAAAGTAAACAAGCCGAGTATAATCATTAAGATGTCACAAAGCTTATTGTGACTAGAAATCGTTGTTTTTAGCCTTAACTTCTCGTATGGAACGTGGGACATTGGACGATAATGAAGTTTTAAGTTTTAACGATTTTTTATAAAATCATAATTCTAATAGTTTTAAAATTTAACAAGACGAGCATAAACATAATTTATCTACAAACGCTTATTTTTAATAGAAATCGTTGTTTTAAGCCTTAACTTCACATTGGAAACGTAGGAAATCGAACTATAATGAAGTTTTACCCATTTTGACATAAATAATCAAACTAAGAGTTTTGAATGTAAACAAGCCGAGTATAATCATTAAGATGTCACAAAGCTTATTGTGACTAGAAATCGTTGTTTTTAGCATTATCTTCTCGTAGGGAACGTGGGACATTGGACGATAACGAAGTTTTAACGATTTTGTATAAAATCATAATTCTAATAGTTTTAAAATTTAACAAGACGAGAATAAACATATTTTATCTACAAACGCTTATTTTTAATAGAAATCGTTGTTTTAAGCCCTACCTTCACATTGGAAACGTGGGAATTCGAATTATAATTAAGTTTTACCCATTTTGACATAAATAATCAAACTAAGAGTTTTGAAAGTAAACAAGCCGGGTATAATCATTAAAGCTTTCACAAAGCTTATTGTGACTAGAAATAGTTGTTTTAAACCTTAACTTCACATTGAAAACGTGGGAAATCGAACTATAATGAAGTTTTTTACCCATTTTGACATAAATAATCAAACTAAGAGTTTTGAAAGTAAACAAGCCGAGTATAATCATTAAAGCCTTCAAAAAGCTTATAGTGACTAGAAATAGTTTTTTTAAGCCTTAACTTCACATTGAAAACGTGGGAAATCGAACTGTAAAGAAGTTTTACCCATTTTGACATAAATAATCAAACTAAGAGTTTTGAAAGTAAACAAGCCGAGTATAATCATTAAAGCCTTCAAAAAGCTTATTGTGACTAGAAATAGTTTTTTAAGCCTTAACTTCACATTGAAAACGTGGGAAATCGAACTATAATGAAGTTTTACCCATTTTGACATAAATAATCAAACTAAGAGTTTTGAAAGTAAACAAGCCGAGTATAATCATTAAGATGTCACAAAGCTTATTGTGACTAGAAATCGTTGTTTTTAGCCTTAACTTCTAGTATGGAACGTGGGACATTGGACGAAAAAGTTTTAACGATTTTGTATAAAATCATAATTCTAATAGTTTTAAAATTTAACAAGACGAGCATAAACATATTTTATCTACAAACGCTTATTTTTAATAGAAATCGTTGTTTTAATCCTTACCTTCACATTGGAAACGTGGGAAATTGAATTAGAATGAAGTTTTACACATTTTGACATAAATAATCAAACTAAGAGTTTTGAAAGTAAACAAGCCGAGTATAATCATTAAAGCTTTCACAAAGCTTATTGTGACTAGAAATAGTTGTTTTAAGCCTTAACTTCACATTGAAAACGTGGAAAATCGAACTATAATGAAGTTTTACCCATTTTGACATAAATAATCAAACTAAGAGTTTTCAAAGTAAACAAGCCGAGTATAATCATTAAGATGTCACAAAGCTTATTGTGACTAGACATCGTTGTTTTTAGCCTTAACATCTAGTATGGAACGTGGGACATTGGACGAAAACGAAGTTTTAGCGATTTTGTATAAAATCATAATTCTAATAGTTTTAAAATTTAACAAGACTAGCATAAACATATTTTATCTACAAACGCTTATTTTTAATTGAAATCGTTGTTTTAATCCCTACCTTCACATTGGAAATGTGGGAAATTGAATTAGAATGAAGTTTTACACATTTTGACATAAATAATCAAACTAAGAGTTTTGAAAGTAAACAAGCCGAGTATAATCATTAAAGCTTTCACAAAGATTATTGTGACTAGAAATAGTTGTTTTAAGCCTTAACTTCACTTTGAAAACGTGGGAAATCGAACTATAATGAAGTTTTACCCATTTTGACATAAATAATTAAACTAAGAGTTTTGAAAGGAAACAAGCCGAGTATAATCATTAAGATGTCACAAAGCTTATAGTGACTAGAAATCGTTGTTTTTAGCCTTAACTTCTCGTAGGGAACTTAATACATTGGACGATAACGTAGTTTTAACTATTTTTGTATAAAATCATAATTCTAATAGTTTTAAAATTTAACAAGACGAGCATAAACATATTTTATCTACAAACGCTTATTTTCAATAGAAATCGTTGTTTTAAGCCTTACCTTCACATTGGAAATGAAGGAAATCGAATTATAATGAAGTTTTACCTATTTTGACATAAATAATAAAACTAAGATTTTTGAAAGTAAACAAGCCGAGTATATTAATTAAAGCTTTTACAAAGCTTATGGAGACTAGAAATAGTTGTTTTAAGCCTTAACTTCACATTGAAAACGTGGGAAATCGAACTATAATGAAGTTTTACCCATTTTGACATAAATAATCAAACTAAGAGTTTTGAAAGTAAACAAGCCGAGTATAATCATTAAAGCCTTCACAAAGCTTATTGTGACTAGAAATAGTTGTTTTAAGCCTTAACTTCACATTGAAAACGTGGGAAATCGAACTATAATGAAGTTTTACCCATTTTGACATAAATAATCAAACTAAGAGTTTTGAAAGTAAACAAGCCGAGTATAATCATTAAGATGTCACAAAGCTTATTGTGACTAGAAATCGTTGTTTTTAGCCTTAACTTCTCGTAGGGAACGTGTGACATTGACGATATAACGAAGTTTTAACGATTTTTATAAAAATCATAATTCTAATAGTTTTAAAATTTAACAAGACGAGCATAAACATATTTTATCTACAACAGCTTATTTTTAATAGAAATCGTTGTTTTAAGCCCTAACTTTACATTGGAAACGTAGGATATCGAACTATAATGAATTTTTACCCATTTTGACATAAATAATCAAACTAAGAGTTTTGAATGTAAACAAGCCGAGTATAATCGTTAAGGTGTCACAAAGCTTATTGTGACTAGAAATCATTGTTTTTAGCCTTATCTTCTCGTAGGGAACGTGGGACATTGGACGATAACGAAGTTTTAACGATTTTGTATAAAATCATAATTCTAATAGTTTTAAAATTTAACAAGACGAGTATAAATATATTTTATCTACAAACGCTTATTTTTAATAGAAATCGTTGTTTTAAGCCCTACCTTCACATTGGAAACGTGGGAAATCGATTTATAATTAAGTTTTACCCACTTTGACATAAATAAACAAACAAAGAGTTTTGAAAGTAAACAAGCCGAGTATAATCATTAAAGCCTTCAAAAAGCTTATTGTGACTAGAAATAGTTTTTTTAAGCCTTAACTTCACATTGAAAACGTGGGAAATCGAACTATAAAGAAGTTTTACCCATTTTGACATAAATAATCAAACTAAGAGTTTTGAAAGTAAACAAGCCGAGTATAATCATTAAAGCCTTCAAAAAGCTTATTGTGACTAGAAATAGTTTTTTTAAGCCTTAACTTCACATTGAAAACGTGGGAAATCGAACTATAAAGAAGTTTTACCCATTTTGACATAAATAATCAAACTAAGAGTTTTGAAAGTAAACAAGCCGAGTATAATCATTAAAGCCTTCAAAAAGCTTATTGTGACTAGAAATAGTTTTTTTAAGCCTTAACTTCACATTGAAAACGTGGGAAATCGAACTATAAAGAAAGTTTTACCCATTTTGACATAAATAATCAAACTAAGAGTTTTGAAAGTAAACAAGCCGAGTATAATCATTAAAGCCTTCAAAAAGCTTATTGTGACTAGAAATAGTTTTTTAAGCCTTAACTTCACATTGAAAACGTGGGAAATCGAACTATAATGAAGTTTTACCCATTTTGACATAAATAATCAAACTAAGAGTTTTGAAAGTAAACAAGCCGAGTATAATCATTAAGATGTCACAAAGCTTATTGTGACTAGAAATCGTTGTTTTTAGCCTTAACTTCTAGTATGGAACGTGGGACATTGGACGAAAACGAAGTTTTTGCTATTTTGTATAAAATCATAATTCTAATAGTTTTAAAATTTAACAAGACGAGCATAAACATATTTTATCTACAAACGCTTATTTTTAATAGAAATCATTGTTTTAATCCCTACCTTCACATTGGAAACGTGGGAAATTGAATTAGAATGAAGTTTTACACATTTTGACATAAATAATCAAACTAAGAGTTTTGAAAGTAAACAAGCCGAGTATAATCATTAAAGCTTTCACAAAGATTATTGTGACTAGAAATAGTTGTTTTAAGCCTTAACTTCACTTTGAAAACGTGGGAAATCGAACTATAATGAAGTTTTACCCATTTTGACATAAATAATTAAACTAAGAGTTTTGAAAGTAAACAAGCCGAGTATAATCATTAAGATGTGAAAAAGCTTATTGTGACTAGAAATCGTTGTTTTTAGCCTTAACTTCTCATAGGGAACGTAGGACATTGGACGATAACGTAGTTTTAACTATTTTTGTATAAAATCATAATTCTAATAGTTTTAAAATTTAACAAGACGAGCATAAACATATTTTATCTACAAACGCCTATTTTCAATAGAAATCGTTGTTTTAAGCCTTACCTTCACATTGGAAATGAAGGAAATCGAATTATAATGAAGTTTTACCTATTTTGACATAAATAATAAAACTAAGATTTTTGAAAGTAAACAAGCCGAGTATAATAATTAAAGCTTTCAAAAGCTTATTGAGACTAGAAATAGTTGTTTTAAGCCTTAACTTCACATTGAAAACGTGGGAAATCGAACTATAATGAAGTTTTACCCATTTTGACATAAATAATCAAACTAAGAGTTTTGAAAGTAAACAAGCCGAGTATAATCATTAAAGCCTTCACAAAGCTTATTGTGACTAGAAATAGTTGTTTTAAGCCTTAACTTCACATTGAAAACGTGGGAAATCGAACTATAATGAAGTTTTACCCATTTTGACATAAATAATCAAACTAAGAGTTTTGAAAGTAAACAAGCCGAGTATAATCATTAATATGTCACAAAGCTTATTGTGACTAGAAATCGTTGTTTTTAGCCTTAACTTCTCGTAGGGAACGTGGGACATTGGACGATAACGAAGTTTTAACGATTTTGTATAAAATCATAATTCTAATAGTTTTAAAATTTAACAAGACGAGCATAAACATATTTTATCTACAAACGCTTATTTTTAATAGAAATCGTTGTTTTAAGCCTTAACTTTACATTGGAAACGTGGGAAATCGAACTATAATGAAGTTTTACCCATTTTGACATAAATAATCAAACTAAGAGTTTTGAATGTAAACAAGCCGAGTATAATCATTAAGATGTCACAAAGCTTATTGTGACTAGAAATCGTTGTTTTTAGCCTTATCTTCTCGTAGGGAACGTGGGACATTGGACGATAACGAAGTTTTAACGATTTTGTATAAAATCATAATTCTAATAGTTTTAAAATTTAACAAGACGAGTATAAATATATTTTATCTACAAACGCTTATTTTTAATAGAAATCGTTGTTTTAAGCCCTACCTTCACATTGGAAACGTGGGAAATCGAATTATAATTAAGTTTTACCCATTTTGACATAAATAAACAAACTAAGAGTTTTGAAAGTAAACAAGCCGAATATAATCATTAAAGCCTTCAAAAAGCTTATTGTGACTAGAAATAGTTTTTTTAAGCCTTAACTTCACATTGAAAACGTGGGAAATCGAACTATAAAGAAGTTTTACCCATTTTGACATAAATAATCAAACTAAGAGTTTTGAAAGTAAACAAGCCGAGTATAATCATTAAAGCCTTCAAAAAGCTTATTGTGACTAGAAATAGTTTTTTTAAGCCTTAACTTCACATTGAAAACGTGGGAAATCGAACTATAATGAAGTTTTACCCATTTTGACATAAATAATCAAACTAAGAGTTTTGAAAGTAAACAAGCCGAGTATAATCATTAAAGCCTTCACAAAAAGCTTATTGTGACTAGAAATAGTTTTTTAAGCCTTAACTTCACATTGAAAACGTGGGAAATCGAACTATAATGAAGTTTTACCCATTTTGACATAAATAATCAAACTAAGAGTTTTGAAAGTAAACAAGCCGAGTATAATCATTAAGATGTCACAAAGCTTATTGTGACTAGAAATCGTTGTTTTTAGCCTTAACTTCTAGTATGGAACGTGGGACATTGGACGAAAACGAAGTTTTTGCGATTTTGTATAAAATCATAATTCTAATAGTTTTAAAATTTAACAAGACGAGCATAAACATATTTTATCTACAAACTCTTAATTTTAATAGAAATCGTTGTTTTAATCCCTACCTTCACATTGGAAACGTGGGAAATTGAATTAGAATGAAGTTTTACACATTTTGACATAAATAATCAAACTAAGAGTTTTGAAAGTAAACAAGCCGAGTATAATCATTAAAGCTTTCACAAAGATTATTGTGACTAGAAATAGTTGTTTTAAGCCTTAACTTCACTTGAAAAAACGTGGGAAATCGAACTATAATGAAGTTTTACCCATTTTGACATAAATAATCAAACTAAGAGTTTCGAAAGTAAACAAGCCGAGTATAATCATTATGATGTCACAAAGCTTATTGTGACTAGACATCGTTGTTTTTAGCCTTAACTTCTAGTATGGAACGTGGGACATTGGACGAAAACGAAGTTTTAGCGATTTTGTATAAAATCATAATTCTAATAGTTTTAAAATTAAACAAGACGAGCATAAACATATTTTATCTACAAATGCTTATTTTTAATAGAAATCGTTGTTTTAAGCCCTACCTTCACATTGGAAACGTAGGAAATCGAACTATAATGAAGTTTTACCCATTTTGACATAAATAATCAAACTAAGAGTTTTGAAAGTAAACAAGCCGAGTATAATCATTAAGATGTCACAAAGCTTATTGTGACTAGAAATCGTTGTTTTTAGCCTTAACTTCACTTTGAAAACGTGGGAAATCGAACTATAATGAAGTTTTACCCATTTTGACATAAATAATTAAACTAAGAGTTTTGAAAGTAAACAAGCCGAGTATAATCATTAAGATGTCACAAAGCTTATTGTGACTAGAAATCGTTGTTTTTAGCCTTAACTTCTCGTAGGGAACTTGGGACATTGGACGAAAACGAAGTTTTAGCGATTTTGTATAAAATCATAATTCTAATAGTTTTAAAATTTAACAAGACGAGCATAAACATATTTTATCTACAAACTCTTATTTTTAATAGAAATCGTTGTTTTAATCCCTACCTTCACATTGGAAACGTGGGAAATTGAATTAGAATGAAGTTTTACACATTTTGACATAAATAATCAAACTAAGAGTTTTGAAAGTAAACAAGCCGAGTATAATCATTAAAGCTTTCACAAAGATTATTGTGACTAGAA
Organism: Stephania japonica; assembly: GCA_039657345.1. Classification (NCBI taxonomy): domain Eukaryota; kingdom Viridiplantae; phylum Streptophyta; class Magnoliopsida; order Ranunculales; family Menispermaceae; genus Stephania; species Stephania japonica. The sequence goes on along the minus strand of CM077556.1, from coordinate 52,038,107 downwards.
ATAGTTGTTTTAAGCCTTAACTTCACTTTGAAAACGTGGGAAATCGAACTATAATGAAGTTTTACCCATTTTGACATAAATAATTAAACTAAGAGTTTTGAAAGTAAACAAGCCGAGTATAATCATTAAGATGTCACAAAGCTTATTGTGACTAGAAATCGTTGTTTTTAGCCTTAACTTCTCGTAGGGAACGTGGGACATTGGACGATAACGAAGTTTTAGCGATTTTGTAAAAAATCATAATTCTAATAGTTTTAAAATTTAACAAGATGAGCATAAACATATTTTATCTACAAACGCTTATTTTTAATAGAAATCGTTGTTTTAAGCCCTACCTTCACATTGGAAACGTGGGAAATTGAATTATAATGAAGTTTTACCCATTTTGACATAAATAATCAAACTAAGAGTTTTGAAAGTAAACAAGCCGAGTATAATCATTAAAGCTTTCACAAAGCTTATTGTGACTAGAAATAGTTGTTTTAAGCCTTAACTTCACATTGAAAACGTGGGAAATCGAACTATAATGAAGTTTTACCCATTTTGACATAAATAATCAAACTAAGAGTTTTGAAAGTAAACAAGCCGAGTATAATCATTAAGATGTCACAAAGCTTATTGTGACTAGAAATCGTTGTTTTTAGCCTTAACTTCTCGTAGGGAACGTAGGACATTGGACGATAACGTAGTTTTAACTATTTTTGTATAAAATCATAATTCTAATAGTTTTAAAATTTAACAAGACGAGCATAAACATATTTTATCTACAAATGCTTATTATTAATAGAAATCGTTGTTTTAAGCCCTACCTTCACATTGGAAACGTGGGAAATCGAATTATAATAAAGTTTTACCTATTTTGACATAAAAAATCAAACTAAGAGTTTTGAAAGTAAACAAGCCGAGTATATTAATTAAAGCTTTCACAAAGCTTATTGAGACTAGAAATAGTTGTTTTAATCCTTAACTTCACATTGAAAACGTGGGAAATCGAACTATAATGAAGTTTTACCCATTTTGACATAAATAATCAAACTAAGAGTTTTGAAAGTAAACAAGCCGAGTATAATCATTAAATCCTTCAAAAAGCTTATTGTGACTAGAAATAGTTGTTTTAAGCCTTAACTTCACATTGAAAACGTGGGAAATCGAACTATAATGAAGTTTTACCCATTTTGACATAAATAATCAAACTAAGAGTTTTGAAAGTAAACAAGCCGAGTATAATCATTAATATGTCACAAAGCTTATTGTGACTAGAAATCGTTGTTTTTAGCCTTAACTTCTCGTATGGAATGTGGGACATTGGACAAAAACGAAGTTTTAGCGATTTTGTATAAAATCATAATTCTAATAGTTTTAAAATTAAACAAGACGAGCATAAACATATTTTATCTACAAATGCTTATTTTTAATAGAAATCGTTGTTTTAAGCCCTACCTTCACATTGGAAACGTAGGAAATCGAACTATAATGAAGTTTTACCCATTTTGACATAAATAATCAAACTAAGAGTTTTGAAAGTAAACAAGCCGAGTATAATCATTAAGATGTCACAAAGCTTATTGTGACTAGAAATCGTTGTTTTTAGCCTTAACTTCTCGTATGGAACGTGGGACATTGGACGAAAACGAAGTTTTAGCGATTTTGTATAAAATCATAATTCTAATAGTTTTAAAATTTAACAAGACGAGCATAAACATATTTTATCTACAAACGCTTATTTTTAATACAAATCGTTGTTTTAAGCCCTACCTTCACATTGGAAACGTAGGAAATCGAACTATAATGAAGTTTTACCCATTTTGACATAAATAATCAAACTAAGAGTTTTGAATGTAAACTAGCCGAGTATAATCATTAAGATGTCACAAAGCTTATTGTGACTAGAAATCGTTGTTTTTAGCCTTATCTTCTCGTAAGGAACGTGGGACATTGGACGATAACGAAGTTTTAACGATTTTGTATAAAATCATAATTCAAATAGTTTCAAAATTTAACAAGACGAGAATAAACATATTTTATCTACAAACGCTTATTTTTAATAGAAATCGTTGTTTTAAGCCCTACCTTCACATTGGAAACGTAGGAAATCGAACTATAATGAAGTTTTACCCATTTTGACATAAATAATCAAACTAAGAGTTTTGAACGAAAACAAGCCGAGTATAATCATTAAGATGTCACAAAGCTTATTGTGACTAGAAATCGTTGTTTTTAGCCTTAACTTCTCGTATGGAGGGGACTGGGACATTGACTAAAAACGAAGTTTTAGCGATTTTGTATAAAATCATAATTCTAATAGTTTTAAAATTTAACAAGACGAGCATAAACATATTTTATCTACAAACGCTTATTTTTAATAGAAATCGTTGTTTTAAGCCCTACCTTCACATTGGAAACGTAGGAAATCGAACTATAATGAAGTTTTACCCATTTTGACATAAATAATCAAACTAAGAGTTTTGAAAGTAAACAATCCGAGTATAGTCATTAAGATGTCACAAAGCTTATTGTGACTAGAAATCGTTGTTTTTAGCCTTAACTTCTCGTAGGAACTTGGGACATTGGACGAAAATGAAGTTTTAGCGATTTTGTATAAAATCATAATTCTAATAGTTTTAAAATTTAACAAGATGAGCATAAACATATTTTATCTACAAACGCTTATTTTTAATAGAAATCGTTGTTTTAAGCTTTGCCTTCACATTGGAAACGTGGGAAATTGAATTATAATGAAGTTTTACCGATTTTGACATAAATAATCAAACTAAGAGTTTTGAAAGTAAACAAGCCGAGTATAATCATTAAAGCTTTCACAAAGCTTATTGTGACTAGAAATAGTTGTTTTAAGCCTTAACTTCACATTGAAAACGTGGAAAATCGAACTATAATGAAGTTTTACCCATTTTGACATAAATAATCAAACTAAGAGTTTTGAAAGTAAACAAGCCGAGTATAATCATTAAGATGTCACAAAGCTTATTGTGACTAGAAATCGTTGTTTTTAGCCTTAACTTCTCGTAGGGAACGTGGGACATTGGACGATAACGTAGTTTTAACTATTTTGTATAAAATCATAATTCTAATAGTTTTAAAATTTAACAAGACGAGCATAAACATACTTTATCTACAAACGCTTATTATTAATAGAAATCGTTGTTTTAAGCCCTACCTTCACATTGGAAACGTGGGAAATCGAACTATAATGAAGTTTTACCTTTTGACATAAATAATCAAACAAGAGTTTTGAAAGTAAACAAGCCGAGTATATTATTAATTAAAGCTTTCACAAAGCTTATTGAGACTAGAAATAGTTGTTTTAATCCTTAACTTCACATTGAAAACGTGGGAAATCGAACTATAATGAAGTTTTACCCATTTTGTCATAAATAATCAAACTAAGAGTTTTGAAAGTAAACAAGCCGAGTATAATCATTAAAGCACTTGTGAAGAAATCGTTGTTTTTAGCCTTAACTTATTGTGACTAGAAATAGTTGTTTTAAGCCTTAACTTCACATTGAAAACGTTTTATCTACAAACGCTTATTTTTAATCGAACTTTACATGAAACGTGGGAAATCGAACTAATAATGTTTTACCCATTTTGACATAAATAATCAAACTAAGAGTTTTGAAAGTAAACAAGCCGAGTATAATCATTAAAGCCTTCACAAAGCTTATTGTGACTAGAAATAGTTGTTTTAAGCCTTAACTTCACATTGAAAACGTGGGAAATCGAACTATAATGAAGTTTTACCCATTTTGACATAAATAATCAAACTAAGAGTTTTGAAAGTAAACAAGCCGAGTATAATCATTAAGATGTCACAAAGCTTATTGTGACTAGAAATCGTTGTTTTTAGCCTTAACTTCTCGTAGGGAACGTGGGACATTGGACGATAACGAAGTTTTAACGATTTTGTATAAAATCATAATTCTAATAGTTTTAAAATTTAACAAGACGAGCATAAACATATTTTATCTACAAATGCTTATTTTTAATAGAAATCGTTGTTTTAAGCCCCACCTTCACTTCACATTGGAAACGTGGGAAATTGAATTATAATTAAGTTTTACCCATTTTGACATAAATAATCAAACTAAGAGTTTTGAAAGTAAACAAGCCGGGTATAATCATTAAAGCTTTCACAAAGCTTATTGTAACTAGAAATAGTTGTTTTAAACCTTAACTTCACATTGAAAACGTGGGAAATCGAACTATAATGAAGTTTTACCCATTTTGACATAAATAATCAAACTAAGAGTTTTGAATGTAAACATGCCGAGTATAATCATTAAAGCCTTCACAAAGCTTATTGTGACTAGAAATAGTTTTTTAAGCCTTAACTTCACATTGAAAACGTGGGAAATTGAACTATAATGAAGTTTTACCCATTTTGACATAAATAATCAAACTAAGAGTTTTGAAAGTAAACAAGCCGAGTATAATCATTAAGATGTCACAAAGCTTATTGTGACTAGAAATCGTTGTTTTTAGCCTTAACTTCTCGTAGGGAACGTGGGACATTGGACGATAACGAAGTTTTAACGATTTTGTATAAAATCATAATTCTAATAGTTTTAAAATTTAACAAGACGAGAATAAACATATTTTATCTACAAACGCTTATTTTTAATAGAAATCGTTGTTTTAAGCCCCACCTTCACATTGGAAACGTGGGAAATTGAATTATAATTAAGTTTTACCCATTTTGACATAAATAATCAAACTAAGAGTTTTGAAAGTAAACAAGCCGAGTATAATCATTAAAGCCTTCAAAAAGCCTATTGTGACTAGAAATAGTTTTTTTAAGCCTTAACTTCACATTGAAAATGTGGGAAATCGAACTATAATGAAGTTTTACCCATTTTGACATAAATAATCAAACTAAGAGTTTTGAAAGTAAACAAGACGAGTATAATCATTAAGATGTCACAAAGCTTATTGTGACTAGAAATCGTTGTTTTTAGCCTTAACTTCTCGTATGGAACGTGGGACATTGGACGAAAACGAAGTTTTAGCGATTTTGTATAAAATCATAATTCTAATAGTTTTAAAATTTAACAAGACGAGCATAAACATATTTTATCTACAAACGCTTATTTTTAATAGAAATCGTTGTTTTAAGCCCTACCTTCACATTGGAAACGTAACGTGGGAAATCGAACTATAATGAAGTTTTACCCATTTTGACATAAATAATCAAACTAAGAGTTTTGAAAGTAAACAAGCCGAGTATAATCATTAAGATGTCACAAAGCTTATTGTGACTAGAAATCGTTGTTTTTAGCTTTAACTTCTCGTAGGGAACTTGGGACATTGGACGAAAATGAAGTTTTAGCGATTTTGTAAAAAATCATAATTCTAATAGTTTTAAAATTTAACAAGATGAGCATAAACATATTTTATCTACAAACGCTTATTTTTAATAGAAATCGTTGTTTTAAGCTCTGCCTTCACATTGGAAACGTGGGAAATTGAATTATAATGAAGTTTTACCAATTTTGACATAAATAATCAAACTAAGAGTTTTGAAAGTAAACAAGCCGAATATAATCATTAAAGCTTTCACAAAGCTTATTGTGACTAGAAATAGTTGTTTTAAGCCTTAACTTCACATTGAAAACGTGGGAAATCGAACTATAATGAAGTTTTACCCATTTTGACATAAATAATCAAACTAAGAGTTTTGAAAGTAAACAAGCCGAGTATAATCATTAAGATGTCACAAAGCTTATTGTGACTAGAAATCGTTGTTTTTAGCCTTAACTTCTCGTAGGGAACGTGGGACATTGGACGATAACGAAGTTTTAACTATTTTGTATAAAATCATAATTCTAATAGTTTTAAAATTTAACAAGACGAGCATAAACATATTTTATCTACAAACGCTTATTATTAATAGAAATCGTTGTTTTAAGCCCTACCTTCACATTGGAAACGTGGGAAATCGAATTATAATGAAGTTTTACCTATTTTGACATAAAAAATCAAACAAAGAGTTTTGAAAGTAAACAAGCCGAGTATATTAATTAAAGCTTTCACAAAGCTTATTGAGACTAGAAATAGTTGTTTTAATCCTTAACTTCACATTGAAAACGTGGGAAATCGAACTATAATGAAGTTTTACCCATTTTGACATAAATAATCAAACTAAGAGTTTTGAAAGTAAACAAGCCGAGTATAATCATTAAAGCCTTCAAAAAGCTTATTGTGACTAGAAATAGTTGTTTTAAGCCTTAACTTCACATTGAAAACGTGGGAAATCGAACTATAATGAAGTTTTACCCATTTTGACATAAATAATCAAACTAAGAGTTTTGAAAGTAAACAAGCCGAGTATAATCATTAAGATGTCACAAAGCTTATTGTGACTAGAAATCGTTGTTTTTAGCCTTAACTTCTCGTATAGAACGTGGGACATTGGACGAAAAACGAAGTTTTAGCGATTTTGTATAAAATCATAATTCTAATAGTTTTAAAATTTAACAAGACGAGCATAAACATATTTTATCTACAAACGCTTATTTTTAATAGAAATCATTGTTTTAAGCCCTACCTTCACATTGGAAACGTATTAAATCGAACTATAATGAAGTTTTACCCATTTTGACATAAATAATCAAACTAAGAGTTTTGGTAGTAAACAAGCCGAGTATAGTCGTTAAGATGTTACAAAGCTTATTGTGACTAGACATCGTTGTTTTTAGCCTTAACTTCTAGTATGGAACGTGGGACATTGGACGAAAACGAAGTTTTAGCGATTTTGTATAAAATCATAATTCTAATAGTTTTAAAATTTAACAAGACGAGCATAAACATATTTTATCTACAAATGCTTATTTTTAATAGAAATTGTTGTTTTAATCCCTACCTTCACATTGGAAACGTGGGAAATTGAATTAGAATGAAGTTTTACACATTTTGACATAAATAATCAAACTAAGAGTTTTGAAAGTAAACAAGCCGAGTATAATAATTAAAGCTTTCACAAAGCTTATTGTGACTAGAAATAGTTGTTTTAAGCCTTAACTTCACATTGAAAACGTGGGAAATCGAACTATAATGAAGTTTTACCCATTTTGACATAAATAATCAAACTAATAGTTTCGAAAGTAAACAAGCCGAGTATAATCATTAAGATGTCACAAAGCTTATTGTAACTAGACATCGTTGTTTTTAGCCTTAACTTCTAGTATGGAACGTGGGACATTGGACGAAAACGAAGTTTTAGCGATTTTGTATAAAATCATAATTCTAATAGTTTTAAAATTTAACAAGACGAGAATAAACATATTTTATCTACAAACGCTTATTTTTAATAGAAATCGTTGTTTTAAGCCCTACCTTCACATTGGAAACGTGGGAAATCGAATTATAATTAAGTTTTACCCATTTTGACATAAATAATCAAACTAAGAGTTTTGAAAGTAAACAAGCCGGGTATAATCATTAAAGCTTTCACAAAGCTTATTGTAACTAGAAATAGTTGTTTTAAACCTTAACTTCACATTGAAAACGTGAGAAATCGAACTATAATGAAGTTTTACCCATTTTGACATAAATAATCAAACTAAGAGTTTTGAAAGTAAACAAGCCGAGTATAATCATTAAAGCCTTCAAAAAGCTTATTGTGACTAGAAATAGTTTTTTTAAGCCTTAACTTCACATTGAAAACGTGGGAAATCGAACTATAATGAAGTTTTACCCATTTTGACATAAATAATCAAACTAAGAGTTTTGAAAGTAAACAAGCCGAGTATAATCATTAAAGCCTTCAAAAAGCTTATTGTGACTAGAAATAGTTTTTTAAGCCTTAACTTCACATTGAAAACGTGGGAAATCGAACTATAATGAAGTTTTACCCATTTTGACATAAATAATCAAACTAAGAGTTTTGAAAGTAAACAAGCCGAGTATAATCATTAAGATGTCACAAAGCTTATTGTGACTAGAAATCGTTGTTTTTAGCCTTAACTTCTCGTATGGAACGTGGGACATTGGACGAAAACGAAGTTTTAGCGATTTTGTATAAAATCATAATTCTAATAGTTTTGAAATTTTACAAGACGAGCATAAACATATTTTATCTACAAACGCTTATTTTTAATAGAAATCGTTGTTTTAAGCCCTACCTTCACATTGGAAACGTAGGAAATCGAACTATAATGAAGTTTTACCCATTTTGACATTAATAATCAAACTAAGAGTTTTGAAAGTAAACAAGCCGAGTATAGTCATTAAGATGTCACAAAGCTTATTGTGACTAGAAATCGTTGTTTTTAGCCTTAACTTCTCGTAGGGAACTTGGGACATTGGACGAAAATGAAGTTTTAGCGATTTTGTAAAAAATCATAATTCTAATAGTTTTAAAATTTAACATGATGAGCATAAACATATTTTATCTACAAATGATTATTTTTAATAGAAATCATTGTTTTAAGCCTTGCCTTCACATTGGAAACGTGGGAAATTGAATTATAATGAAGTTTTACCGATTTTGACATAAATAATCAAACTAAGAGTTTTGAAAGTAAACAAGCCGATTATAATCATTAAAGCTTTCACAAAGCTTATTGTGACTAGAAATAGTTGTTTTAAGCCTTAACTTCAAATTGAAAACGTGGGAAATCGAACTATAAGAAGTTTTACCCATTTTGACATAAATAATTAAACTAAGAGTTTGGAAAGTAAACAAGCCAAGTATAATCATTAAGATGTCACAAAGTTTGTTGTGACTAGAAATCGTTGTTTTTAACCTTAACTTCTCGTAGGGAACGTAGGACATTGGACGATAACGTAGTTTTAACAATTTTTGTATAAAATCATAATTCTAATAGTTTTAAAATTTAACAAGACGAGCATAAACATATTTTATCCACAAACGCTTATTATTAATAGAAATCGTTGTTTTAAGCCCTACCTAGACATTGGAAACGTGGGAAATCGAATTATAATGAAGTTTTACCTATTTTGACATAAAAAATCAAACTAAGAGTTTTGAAAGTAAACAAGCCGAGTATATTAATTAAAGTTTTCACAAAGCTTATTGAGACTAGAAATAGTTGTTTTAATCCTTAACTTCACATTGAAAACGTGGGAAATCGAACTATAATGAAGTTTTACCCATTATGACATAAATAATCAAACTAAGAGTTTTGAAAGTAAACAAGCCGAGTATAATCATTAAGATGTCACAAAGCTTATTGTGACTAGAAATCGTTGTTTTTAGCCTTAACTTCTCGTATGGAATGTGGGACGTTGGACGAAAACGAAGTTTTAGCGATTTTGTATAAAATCATAATTCTAATAGTTTTAAAATTTAACAAGACGAGCATAAACATATTTTATCTACAAACGCTTATTTTTAATAGAAATCGTTGTTTTAAGCCCTACATTCACATTGGAAACGTAGGAAATCGAACTATAATGAAGTTTTACCCATTTTGACATAAATAATCAAACTAAGAGTTTTGAAAGTAAACAAGCCGAGTATAATCATAAAGATGTCACAAAGCTTATTGGGACTAGAAATCGTTGTTTTTAGCCTTAACTTCTCGTATGGAACGTGGGACATTGGACGAAAACGAAGTTTTAGCGATTTTGTATAAAATCATAATTCTAATAGTTTTAAAATTTAACAAGATGAGCATAAACATATTTTATCTACAAACACTTATTTTTAATAGAAATCGTTGTTTTAAGCCCTACCTTCACATTGGAAACGTAGGAAATCGAACTATAATGAAGTTTTACCCATTTTGACATAAATAATCAAACTAAGAGTTTTGAAAGTAAACAAGCCGAGTATAGTCATTAAGATGTCACAAAGCTTATTGTGACTAGAAATCGTTGTTTTTAGCCTTAACTTCTCGTTTAGGAACGTGGGACATTGACGAAAACGAAGTTTTAGCGATTTTGTATAAAATCATAATTCTAATAGTTTTAAAATTTAACAAGATGAGTATAAACATATTTTATCTACAAACGCTTATTTTTATAGAAATCGTTGTTTTAAGTCCTGCCTTCACATTGGAAACGTGGGAAATTGAATTATAATGAAGTTTTACCGATTTTGACATAAATAATCAAACTAAGAGTTTTGAAAGTAAACAAGCCGAGTATAATCATTAAGATGTCACAAAGCTTATTGTGACTAGAAATCGTTGTTTTTAGCCTTAACTTCTCGTAGGGAACGTAGGACATTGGACGATAACGTAGTTTTAACTATTTTGTATAAAATCATAATTCTAATAGTTTTAAAATTTAACAAGACGAGCATAAATATATTTTATCTACAAACGCTTATTATTAATAGAAATCGTTGTTTTAAGCCTTATCTTCACATTGGAAACGTTGGAAATCGAATTATAATAAAGTTTTACCTATTTTGACATAAAAAATCAAACAAAGAGTTTTGAAAGTAAACAAGCCGAGTATATTAATTAAAGCTTTCACAAAGCTTATTGAGACTAGAAATAGTTGTTTTAATCCTTAACTTCACATTGAAAACGTGGGAAATCGAACTATAATGAAGTTTTACCCATTTTGACATAAATAATCAAACTAAGAGTTTTGAAAGTAAACAAGCCGAGTATAATCATTAAATCCTTCAAAAAGCTTATTGTGACTAGAAATAGTTGTTTTAAGCCTTAACTTCACATTGAAAACGTGGGAAATCGAACTATAATGAAGTTTTACCCATTTTGACATAAATAATCAAACTAAGAGTTTTGAAAGTAAACAAGCCGAGTATAATCATTAATATGTCACAAAGCTTATTGTGACTAGAAATCGTTGTTTTTAGCCTTAACTTCTCGTATGGAATGTGGGACATTGGACAAAAACGAAGTTTTAGCGATTTTGTATAAAATCATAATTCTAATAGTTTTAAAATTAAACAAGACGAGCATAAACATATTTTATCTACAAATGCTTATTTTTAATAGAAATCGTTGTTTTAAGCCCTACCTTCACATTGGAAACGTAGGAAATCGAACTATAATGAAGTTTTACCCATTTTGACATAAATAATCAAACTAAGAGTTTTGAAAGTAAACAAGCAAGCGAGTATAATCATTAAGATGTCACAAAGCTTATTGTGACTAGAAATCGTTGTTTTTAGCCTTAACTTCTCGTATGGAACGTGGGACATTGGACGAAAACGAAGTTTTAGCGATTTTGTATAAAATCATAATTCTAATAGTTTTAAAATTTAACAAGACGAGCATAAACATATTTTATCTACAAACGCTTATTTTTAATACAAATCGTTGTTTTAAGCCCTACCTTCACATTGGAAACGTAGGAAATCGAACTATAATGAAGTTTTACCCATTTTGACATAAATAATCAAACTAAGAGTTTTGAATGTAAACTAGCCGAGTATAATCATTAAGATGTCATTAAGATGTCAAAAGCTTATTGTGACTAGAAATCGTTGTTTTTAGCCTTATCTTCTCGTAAGGAACGTGGGACATAGGACGATAACGAAGTTTTAACGATTTTGTATAAAATCATAATTCTAATAGTTTTAAAATTTAACAAGACGAGCATAAACATATTTTATCTACAAACGCTTATTTTTAATAGAAATCGTTGTTTTAAGCCCTACCTTCACATTGGAAATGTGGGAAATCGAATTATAATTAAGTTTTACCCATTTTGACATAAATAATCAAACTAAGAGTTTTGAAAGTAAACAAGCCGAGTATAATCATTAAAGCTTTCACAAAGCTTATTGTGACTAGAAATAGTTGTTTTTGAAGCCTAACTTCACATTGAAAACGTGGGAAATCGAACTATAATGAAGTTTTACCCATTTTGACATAAATAATCAAACTAAGAGTTTTGAAAGTAAACAAGCGAGTATAATCATTAAAGCCTTCACAAAGCTTATTGTGACTAGAAATAGTTGTTTTAAACCTTAACTTCACATTGAAAACGTGGGAAATCGAACTATAATGAAGTTTTACCCATTTTGACATAAATAATCAAACTAAGAGTTTTGAAAGTAAACAAGCGAGTATAATCATTAAAGCCTTCACAAAGCTTATTGTGACTAGAAATGTTTTTTTAAGCCTTAACTTCACATTGAAAACGTGGGAAATCGAACTATAATGAAGTTTTACCCATTTTGACATAAATAATCAAACTAAGAGTTTTGAAAGTAAACAAGCCGAGTATAATCATTAAAGCCTTCAAAAAGCTTATTGTGACTAGAAATAGTTGTTTTAAGCCTTAACTTCACATTGAAAACGTGGGAAATCGAACTATAATGAAGTTTTACCCATTTTGACATAAATAATCAAACTAAGAGTTTTGAAAGTAAACAAGCCGAGTATAATCATTAAGATGTCACAAAGCTTATTGTGACTAGAAATCGTTGTTTTTAGCCTTAACTTCTCGTATGGAACGCGTGGGACATTGGACGAAACGAACTACGAAGTTTTAACGATTTTGTATAAAATCATAATTCTAATAGTTTTAAAATTTAACAAGACGAGCATAAACATATTTTATCTACAAACGCTTATTTTTAATAGAAATCGTTGTTTTAAGCCTTAACTTCACATTGGAAACGTGGGAAATTGAATTATAATGAAGTTTTACCCATTTTGACATAAATAATCAAACTAAGAGTTTTGAAAGTAAACAAGCCGAGTATAATCATTAAAGCTTTCACAAAGCTTATTGTGACTAGAAATAGTTGTTTTAAGCCTTAACTTCACATTGAAAATGGGGAAATCGAACTATAATGAAGTTTTACCCATTTTGACATAAATAATTAAACTAAGAGTTTTGAAATTAAACAAGCCGAGTATAATCATTAAGATGTCACAAAGTTTATTGTGACTAGAAATCGTTGTTTTTAACCTTAACTTCTTGTAGGGAACGTAGGACATTGGACGATAACGTAGTTTTAACTATTTTTGTATAAAATCATAATTCTAATAGTTTTAAAATTTAACAAGACGAGCATAAACATATTTTATCTACAAACGCTTATTTTTAATAGAAATCATTGTTTTAAGCCCTACCTTCACATTGGAAACGTGGGAAATCGAATTATAATGAAGTTTTACCCATTTTGACATAAATAATCAAACTAAGAGTTTTGAAAGTAAACAAGCCGAGTATATTATCATTAAAGCTTTCACAAAGCTTATTGAGACTAGAAATAGTTGTTTTAAGCCTTAACTTCACATTGAAAACGTGGGAAATCGAACTATAATGAAGTTTTACCCATTTTGACATAAATAATCAAACTAAGAGTTTTGAAAGTAAACAAGCCGAGTATAATCATTAAAGCCTTCACAAAGCTTATTGTGACTAGAAATAGTTGTTTTAAGCCTTAACTTCACATTGAAAACGTGGGAAATCGAACTATAATGAAGTTTTGCACATTTTGACATAAATAATCAAACTAAGAGTTTTGAAAGTAAACAAGCCGAATATAATCATTAATATGTCACAAAGCTTATTGTGACTAGAAATCGTTGTTTTTAGCCTTAACTTCTCGTATGGAATGTGGGACATTGGACGAAAACGAAGTTTTAGCGATTTTGTATAAAATCATAATTCTAATAGTTTTAAAATTAAACAAGACGAGCATAAACATATTTTATCTACAAATGCTTATTTTTAATAGAAATCGTTGTTTTAAGCCCTACCTTCACATTGGAAACGTAGGAAATCGAACTATAATGAAGTTTTACCCATTTTGACATAAATAATCAAACTAAGAGTTTTGAAAGTAAACAAGCCGAGTATAATCATTAAGATGTCACAAAGCTTATTGTGACTAGAAATCGTTGTTTTTAGCCTTAACTTCTCGTATGGAACGTGGGACATTGGACGAAAACGAAGTTTTAGCGATTTTGTATAAAATCATAATTCTAATAGTTTTAAAATTTAACAAGACGAGCATAAACATATTTTATCTACAAACGCTTATTTTTAATAGAAATCGTTGTTTTAAGCCCTACCTTCACATTGGAAACGTAGTTGGAAATCGAACTAACTATAATGAAGTTTTACCCATTTGACATAAATAATCAAACTAAGAGTTTTGAAAGTAAACAATATAATCATTAAAGCCACAAAGCTTATTGTGTATAGTCATTAAGATGTCACAAAGCTTATTGTGACTAGAAATCGTTGTTTTTAGCCTTAACTTCTCGTAGGAACTTGGGACATTGGACGAAAATGAAGTTTTAGCGATTTTGTATAAAATCATAATTCTAATAGTTTTAAAATTTAACAAGATGAGCATAAACATATTTTATCTACAAACGCTTATTTTTAATAGAAATCGTTGTTTTAAGCTTTGCCTTCACATTGGAAACGTGGGAAATTGAATTATAATGAAGTTTTACCCATTTTGACATAAATAATCAAACTAAGAGTTTTGAAAGTAAACAAGCCGAGTATAATCATTAAAGCTTTCACAAAGCTTATTGTGACTAGAAATAGTTGTTTTAAGCCTTAACTTCACATTGAAAACGTGGGAAATCGAACTATAATGAAGTTTTACCCATTTTGACATAAATAATCAAACTAAGAGTTTTGAAAGTAAACAAGCCGAGTATAATCATTAAGATGTCACAAAGCTTATTGTGACTAGAAATCGTTGTTTTTAGCCTTAACTTCTCGTAGGGAACGTAGGACATTGGACGATAACGTAGTTTTAACTATTTTGTATAAAATCATAATTCTAATAGTTTTAAAATTTAACAAGACGAGCATAAACATACTTTATCTACAAACGCTTATTATTAATAGAAATCGTTGTTTTAAGCCCTACCTTCACATTGGAAACGTGGGAAATCGAACTATAATGAAGTTTTACCTATTTTGACATAAAAAATCAAACAAAGAGTTTTGAAAGTAAACAAGCCGAGTATAATCATTAAAGCTTTCACAAAACTTATTGAGACTAGAAATAGTTGTTTTAATCCTTAACTTCACATTGAAAACGTGGGAAATCGAACTATAATGAAGTTTTACCCATTTTGACATAAATAATCAAACTAAGAGTTTTGAAAGTAAACAAGCCGAGTATAATCATTAAAGCCTTCAAAAAGCTTATTGTGACTAGAAATAGTTGTTTTAAGCCTTAACTTCACATTGAAAACGTGGGAAATTTTGAACTATAATGAAGTTTTACCCATTTTGACATAAATAATCAAACTAAGAGTTTTGAAAGTAAACAAGACGAGTATAATCATTAAGATGTCACAAAGCTTATTGTGACTAGAAATCGTTGTTTTTTTTTAGCCTTAACTTCACGTATGGAATGTGGGACATTGACTATAAACGAAGTTTTAGCGATTTTGTATAAAAATCAAAATTCTAATAGTTTTAAAATTTAACAAGACGAGCATAAACATATTTTATCTACAAACGCTTATTTTTAATAGAAATCGTTGTTTTAAGCCCTACCTTCACATTGGAAACGTGGGAAATCGAACTATAATGAAGTTTTACCCATTTTGACATAAATAATCAAACTAAGAGTTTTGAAAGTAAACAAGCCGAGTATAATCATTAAGATGTCACAAAGCTTATTGTGACTAGAAATCGTTGTTTTTAGCCTTAACTTCTAGTATGGAACGTGGGACATTGGACGAAAACGAAGTTTTTGCGATTTTGTATAAAATCATAATTCTAATAGTTTTAAAATTTAACAAGACGAGCATAAACATATTTTATCTACAAACGCTTATTTTTAATAGAAAAGCCCTACCTTCACATTGGAAACGTTGTTTTAAGCCAAACTAAGAGTTTTGAAAGTAAACCTTAAAGCACATTGTGAAAAATAGTTGTTTTAAGCCTTAAATTGAAAAAATAATCGAAATCTATAATGAAGTTTTACCCATTTTGACATAAATAATCAAACTAAGAGTTTTGAAAGTAAACAAGCCGAGTATAATCATTAAGATGTCACAAAGCTTATTGTGATTAGAAATCGTTGTTTTTAGCCTTAACTTCTAGTATGGAACGTGGGACATTGGACGATAACGAAGTTTTAACGATTTTGTATAAAATCATAATTCTAATAGTTTTAAAATTTAACAAGACGAGCATAAACAAATTTTATCTACAAATGCTTATTTTTAATAGAAATCGTTGTTTTAATCCCTACCTTCACATTGGAAACGTGGGAAATTGAATTAGAATGAAGTTTTACACATTTTGACATAAATAATCAAACTAAGTGTTTTGAAAGTAAACAAGCCGAGTATAATCATTAAAGCTTTCACAAAGCTTATTGTGACTAGAAATAGTTGTTTTAAGCCTTAACTTCACATTGAAAACGTGGGAAATCGAACTATAATGAAGTTTTACCCATTTTGACATAAATAATCAAACTAAGAGTTTTGAAAGTAAACAAGCCGAGTATAATCATTAAGATGTCACAAAGCTTATTGTGACTAGACATCGTTGTTTTTAGCCTTAACTTCTAGTATGGAAGGGACATTTGACGATAACGAAGTTTTAGCGATTTTGTATAAAATCATAATTCTAATAGTTTTAAAATTTAACAAGACGAGCATAAACATATTTTATCTACAAACGCTTATTTTTAATAGAAATCGTTGTTTTAATCCCTACCTTCGCATTGGAAACGTGGGAAATTGAATTATAATGAAGTTTTACCGATTTTGACATAAATAATAAAACTAAGATTTTTGAAATTAAACAAGCCGAGTGTATTAATTAAAGCTTTCACAAAGCTTATTGAGACTAGAAATAGTTGTTTTAAGCCTTAACTTCACATTAAAAACGTGGGAAATCGAACTATAATGAAGTTTTACCCATTTTGACATAAATAATCAAACTAAGAGTTTTGAAAGTAAACAAGCCGAGTATAATCATTAAAGCCTTCACAGAGCTTATTGTGACTAGAAATAGTTGTTTTAAGCCTTAACTTCACATTGAAAACGTGGGAAATCGAACTATAATGAAGTTTTACCCATTTTGACATAAATAATCAAACTAAGAGTTTTGAAAGTAAACAAGCCGAGTATAATCATTAAGATGTCACAAAGCTTATTGTGACTAGAAATCGTTGTTTTTAGCCTTAACTTCTCGTAGGGAACATGGGACATTGGACGATAACGAAGTTTTAACGATTTTTTATAAAATCATAATTCTAATAGTTTTAAAATTTAACAAGACGAGCATAAACATATTTTATCTACAAACGCTTATTTTTAATAGAAATCGTTGTTTTAAGCCCCACCTTCACATTGGAAACGTGGGAAATTGAATTATAATTAAGTTTTACCCATTTTGACATAAATAATCAAACTAAGAGTTTTGAAAGTAAACAAGCCGGGTATAATCATTAAAGCTTTCACAAAGCTTATTGTAACTAGAAATAGTTGTTTTAAACCTTAACTTCACATTGAAAACGTGGGAAATCGAACTATAATGAAGTTTTACCCATTTTGACATAAATAATCAAACTAAGAGTTTTGAAAGTAAACAAGCCGAGTATAATCATTAAAGCCTTCAAAAAGCTTATTGTGACTAGAAATAGTTTTTTAAGCCTTAACTTCACATTGAAAACGTGGGAAATCGAACTATAATGAAGTTTTACCCATTTTGACATAAATAATCAAACTAAGAGTTTTGAAAGTAAACAAGCCGAGTATAATCATTAAGATGTCACAAAGCTTATTGTGACTAGAAATCGTTGTTTTTAGCCTTAACTTCTAGTAGGGAACGTGGGACATTGGACGATAACGAAGTTTTAACGATTTTGTATAAAATCATAATTCTAATAGTTTTAAAATTTAACAAGACGAGAATAAACATATTTTATCTACAAACGCTTATTTTTAATAGAAATCGTTGTTTTAAGCCCCACCTTCACATTGGAAACGTGGGAAATTGAATTATAATTAAGTTTTACCCATTTTGACATAAATAATCAAACTAAGAGTTTTGAAAGTAAACAAGCTAATCATTAAAGCTTTCAGTATAATCATTAAAGCTTTCAAAAAGCTTATTGTGACTAGAAATAGTTGTTTTAAGCCTTAACTTCACATTGAAAACGTGGGAAATCGAACTATAATGAAGTTTTACCCATTTTGACATAAATAATCAAACTAAGAGTTTTGAAAGTAAACAAGCCGAGTATAATCATTAAAGCCTTCAAAAAGCTTATTGTGACTAGAAATAGTTTTTTTAAGCCTTAACTTCACATTGAAAATGTGGGAAATCGAACTATAATGAAGTTTTACCCATTTTGACATAAATAATCAAACTAAGAGTTTTGAAAGTAAACAAGCCGGGTATAATCATTAAAGCTTTCACAAAGCTTATTGTAACTAGAAATAGTTGTTTTAAACCTTAACTTCACATTGAAAACGTGGGAAATCGAACTATAATGAAGTTTTACCCATTTTGACATAAATAATCAAACTAAGAGTTTTGAAAGTAAACAAGCCGAGTATAATCATTAAAGCCTTTATCAAAAGCTTATTGTGACTAGAAATAGTTGTTTTAAGCCTTAACTTCACATTGAAAACGTGGGAAATCAAACTATAATGAAGTTTTACCCATTTTGACATAAATAATCAAACTAAGAGTTTTGAAAGTAAACAAGCCGAGTATAATCATTAAAGCCTTCAAAAAGCTTATTGTGACTAGAAATAGTTTTTTAAGCCTTAACTTCACATTGAAAACGTGGGAAATCGAACTATAATGAAGTTTTACCCATTTTGACATAAATAATCAAACTAAGAGTTTTGAAAGTAAACAAGCCGAGTATAATCATTAAGATGTCACAAAGCTTATTGTGACTAGAAATCGTTGTTTTTAGCCTTAACTTCTCGTATGGAACGTGGGACATTGGACGATAACGAAAGTTTTAGCGATTTTGTATAAAATCATAATTCTAATAGTTTTAAAATTTAACAAGACGAGCATAAACATATTTTATCTACAAACGCTTATTTTTAATAGAAATCGTTGTTTTAAGCCCTACCTTCACATTGGAAACGTAGGAAATCGAACTATAATGAAGTTTTACCCATTTTGACATAAATAATCAAACTAAGAGTTTTGAAAGTAAACAAGCCGAGTATAGTCATTAAGATGTCACAAAGCTTATTGTGACTAGAAATCGTTGTTTTTAGCCTTAACTTCTTGTAGGGAACTTGGGACATTGGACGAAAACGAAGTTTTAGCGATTTTGTAAAAAATCATAATTCTAATAGTTTTAAAATTTAACAAGATGAGCATAAACATATTTTATCTACAAACGCTTATTTTTAATAGAAATCGTTGTTTTAAGCTCGGCCTTCACATTGGAAACGTGGGAAATTGAATTATAATGAAGTTTTACCAATTTTGACATAAATAATCAAACTAAGAGTTTTGAAGTAAACAAGCCGAATATAATCATTAAAGCTTTCACAAAGCTTATTGTGACTAGAAATAGTTGTTTTAAGCCTTAACTTCACATTGAACGTGGGAAATCGAACTATATGAAGTTTTACCCATTTTGACATAAATAATTAAACTAAGAGTTTTGAAAGTAAACAAGCCGAGTATAATCATTAAGATGTCACAAAGCTTATTGTGACTAGAAATCGTTGTTTTTAGCCTTAACTTCTCGTAGGGAACGTAGGACATTGGACGATAACGTAGTTTTAACTATTTTGTATAAAATTATAATTCTAATAGTTTTAAAATTTTACAAGACGAGCATAAACATACTTTATCTACAAACGCTTATTATTAATAGAAATCGTTGTTTTAAGCCCTACCTTCACATTGGAAACGTGGGAAATCGAACTATAATGAAGTTTTACCTATTTTGACATAAAAAATCAAACAAAGAGTTTTGAAAGTAAACAAGCCGAGTATATTAATTAAAGCTTTCACAAAACTTATTGAGACTAGAAATAGTTGTTTTAATCCTTAACTTCACATTGAAAACGTGGGAAATCGAACTATAATGAAGTTTTACCCATTTTGTCATAAATAATCAAACTAAGAGTTTTGAAAGTAAACAAGCCGAGTATAATCATTAAAGCCTTCAAAAAGCTTATTGTGACTAGAAATAGTTGTTTTAAGCCTTAACTTCACATTGAAAACGTGGAAAATCGAACTATAATGAAGTTTTACCCATTTTGACATAAATAATTAAACTAAGAGTTTTGAAAGTAAACAAGACGAGTATAATCATTAAGATGTCACAAAGCTTATTGTGACTAGAAATCTTTGTTTTTAGCCTTAACTTCTCGTATGGAATGTGGGACATTGGACGAAAACGAAGTTTTAGCGATTTTGTATAAAATTATAATTCTAATAGTTTTAAAATTTAACAAGACGAGCATAAACATATTTTATCTACAAACGCTTATTTTTAATAGAAATCGTTGTTTTAAGCCCTACCTTCACATTGGAAACGTAGGAAATCGAACTATAATGAAGTTTTACCCATTTTGACATAAATAATCAAACTAAGAGTTTTGGAAGTAAACAAGCCGAGTATAGTCATTAAGATGTCACAAAGCTTATTGTGATTAGACATCGTTGTTTTTAGCCTTAACTTCTAGTATGGAACGTGGGACGTTGGACGAAAACGAAGTTTTAGCGATTTTGTATAAAATCATAATTCTAATAGTTTTAAAATTTAACAAGACGAGCATAAACATATTTTATCTACAAACGCTTATTTTTAATAGAAATCGTTGTTTTAAGCCCTACCTTCACATTGGAAACGTAGGAAATCGAACTATAATGAAGTTTTACCCATTTTGACATAAATAATCAAACTAAGAGTTTTGGAAGTAAACAAGCCGAGTATAGTCATTAAGATGTCACAAAGCTTATTGTGATTAGACATCGTTGTTTTTAGCCTTAACTTCTAGTATGGAACGTGGGACATTGGACGAAAACGAAGTTTTAGCGATTTTGTATAAAATCATAATTCTAATAGTTTTAAAATTTAACAAGACGAGCATAAACATATTTTATCTACAAATGCTTATTTTTAATAGAAATCGTTGTTTTAATCCCTACCTTCACATTGGAAACGTGGGAAATTGAATTAGAATGAAGTTTTACACATTTTGACATAAATAATCAAACTAAGTGTTTTGAAAGTAAACAAGCCGAGTATAATCATTAAAGCTTTCACAAAGCTTATTGTGACTAGAAATAGTTGTTTTAAGCCTTAACTTCACATTGAAAACGTGGGAAATCGAACTATAATGAAGTTTTACCCATTTTGACATAAATAATCAAACTAAGAGTTTTGAAAGTAAACAAGCCGAGTATAATCATTAAGATGTCACAAAGCTTATTGTGACTAGACATCGTTGTTTTTAGCCTTAACTTCTAGTATGGAACGTGGGACATTTGACGAAAACGAAGTTTTAGCGATTTTGTATAAAATCATAATTCTAATAGTTTTAAAATTTAACAAGACGAGCATAAACATATTTTATCTACAAACGCTTATTTTTAATAGAAATCGTTGTTTTAATCCCTACCTTCACATTGGAAACGTGGGAAATTGAATTATAATGAAGTTTTACCGATTTTGACATAAATAATCAAACTAAGATTTTTGAAATTAAACAAGCCGAGTATATTAATTAAAGCTTTCACGAAGCTTATTGAGACTAGAAATAGTTGTTTTAAGCCTTAACTTCACATTGAAAACTTGAGAAATCGAACTATAATGAAGTTTTACCCATTTTGACATAAATAATCAAACTAAGAGTTTTGAAAGTAAACAAGCCGAGTATAATCATTAAAGCCTTCACAAAGCTTATTGTGACTAGAAATAGTTGTTTTAAGCCTTAACTTCACATTGAAAACGTGGGAAATCGAACTATAATGAAGCTTTACCCATTTTGACATAAATAATCAAACTAAGAGTTTTGAAAGTAAACAAGCCGAGTATAATCATTAAGATGTCACAAAGCTTATTGTGACTAGAAATCGTTGTTTTTAGCCTTAACTTCTCGTAGGGAACATGGGACATTGGACGATAACGAAGTTTTAACGATTTTTTATAAAATCATAATTCTAATAGTTTTAAAATTTAACAAGACGAGCATAAACATATTTTATCTACAAACGCTTATTTTTAATTGAAATCGTTGTTTTAAGCCTTAACTTCACATTGGAAACGTAGGAAATCGAATTATAATGAAGTTTTACCCATTTTGACATAAATAATCAAATTAAGAGTTTTGAATGTAAACAAGCCGAGTATAATCATTAAGATGTCACAAAGCTTATTGTGACTAGACATCGTTGTTTTTAGCCTTAACTTCTAGTATGGAACGTGGGACATTTGACGAAAACGAAGTTTTAGCGATTTTGTATAAAATCATAATTCTAATAGTTTTAAAATTTAACAAGACGAGCATAAACATATTTTATCTACAAACGCTTATTTTTAATAGAAATCGTTGTTTTAATCCCTACCTTCACATTGGAAACGTGGGAAATTGAATTATAATGAAGTTTTACCGATTTTGACATAAATAATCAAACTAAGATTTTTGAAATTAAACAAGCCGAGTATATTAATTAAAGCTTTCACGAAGCTTATTGAGACTAGAAATAGTTGTTTTAAGCCTTAACTTCACATTGAAAACTTGAGAAATCGAACTATAATGAAGTTTTACCCATTTTGACATAAATAATCAAACTAAGAGTTTTGAAAGTAAACAAGCCGAGTATAATCATTAAAGCCTTCACAGAGCTTATTGTGACTAGAAATAGTTGTTTTAAGCCTTAACTTCACATTGAAAACGTGGGAAATCGAACTATAATGAAGCTTTACCCATTTTGACATAAATAATCAAACTAAGAGTTTTGAAAGTAAACAAGCCGAGTATAATCATTAAGATGTCACAAAGCTTATTGTGACTAGAAATCGTTGTTTTTAGCCTTAACTTCTCGTAGGGAACATGGGACATTGGACGATAACGAAGTTTTAACGATTTTTTATAAAATCATAAATCTAATAGTTTTAAAATTTAACAAGACGTGCATAAACATATTTTATCTACAAACGCTTATTTTTAATTGAAATCGTTGTTTTAAGCCTTAACTTCACATTGGAAACGTAGGAAATCGAATTATAATGAAGTTTTACCCATTTTGACATAAATAATCAAATTAAGAGTTTTGAATGTAAACAAGCCGAGTATAATCATTAAGATGTCACAATGCTTATTGTGACTAGAAATCGTTGTTTTTAGCCTTATCTTCTCGTAGGGAACGTAGGACATTGGACGATAACGAAGTTTTAACGATTTTGTATAAAATCATAATTCTAATAGTTTTAAAATTTAACAAGACGAGAATAAACATATTTTATCTACAAACGCTTATTTTTAATAGAAATCATTGTTTTAAGCCCCACCTTCACATTGGAAACGTGGGAAATTGAATTATAATTAAGTTTTACCCATTTTGACATAAATAATCAAACTAAGAGTTTTGAAAGTAAACAAGCCGGGTATAATCATTAAAGCTTTCACAAAGCTTATTGTAACTAGAAATAGTTGTTTTAAACCTTAACTTCACATTGAAAACGTGGGAAATCGAACTATAATGAAGTTTTACCCATTTTGACATAAATAATCAAACTAAGAGTTTTGAAAGTAAACAAGCCGAGTATAATCATTAAAGCCTTCAAAAAGCTTATTGTGACTAGAAATAGTTTTTTAAGCCTTAACTTCACATTGAAAACGTAGGAAATCGAACTATAATGAAGTTTTACCCATTTTGACATAAATAATCAAACTAAGAGTTTTGAAAGTAAACAAGCCGAGTATAATCATTAAGATGTCACAAAGCTTATTGTGACTAGAAATCGTAGTTTTTAGCCTTAACTTCTCGTAGGGAACGTAGGACATTGGACGATAACGAAGTTTTAACGATTTTGTATAAAATCATAATTCTAATAGTTTTAAAATTTAACAAGACGAGAATAAACATATTTTATCTACAAACGCTTATTTTTAATAGAAATCGTTGTTTTAAGCCCCACCTTCACATTGGAAACGTGGGAAATTGAATTATAATTAAGTTTTACCCATTTTGACATAAATAATCAAACTAAGAGTTTTGAAAGTAAACAAGCCGAGTATAATCATTAAAGCCTTCAAAAAGCTTATTGTGACTAGAAATAGTTTTTTTAAGCCTTAACTTCACATTGAAAATGTGGGAAATCGAACTATAATGAAGTTTTACCCATTTTGACATAAATAATCAAACTAAGAGTTTTGAAAGTAAACAAGCCGGGTATAATCATTAAAGCTTTCACAAAGCTTATTGTAACTAGAAATAGTTGTTTTAAACTTTAACTTCACATTGAAAACGTGGGAAATCGAACTATAATGAAGTTTTACCCATTTTGACATAAATAATCAAACTAAGAGTTTTGAAAGTAAACAAGCCGAGTATAATCATTAAAGCCTTCAAAAAGCTTATTGTGACTAGAAATAGTTTTTTTAAGCCTTAACTTCACATTGAAAACGTGCGAAATCGAACTATAATGAAGTTTTTCCCATTTTGACATAAATAATCAAACTAAGAGTTCTGAAAGTAAACAAGCCGAGTATAATCATTAAAGCCTTCAAAAAGATTATTGTGACTAGAAATAGTTTTTTTAAGCCTTAACTTCACATTGAAAACGTGGGAAATCGAACTATAATGAAGTTTTACCCATTTTGACATAAATAATCAAACTAAGAGTTTTGAAAGTAAACAAGCCGAGTATAATCATTAAGATGTCACAAAGCTTATTGTGACTAGAAATCGTTGTTTTTAGCCTTAACTTCTCGTATGGAACGTGGGACATTGGACGAAAACGAAGTTTTAGGGATTTTGTATAAAATCATAATTCTAATAGTTTTAAAATTTAACAAGACGAGCATAAACATATTTTATCTACAAACGCTTATTTTTAATAGAAATCGTTGTTTTAAGCCCTACCTTCACATTGGAAACGTGGGAAATTGAATTATAATGAAGTTTTACCAATTTTGACATAAATAATCAAACTAAGAGTTTTGAAGTAAACAAGCCGAATATAATCATTAAAGCTTTCACAAAGCTTATTGTGACTAGAAATAGTTGTTTTAAGCCTTAACTTCACATTGAAAACGTGGGAAATCGAACTATATGAAGTTTTACCCATTTTGACATAAATAATTAAACTAAGAGTTTTGAAAGTAAACAAGTCGAGTATAATCATTAAGATGTCACAAAGCTTATTGTGACTAGAAATCGTTGTTTTTAGCCTTAACTTCTCGTAGGGAACGTAGGACATTGGACGATAACGTAGTTTTAACTATTTTGTATAAAATCATAATTCTAATAGTTTTAAAATTTAACAAGACGAGCATAAACATACTTTATCTACAAACGCTTATTATTAATAGAAATCGTTGTTTTAAGCCCTACCTTCACATTGGAAACGTGGGAAATCGAACTATAATGAAGTTTTACCTATTTTGACATAAAAAATCAAACAAAGAGTTTTGAAAGTAAACAAGCCGAGTATATTAATTAAAGCTTTCACAAAACTTATTGAAACTAGAAATAGTTGTTTTAATCCTTAACTTCACATTGAAAACGTGGGAAATCGAACTATAATGAAGTTTTACCCATTTTGTCATAAATAATCAAACTAAGAGTTTTGAAAGTAAACAAGCCGAGTATAATCATTAAAGCCTTCAAAAAGCTTATTGTGACTAGAAATAGTTGTTTTAAGCCTTAACTTCACATTGAAAACGTGGGAAATCGAACTATAATGAAGTTTTACCCATTTTGACATAAATAATCAAACTAAGAGTTTTGAAAGTAAACAAGACGAGTATAATCATTAAGATGTCACAAAGCTTATTGTGACTAGAAATCGTTGTTTTTAGCCTTAACTTCTCGTATGGAATGTGGGACATTGGACGAAAACGAAGTTTTAGCGATTTTGTATAAAATCATAATTCTAATAGTTTTAAAATTTAACAAGACGAGCATAAACATATTTTATCTACAAACGCTTATTTTTAATAGAAATCGTTGTTTTAAGCCCTACCTTCACATTGGAAACGTAGGAAATCGAACTATAATGAAGTTTTACCCATTTTGACATAAATAATCAAACTAAGAGTTTTGGAAGTAAACAAGCCGAGTATAGTCATTAAGATGTCACAAAGCTTATTGTGATTAGACATCGTTGTTTTTAGCCTTAACTTCTAGTATGGAACGTGGGACATTGGACGAAAACGAAGTTTTAGCGATTTTGTATAAAATCATAATTCTAATAGTTTTAAAATTTAACAAGACGAGCATAAACATATTTTATCTACAAATGCTTATTTTTAATAGAAATCGTTGTTTTAATCCCTACCTTCACATTGGAAACGTGGGAAATTGAATTAGAATGAAGTTTTACACATTTTGACATAAATAATCAAACTAAGTGTTTTGAAAGTAAACAAGCCGAGTATAATCATTAAAGCTTTCACAAAGCTTATTGTGACTAGAAATAGTTGTTTTAAGCCTTAACTTCACATTGAAAACGTGGGAAATCGAACTATAATGAAGTTTTACCCATTTTGACATAAATAATCAAACTAAGAGTTTTGAAAGTAAACAAGCCGAGTATAATCATTAAGATGTCACAAAGCTTATTGTGACTAGACATCGTTGTTTTTAGCCTTAACTTCTAGTATGGAACGTGGGACATTTGACGAAAACGAAGTTTTAGCGATTTTGTATAAAATCATAATTCTAATAGTTTTAAAATTTAACAAGACGAGCATAAACATATTTTATCTACAAACGCTTATTTTTAATAGAAATCGTTGTTTTAATCCCTACCTTCACATTGGAAACGTGGGAAATTGAATTATAATGAAGTTTTACCGATTTTGACATAAATAATCAAACTAAGATTTTTGAAATTAAACAAGCCGAGTATATTAATTAAAGCTTTCACAAAGCTTATTGAGACTAGAAATAGTTGTTTTAAGCCTTAACTTCACATTGAAAACGTGGGAAATCGAACTATAATGAAGTTTTACCCATTTTGACATAAATAATCAAACTAAGAGTTTTGAAAGTAAACAAGCCGAGTATAATCATTAAAGCCTTCACAGAGCTTATTGTGACTAGAAATAGTTGTTTTAAGCCTTAACTTCACATTGAAAACGTGGGAAATCGAACTATAATGAAGTTTTACCCATTTTGACATAAATAATCAAACTAAGAGTTTTGAAAGTAAACAAGCCGAGTATAATCATTAAAGCCTTCACAAAGCTTATTGTGACTAGAAATAGTTGTTTTAAGCCTTAACTTCACATTGAAAACGTGGGAAATCGAACTATAATGAAGTTTTACCCATTTTGACATAAATAATCAAACTAAGAGTTTTGAAAGTAAACAAGCCGAGTATAATCATTAAGATGTCACAAAGCTTATTGTGACTAGAAATCGTTGTTTTTAGCCTTAACTTCTCGTAGGGAACATGGGACATTGGACGATAACGAAGTTTTAACGATTTTTTATAAAATCATAATTCTAATAGTTTTAAAATTTAACAAGACGAGCATAAACATATTTTATCTACAAACGCTTATTTTTAATAGAAATCGTTGTTTTAAGCCTTAACTTCACATTGGAAACGTAGGAAATCGAATTATAATGATGTTTTACCCATTTTGATATAAATAATCAAACTAAGAGTTTTGAATGTAAACAAGCCGAGTATAATCATTAAGATGTCACAAAGCTTATTGTGACTAGAAATCGTTGTTTTTAGCCTTATCTTCTCGTAGGGAACGTAGGACATTGGACGATAACGAAGTTTTAACGATTTTGTATAATATCATAATTCTAATAGTTTTAAAATTTAACAAGACGAGAATAAACATATTTTATCTACAAACGCTTATTTTTAATAGAAATCGTTGTTTTAAGCCCCACCTTCACATTGGAAACGTGGGAAATTGAATTATAATTAAGTTTTACCCATTTTGACATAAATAATCAAACTAAGAGTTTTGAAAGTAAACAAGCCGGGTATAATCATTAAAGCTTTCACAAAGCTTATTGTAACTAGAAATAGTTGTTTTAAACCTTAACTTCACATTGAAAACGTGGGAAATCGAACTATAATGAAGTTTTACCCATTTTGACATAAATAATCAAACTAAGAGTTTTGAAAGTAAACAAGCCGAGTATAATCATTAAAGCCTTCAAAAAGCTTATTGTGACTAGAAATAGTTTTTTTAAGCCTTAACTTCACATTGAAAACGTGGGAAATCGAACTATAATGAAGTTTTACCCATTTTGACATAAATAATCAAACTAAGAGTTTTGAAAGTAAACAAGCCGAGTATAATCATTAAGATGTCACAAAGCTTATTGTGACTAGAAATCGTAGTTTTTAGCCTTAACTTCTCGTAGGGAACGTAGGACATTGGACGATAACGAAGTTTTAACGATTTTGTATAAAATCATAATTCTAATAGTTTTAAAATTTAACAAGACGAGAATAAACATATTTTATCTACAAACGCTTATTTTTAATAGAAATCGTTGTTTTAAGCCCCACCTTCACATTGGAAACGTGGGAAATTGAATTATAATTAAGTTTTACCCATTTTGACATAAATAATCAAACTAAGAGTTTTGAAAGTAAACAAGCCGAGTATAATCATTAAAGCCTTCAAAAAGCCTATTGTGACTAGAAATAGTTTTTTTAAGCCTTAACTTCACATTGAAAATGTGGGAAATCGAACTATAATGAAGTTTTACCCATTTTGACATAAATAATCAAACTAAGAGTTTTGAAAGTAAACAAGACGAGTATAATCATTAAGATGTCACAAAGCTTATTGTGACTAGAAATCGTTGTTTTTAGCCTTAACTTCTCGTATGGAACGTGGGACATTGGACGAAAACGAAGTTTTAGCGATTTTGTATAAAATCATAATTCTAATAGTTTTAAAATTTAACAAGACGAGCATAAACATATTTTATCTACAAACGCTTATTTTTAATAGAAATCGTTGTTTTAAGCCCTACCTTCACATTGGAAACGTAGGAAATCGAACTATAATGAAGTTTTACCCATTTTGACATAAATAATCAAACTAAGAGTTTTGAAAGTAAACAAGCCGAGTATAGTCATTAAGATGTCACAAAGCTTATTGTGACTAGAAATCGTTGTTTTTAGCTTTAACTTCTCGTAGGGAACTTGGGACATTGGACGAAAACGAAGTTTTAGCGATTTTGTAAAAAATCATAATTCTAATAGTTTTAAAATTTAACAAGATGAGCATAAACATATTTTATCTACAAACACTTATTTTTAATAGAAATCGTTGTTTTAAGCTCTGCCTTCACATTGGAAACGTGGGAAATTGAATTATAATGAAGTTTTACCAATTTTGACATAAATAATCAAACTAAGAGTTTTGAAGTAAACAAGCCGAATATAATCATTAAAGCTTTCACAAAGCTTATTGTGACTAGAAATAGTTGTTTTAAGCCTTAACTTCACATTGAAAACGTGGGAAATCGAACTATAAGAAGTTTTACCCATTTTGACATAAATAATTAAACTAAGAGTTTTGAAAGTAAACAAGCCGAGTATAATCATTAAGATGTCACAAAGCTTATTGTGACTAGAAATCGTTGTTTTTAGCCTTAACTTCTCGTAGGGAACGTGGGGACATTGGACGATAACGTAGTTTTAACTATTTTGTATAAAATCATAATTCTAATAGTTTTAAAATTTTACAAGACGAGCATAAACATATTTTATCTACAAACGCTTATTATTAATAGAAATCGTTGTTTTAAGCCCTACCTTCACATTGGAAACGTGGGAAATCGAACTATAATGAAGTTTTACCTATTTTGACATAAAAAATCAAACAAAGAGTTTTGAAAGTAAACAAGCCGAGTATATTAATTAAAGCTTTCACAAAGCTTATTGAGACTAGAAATAGTTGTTTTAATCCTTAACTTCACATTGAAAACGTGGGAAATCGAACTATAATGAAGTTTTACCCATTTTGACATAAATAATCAAACTAAGAGTTTTGAAAGTAAACAAGCCGAGTATAATCATTAAAGCCTTCAAAAAGCTTATTGTGACTAGAAATAGTTGTTTTAAGCCTTAACTTCACATTGAAAACGTGGGAAATCGAACTATAATGAAGTTTTACCCATTTTGACATAAATAATCAAACTAAGAGTTTTGAAAGTAAACAAGCCGAGTATAATCATTAAGATGTCACAAAGCTTATTGTGACTAGAAATCGTTGTTTTTAGCCTTAACTTCTCGTATGGAATGTGGGACATTGGACGAAAACGAAGTTTTAGCGATTTTGTATAAAATCATAATTCTAATAGTTTTAAAATTTAACAAGACGAGCAAAAACATATTTTATCTACAAACGCTTATTTTTAATAGAAATCGTTGTTTTAAGCCCTACCTTCACATTGGAAACGTGGGAAATCGAACTATAATGAAGTTTTACCCATTTTGACATAAATAATCAAACTAAGAGTTTTGAAAGTAAACAAGCCGAGTATAATCATTAAGATGTCACAAAGCTTATTGTGACTAGAAATCGTTGTTTTTAGCCTTAACTTCTAGTATGGAACGTGGGACATTGAACTAAAACGAAGTTTTAGCGATTTTGTATAAAATCATAATTCTAATAGTTTTAAAATTTAACAAGACGAGCATAAACATATTTTATCTACAAACGCTTATTTTTAATAGAAATCGTTGTTTTAAGCCCTACCTTCACATTGGAAACGTAGGAAATCGAACTATAATGAAGTTTTACCCATTTTGACATAAATAATCAAACTAAGAGTTTTGGAAGTAAACAAGCCGAGTATAATCATTAAGATGTCACAAAGCTTATTGTGACTAGAAATCGTTGTTTTTAGCCTTAACTTCTAGTATGGAACGTGGGACATTGGACGAAACGAAGTTTTAACGATTTTGTATAAAATCATAATTCTAATAGTTTTAAAATTTAACAAGACGAGCATAAACATATTTTATCTACAAATGCTTATTTTTAATAGAAATCGTTGTTTTAACATTGGAAACCCTACCTTCACATTGGAAACGTGGTTTTAAGAAATTGAATTAACTAATGAAGTTTTACCCATTTTGACATAAATAATCAAACTAAGAGTTTTGAAAGTAAACAAGCCGAGTATAATCATTAAGATGTCACAAAGCTTATTGTGACTAGAAATCGTTGTTTTTAGCCTTAACTTCTCATAGGGAACGTGGGACATTGAACGATAATGAAGTTTTAACGATTTTGTATAAAAATCATAATTCTAATAGTTTTAAAATTTAACAAGACGAGCATAAACATATTTTATCTACAAACGCTTATTTTTAATAGAAATCGTTGTTTTAAGCTCTTAACTTCACATTGGAAACGTGGGAAATCGAATTATAATGAAGTTTTACCCATTTTGACATAAATAATCAAACTAAGAGTTTTAAAAGTAAACAAGAGAGCATAATCATTAAAGCTTTCACAAAGCTTATTGTAACTAGAAATAGTTGTTTTAAGCCTTAACTTCACATTGGAAACGTGGAAATTGAACTATAATGAAGTTTTACCCATTTTGACATAAATAATCAAACTAAGAGTTTTGAAAGTAAACAAGCCGAGTATAATCATTAAAGCCTTCACAAAGCTTATTGTGACTAGAAATAGTTGTTTTAAGCCTTAACTTCACATTGAAAACGTGAGAAATCGAACTATAATGAAGTTTTACCCATTTTGACATAAATAATCAAACTAAGAGTTTTGAAAGTAAACAAGCCGAGTATAATCATTAAAGCCTTCACAAGCTTATTGTGACTAGAAATAGTTGTTTTAAGCCTTAACTTCACATTGAAAACGTGGGAAATCGAACTATAATGAAGTTTTACCCATTTTGACATAAATAATCAAACTAAGAGTTTTGAAAGTAAACAAGCCGAGTATAATCATTAAGATGTCACAAAGCTTATTGTGACTAGAAATCGTTGTTTTTAGCCTTAACTTCTCGTAGGGAACGTGGGACATTGGACGATAACGAAGTTTTAACGATTTTGTATAAAATCATAATTCTAATAGTTTTAAAATTTAACAAGACGAGCATAAACATATTTTATCTACAAACGCTTATTTTTAATAGAAATCGTTGTTTTAAGCCTTACCTTCACATTGGAAACGTGGAAATCGAATTATAATGAAGTTTTACCCATTTTGACATAAATAATCAAACTAAGAGTTTTGAAAGTAAACAAGCCGAGTATAATCATTAAGATGTCACAAAGCTTATTGTGACTAGAAATCGTTGTTTTTAGCCTTAACTTCTAGTAGGGAACGTGGGACATTGGATGATAACGAAGTTTTAACGATTTTGTATAAAATCATAATTCTAATAGTTTTAAAATTTAACAAGATGAGCATAAACATATTTTATCTACAAACGCTTATTTTTAATAGAAATCGTTGTTTTAAGCCCTACCTTCACATTGGAAACGTGGGAAATTGAATTATAATTAAGTTTTACCCATTTTGACATAAATAATCAAACTAAGAGTTTTGAAAGTAAACAAGCCGAGTATAATCATTAAAGCTTTCACAAAGCTTATTGTGACTAGAAATAGTTGTTTTAAGCCTTAACTTCACATTGAAAACGTGGGAAATCGAACTATAATGAAGTTTTAACCCATTTTGACATAAATAATCAAACTAAGAGTTTTGAAAGTAAACAAGCCGAGTATAAACATTAAAGCCTTCACAAAGCTTATTGTGACTAGAAATCGTTGTTTTAAGCCTTAACTTCACATTGAAAACGTGGGAAATCGAACTATAATGAAGTTTTACCCATTTTGACATAAATAATCAAACTAAGAGTTTTGAAAGTAAACAAGCCGAGTATAATCATTAAGATGTCACAAAGCTTATTGTGACTAGAAATCGTTGTTTTTAGCCTTAACTTCTCGTAGGGAACGTGGGACATTGGACGATAACGAAGTTTTAACGATTTTTTATAAAATCATAAATCTAATAGTTTTAAAATTTAACAAGACGAGCATAAACATATTTTATCTACAAACGCTTATTTTTAATAGAAATCGTTGTTTTAAGCCTTAACTTCACATTGGAAACGTGGGAAATCGAATTATAATGAAGTTTTACCCATTTTGACATAAATAATCAAACTAAGAGTTTTGAAAGTAAACAAGCCGAGTATAATCATTAAGATGTCACAAAGCTTATTGTGACTAGAAATCGTTGTTTTTAGCCTTAACTTCTCGTAGGGAACGTGGGACATTGGACGATAACGAAGTTTTAACGATTTTGTATAAAATCATAATTCTAATAGTTTTAAAATTTAACAAGACGAGCATAAACATATTTTATCTACAAACGCTTATTTTTAATAGAAATCGTTGTTTTAAGCCTTAACTTCACATTGGAAACGTGGGAAATCGAATTATAATGAAGTTTTACCCATTTTGACATAAATAATCAAACTAAGAGTTTTGAAAGTAAACAAGCCGAGTATAATCATTAAAGCTTTCACAAAGCTTATTGTAACTAGAAATAGTTGTTTTAAGCCTTAACTTCACATTGAAAACGTGGAAATCGAACTATAATGAAGTTTTACCCATTTTGACATAAATAATCAAACTAAGAGTTTTGAAAGTAAACAAGCCGAGTATAATCATTAAGATGTCACAAAGCTTATTGTGACTAGAAATCGTTGTTTTTAGCCTTAACTTCTCGTAGGGAACGTGGGACATTGGACGATAACGAAGTTTTAACGATTTTGTATAAAATCATAATTCTAATAGTTTTAAAATTTAACAAGATGAGCATAAAAATATTTTATCTACAAACGCTTATTTTAATAGAAATCGTTGTTTTAAGCCTTACTTCACATTGGAAACGTGGGGGAAATCGAATTATAATGAAGTTTTACCCATTTTGACATAAATAATCAAACTAAGAGTTTTGAAAGTAAACAAGCCGAGTATAATCATTAAGATGTCACAAAGCTTATTGTGACTAGAAATCGTTGTTTTTAGCCTTAACTTCTCGTAGGGAACGTGGGACATTGGACG
Source organism: Stephania japonica (assembly GCA_039657345.1). Taxonomy (NCBI): domain Eukaryota; kingdom Viridiplantae; phylum Streptophyta; class Magnoliopsida; order Ranunculales; family Menispermaceae; genus Stephania; species Stephania japonica. Next base: position 52,003,933 of record CM077556.1, on the reverse strand, counting down.
ATAACGAAGTTTTAACCATTTTGTATAAAATCATAATTCTAATAGTTTTAAAATTTAACAAGACGAGCATAAACAAATTTTATCTACAAACGCTTATTTTTAATAGAAATCGTTGTTTTAAGCCTTAACTTCACATTGGAAACGTGGGAAATCGAACTATAATGAAGTTTTACCCATTTTGACATAAATAATCAAACTAAGAGTTTTGAAAGTAAACAAGCCGAGTATAATCATTAAAGATGTCACAAAGCTTATTGTGACTAGAAATCGTTGTTTTTAGTCTTAACTTCACATTGAACGTGGGACATTGACGATAACGAAGTTTTACCCATTTTGTATAAAAATCATAATTCTAATAGTTTTAAAATTTAACAAGATATAATAAAAATATTTTATCTACAAACGCTTATTTTTAATAGAAATCGTTGTTTTAAGCCTTACCTTCACATTGGAAACGTGGGAAATAGAATTATAATGAAGTTTTACCCATTTTGACATAAATAATCAAACTAAGAGTTTTGAATGTAAACATGCCGAGTATAATCATTAAAGCCTTCACAAAGCTTATTGTGACTAGAAATAGTTGTTTTAAGCCTTAACTTCACATTGAAAACGTGGAAATCGAACTATAATGAAGTTTTACCCATTTTGACATAAATAATCAAACTAAGAGTTTTGAAAGTAAACAAGCCGAGTATAATCATTAAGATGTCACAAAGCTTATTGTGACTAGAAATCGTTGTTTTTAGCCTTAACTTCTCATTGGGAAACGTGGGACATCGAACGATAATGAAGTTTTAACCCATTTTGTATAAAATCATAGTTCTAATAGTTTTAAAATTTAAACAAGCCGAGTATAATCATTAAGATGTCACAAAGCTTATTGTGACTAGAAATCGTTGTTTTAGCCTTAACTTCTCGTAGGGAACGTGGGACATTGGACGATAACGAAGTTTTACGATTTTGTATAAAATCATAATTCTAATAGTTTTAAAATTTAACAAGACGATGCATAAAAATATTTTATCTACAAACGCTTATTTTTAATAGAAATCGTTGTTTTAAGCCCTACCTTCACATTGGAAACGTGGGAAATAGAATTATAATGAAGTTTTACCCATTTTGACATAAATAATCAAACTAAGAGTTTTGAAAGTAAACAAGCGAGTATAATCATTAAAGCCTTCACAAAGCTTATTGTGAATAGAAATAGTTGTTTTAAGCCTTAACTTCACATTGAAAACGTGGGAAATCGAACTATAATGAAGTTTTACCCATTTTGACATAAATAATCAAACTAAGAGTTTTGAAAGTAAACAAGCCGAGTATAATCATTAAGATGTCACAAAGCTTATTGTGACTAGAAATCGTTGTTTTTAGCCTTAACTTCTCGTAGGGAATGTGGGACATTGGACGATAACGAAGTTTTAACAATTTTGTATAAAATCATAATTCTAATAGTTTTAAAATTTAACAAGACGAGCATAAACAATTTTATCTACAAACGCTTGTTTTTGATAGAAATCGTTGTTTTAAGCCTTAACTTCACATTGGAAACGTGGGAAATGAACTATAATGAAGTTTTACCCATTTTGACATAAATAATCAAACTAAGAGTTTTGAAAGTAAACAAGCCGAGTATAATCATTAAAGCTTTCACAAAGCTTATTGTGACTAGAAATAGTTGTTTTAAGCCTTAACTTCACATTGAAAACGTGGGAAATCGAACTATAATGAAGTTTTACCCATTTTGACATAAATAATCAAACTAAGAGTTTTGAAAGTAAACAAGCCGAGTATAATCATTAAGATGTCACAAATCTTATTGTGACTAGAAATCGTTGTTTTTAGCCTTAACTTCTCGTAGGGAACGTGGGACATTGGACGATAACGAAGTTTTTACGATTTTGTATAAAATCATAATTCTAATAGTTTTAAAATTTAACAAGATAAGCATAAAAATATTTTATCTACAAACGCTTATTTTTAATAGAAATCGTTGTTTTAAGCCCTACCTTCACATTGGAAACGTGGGAAATAGAATTATAATGAAGTTTTACCCATTTTGACATAAATAATCAAACTAAGAGTTTTGAAAGTAAACATGCCGAGTATAATCATTAAAGCCTTCACAAAGCTTATTGTGACTAGAAATAGTTGTTTTAAGCCTTAACTTCACATTGAAAACGTAGGAAATCGAACTATAATGAAGTTTTACCCATTTTGACATAAATAATCAAACTAAGAGTTTTGAAAGTAAACAAGCCGAGTATAATCATTAAGATGTCACAAAGCTTATTGTGACTAGAAATCGTTGTTTTTAGCCTTAACGTCTCATAGGGAACGTGGGACATTGGACGATAATGAAGTTTTAACGATTTTGTATAAAATCATAATTCTAATAGTTTTAAAATTTAAACAAGCCGAGTATAATCATTAAGATGTCACAAAGCTTATTGTGACTAGAAATCGTTGTTTTTAGTCTTAACTTCTCATAGGAAACGTGGGACATTGACGATAATGAAGTTTTACGATTTTGTATAAAATCATAATTCTAATAGTTTTAAAATTTAACAAGACGAGCATAAACATATTTTATCTACAAACGCTTATTTTTAATAGAAATCGTTGTTTTAAGCCCTACCTTCACATTGGAAACGTGGGAAATCGAATTATAATGAAGTTTTACCCATTTTGACATAAATAATCAAACTAAGAGTTTTGAAAGTAAACAAGCCGAGTATAATCATTAAGATGTCACAAAGCTTATTGTGACTAGAAATCGTTGTTTTTAGCCTTAACTTCTCGTAGGGAACGTGGGACATTGGATGATAACGAAGTTTTAACGATTTTGTATAAAATCATAATTCTAATAGTTTTAAAATTTAACAAGATAAGCATAAAAATATTTTATCTACAAACGCTTATTTTTAATAGAAATCGTTGTTTTAAGCCCTACCTTCACATTGGAAACGTGGGAAATAGAATTATAATGAAGTTTTACCCATTTTGACATAAATAATCAAACTAAGAGTTTTGAAAGTAAACATGCCGAGTATAATCATTAAAGCCTTCACAAAGCTTATTGTGACTAGAAATAGTTGTTTTAAGCCTTAACTTCACATTGAAAACGTGGGAAATCGAACTATAATGAAGTTTTACCCATTTTGACATAAATAATCAAACTAAGAGTTTTGAAAGTAAACAAGCCGAGTATAATCATTAAGATGTCACAAAGCTTATTGTGACTAGAAATCGTTGTTTTTAGCCTTAACGTCTCATAGGGAACGTGGGACATTGGACGATAACGAAGTTTTAACGATTTTGTATAAAATCATAGTTCTAATAGTTTTAAAATTTAAACAAGCCGAGTATAATCATTAAGATGTCACAAAGCTTATTGTGACTAGAAATCGTTGTTTTTAGCCTTAACTTCTCATAGGGAACGTGGGACATTGGACGATAACGAAGTTTTAACGATTTAGTATAAAATCATAATTCTAATAGTTTTAAAATTTAACAAGACGAGCATAAACATATTTTATCTACAAACGCTTATTTTTAATAGAAATCGTTGTTTTAAGCCCTACCTTCACATTGGAAACGTGGGAAATCGAATTATAATGAAGTTTTACCCATTTTGACATAAATAATCAAACTAAGAGTTTTGAAAGTAAACAAGCCGAGTATAATCATTAAAGCCTTCACAAAGCTTATTGTGACTAGAAATAGTTGTTTTAAGCCTTAACTTCACATTGGAAAACGTGAGAAATTGAACTATAATGAAGTTTTACCCATTTTGACATAAATAATCAAACTAAGAGTTTTGAAAGTAAACAAGCCGAGTATAATCATTAAGATGTCACAAAGCTTATTGTGACTAGAAATCGTTGTTTTTAGTCTTAACTTCTCGTAGGGAACGTGGGACATTGGACGATAACGAAGTTTTAACGATTTTGTATAAAATCATAATTCTAATAGTTTTAAAATTTAACAAGACGATATAAACATATTTTATCTACAAACGCTTATTTTTAATAGAAATCGTTGTTTTAAGCCCTACCTTCACATTGGAAACGTGGGAAATCGAATTATAATGAAGTTTTACCCATTTTGACATAAATAATCAAACTAAGAGTTTTGAAAGTAAACAAGCCGAGTATAATCATTAAGATGTCACAAAGCTTATTGTGACTAGAAATCGTTGTTTTTAGCCTTAACTTCTCGTAGGGAACGTGGGACATTGACGATAACGAAGTTTTTAACGATTTTGTATAAAATCATAATTCTAATAGTTTTAAAATTTAACAAGACGAGCATAAACATATTTTATCTACAAACGCTTATTTTTACTAGAAATCGTTGTTTTAAGCCCTACCTTCACATTGGAAACGTGGGAAATAATGATTATAATGAAGTTTTACCCATTTTGACATAAATAATCAAACTAAGAGTTTTGAAAGTAAACAAGCCGAGTATAATCATTAAGATGTCACAAAGCTTATTGTGACTAGAAATCGTTGTTTTTAGCCTTAACTTCTCGTAGGGAATGTGGGACATTGGACGATAACGAAGTTTTAACGATTTTGTATAAAATCATAATTCTAATAGTTTTAAAATTTAACAAGACGAGCATAAACATATTTTATCTACAAACGCTTATTTTTAATAGAAATCGTTGTTTTAAGCCTTAACTTCACATTGGAAACGTGGGAAATCGAACTATAATGAAGTTTTACCCATTTTGACATAAATAATCAAACTAAGAGTTTTGAAAGTAAACAAGCCGAGTATAATCATTAAAGCCTTCACAAAGCTTATTGTGACTAGAAATAGTTGTTTTAAGCCTTAACTTCACATTGAAAACGTGGAAATCGAACTATAATGAAGTTTTACCCATTTTGACATAAATAATCAAACTAAGAGTTTTGAAAGTAAACAAGCCGAGTATAATCATTAAGATGTCACAAAGCTTATTGTGACTAGAAATCGTTGTTTTTAGTCTTAACTTCTCGTAGGGAACGTGGGACATTGGACGATAACGAAGTTTTATCGATTTTGTATAAAATCATAATTCTAATAGTTTTAAAATTTAACAAGATGAGCATAAAAATATTTTATCTACAAACGCTTATTTTTACTAGAAATCGTTGTTTTAAGCCCTACCTTCACATTGGAAACGTGGGAAATAGAATTATAATGAAGTTTTACCCATTTTGACATAAATAATCAAACTAAGAGTTTTGAAACAAGTAAACAAAAGCCGAAGCCTTAACTTCACATTGAAAACGTAAATCAACTATAATGATGTCACAAAATAATTATTGTGACTAGAAATCATTAAGATGTCACAAAGCTTATTAGAAATCGTTTTTTTAGCCTTAACTTCTCGTAGGGAACGTGGGACATTGGACGATAACGAAGTTTTTACGATTTTGTATAAAATCATAATTCTAATAGTTTTAAAATTTAACAAGATAAGCATAAAAATATTTTATCTACAAACGCTTATTTTTAATAGAAATCGTTGTTTTAAGCCCTACCTTCACATTGAAAACGTGGGAAATAGAATTATAATGAAGTTTTACCCATTTTGACATAAATAATCAAACTAAGAGTTTTGAAAGTAAACATGCCGAGTATAATCATTAAAGCCTTCACAAAGCTTATTGTGAATAGAAATAGTTGTTTTAAGCCTTAACTTCACATTGAAAACGTGGGAAATCGAACTATAATGAAGTTTTACCCATTTTGACATAAATAATCAAACTAAGAGTTTTGAAAGTAAACAAGCCGAGTATAATCATTAAAGCCTTCACAAAGCTTATTGTGACTAGAAATAGTTGTTTTAAGCCTTAACTTCACATTGGAAACGTGGGAAATTGAACTATAATGAAGTTTTACCCATTTTGACATAAATAATCAAACTAAGAGTTTTGAAAGTAAACAAGCCGAGTATAATCATTAAGATGTCACAAAGCTTATTGTGACTAGAAATCGTTGTTTTTAGTCTTAACTTCTCGTAGGGAACGTGGGACATTGGACGATAACGAAGTTTTAACGATTTTGTATAAAATCATAATTCTAATAGTTTTAAAATTTAACAAGATGATTATAAACATATTTTATCTACAAACGCTTATTTTTAATAGAAATCGTTGTTTTAAGCCCTACCTTCACATTGAAAACGTGGGAAATCGAATTATAATGAAGTTTTACCCATTTTGACATAAATAATCAAACTAAGAGATTTGAAAGTAAACAAGCCGAGTATAATCATTAAGATGTCACAAAGCTTATTGTGACTAGAAATCGTTGTTTTTAGTCTTAACTTCTCGTAGGGAACGTGGGACATTGGACGATAACGAAGCTTTAACGATTTAGTATAAAATCATAATTCTAATAGTTTTAAAATTTAACAAGACGAGCATAAACATATTTTATCTACAAACGCTTATTTTTACTAGAAATCGTTGTTTTAAGCCCTACCTTCACATTGGAAACGTGGGAAATAGAATTATAATGAAGTTTTACCCATTTTGACATAAATAATCAAACTAAGAGTTTTGAAAGTAAACAAGCCGAGTATAATCATTAAGATGTCACAAAGCTTATTGTGACTAGAAATCGTTGTTTTTAGCCTTAACTTCTCGTAGGGAATGTGGGACATTGGACGATAACGAAGTTTTAACGATTTTGTATAAAATCATAATTCTAATAGTTTTAAAATTTAACAAGACGAGCATAAACATATTTTATCTACAAACGCTTATTTTTAATAGAAATCGTTGTTTTAAGCCTTAACTTCACATTGGAAACGTGGGAAATCGAACTATAATGAAGTTTTACCCATTTTGACATAAATAATCAAACTAAGAGTTTTGAAAGTAAACAAGCCGAGTATAATCATTAAAGCCTTCACAAAGCTTATTGTGACTAGAAATAGTTTTTTTAAGCCTTAACTTCACATTGAAAACGTGAGAAATTGAACTATAATGAAGTTTTACCCATTTTTACATAAATAATCAAACTAAGAGTTTTGAAAGTAAACAAGCCGAGTATAATCATTAAGATGTCACAAAGCTTATTGTGACTAGAAATCGTTGTTTTTAGTCTTAACTTCTCGTAGGGAACGTGGGACATTGGACGATAACGAAGTTTTTACGATTTTGTATAAAATCATAATTCTAATAGTTTTAAAATTTAACAAGATGAGCATAAAAATATTTTATCTACAAACGCTTATTTTTAATAGAAATCGTTGTTTTAAGCCCTACCTTCACATTGGAAACGTGGGAAATAGAATTATAATGAAGTTTTACCCATTTTGACATAAATAATCAAACTAAGAGTTTTGAAAGTAAACAAGCCGAGTATAATCAATAAGATGTCACAAAGCTTATTGTGACTAGAAATCGTTGTTTTTAGCCTTAACTTCTCGTAGGGAATGTGGGACATTGGACGATAACGAAGTTTTAACAATTTTGTATAAAATCATAATTAAATAGTTTTAAAATTTTACAAGACGAGCATAAACATTTTTATCTACAAACGCTTATTTTTGATAGAAATCGTTGTTTTAAGCCTTAACTTCACATTGGAAACGTGGGAAATGAACTAAAATGAAGTTTTAACCATTTTGACATAAATAATCAAACTAAGAGTTTTGAAAGTAAACAAGCCGAGTATAATCATTAAGATGTCACAAATCTTATTGTGACTAGAAATCGTTGTTTTTAGTCTTAACTTCTCGTAGGGAACGTGGGACATTGGACGATAACGAAGTTTTTACGATTTTGTATAAAATCATAATTCTAATAGTTTTAAAATTTAACAAGATAAGCATAAAAATATTTTATCTACAAACGCTTATTTTTAATAGAAATCGTTGTTTTAAGCCCTACCTTCACATTGGAAACGTGGGAAATAGAATTATAATGAAGTTTTACCCATTTTGACATAAATAATCAAACTAAGAGTTTTGAAAGTAAACATGCCGAGTATAATCATTAAAGCCTTCACAAAGCTTATTGTGACTAGAAATAGTTGTTTTAAGCCTTAACTTCACATTGAAAACGTAGGAAATCGAACTATAATGAAGTTTACCCATTTTGACATAAATAATCAAACTAAGAGTTTTGAAAGTAAACAAGCCGAGTATAATCATTAAGATGTCACAAAGCTTATTGTGACTAGAAATCGTTGTTTTTAGCCTTAACGTCTCATAGGGAACGTGGGACATTGGACGATAATGAAGTTTTAACGGTTTTGTATAAAATCATAGTTCTAATAGTTTTAAAATTTAAACAAGCCGAGTATAATCATTAAGATGTCACAAAGCTTATTGTGACTAGAAATCGTTGGTTTTAGTCTTAACTTCTCGTAGGGAACGTGGGACATTGGACGATAACGAAGTTTTTACGATTTTGTATAAAATCATAATTCTAATAGTTTTAAAATTTAACAAAATATGCATAAAAATATTTTATCTACAAACGCTTATTTTTAATAGAAATCGTTGTTTTATGCCCTACCTTCACATTGGAAACGTGGGAAATAGAATTATAATGAAGTTTTACCCATTTTGACATAAATAATCAAACTAAGAGTTTTGAAAGTAAACATGCCGAGTATAATCATTAAAGCCTTCACAAAGCTTATTGTGAATAGAAATAGTTGTTTTAAGCCTTAACTTCACATTGAAAACGTGGGAAATCGAACTATAACGAAGTTTTACCCATTTTGACATAAATAATCAAACTAAGTGTTTTGAAAGTAAACAAGCCGAGTATAATCATTAAGATGTCACAAAGCTTATTGTGACTAGAAATCGTTGTTTTTAGCCTTAACTTCTCGTAGGGAATGTGGGACATTGGACGATAACGAAGTTTTAACAATTTTGTATAAAATCATAATTCTAATAGTTTTAAAATTTTACAAGACGAGCATAAACAATTTTATCTACAAACGCTTGTTTTTGATAGAAATCGTTGTTTTAAGCCTTAACTTCACATTGGAAACGTGGGAAATGAACTATAATGAAGTTTTAACCATTTTGACATAAATAATCAAACTAAAAGTTTTGAAAGTAAACAAGCCGAGTAAAATCATTAAAGCTTTCACAAAGCTTATTGTGACTAGAAATAGTTGTTTTAAGCCTTAACTTCACATTGAAAACGTGGGAAATCGAACTATAATGAAGTTTTACCCATTTTGACATAAATAATCAAACTAAGAGTTTTGAAAGTAAACAAGCCGAGTATAATCATTAAGATGTCACAAATCTTATTGTGACTAGAAATCGTTGTTTTTAGTCTTAACTTCTCGTAGGGAACGTGGGACATTGGACGATAACGAAGTTTTTACGATTTTGTATAAAATCATAATTCTAATAGTTTTAAAATTTAACAAGATAAGCATAAAAATATTTTATCTACAAACGCTTATTTTTAATAGAAATCGTTGTTTTAAGCCCTACCTTCACATTGGAAACGTGGGAAATAGAATTATAATGAAGTTTTACCCATTTTGACATAAATAATCAAACTAAGAGTTTTGAAAGTAAACATGCCGAGTATAATCATTAAAGCCTTCACAAAGCTTATTGTGACTAGAAATAGTTGTTTTAAGCCTTAACTTCACATTGAAAACGTAGGAAATCGAACTATAATGAAGTTTACCCATTTTGACATAAATAATCAAACTAAGAGATTTGAAAGTAAACAAGCCGAGTATAATCATTAAGATGTCACAAAGCTTATTGTGACGAGAAATCGTTGTTTTTAGCCTTAACGTCTCATAGGGAACGTGGGACATTGGACGATAATGAAGTTTTAACGGTTTTGTATAAAATCATTGTTCTAATAGTTTTAAAATTTAAACAAGCCGAGTATAATCATTAAGATGTCACAAAGCTTATTGTGACTAGAAATCGTTGTTTTTAGTCTTAACTTCTCGTAGGGAACGTGGGACATTGGACGATAACGAAGTTTTAACGATTTTGTATAAAATCATAATTCTAATAGTTTTAAAATTTAACAAGATAAGCATAAAAATATTTTATCTACAAACGCTTATTTTTAATAGAAATCGTTGTTTTAAGCCCTACCTTCACATTGGAAACGTGGGAAATAGAATTATAATGAAGTTTTACCCATTTTGACATAAATAATCAAACTAAGAGTTTTGAAAGTAAACATGCCGAGTATAATCATTAAAGCCTTCACAAAGCTTATTGTGACTAGAAATAGTTGTTTTAAGCCTTAACTTCACATTGAAAACGTAGGAAATCGAACTATAATGAAGTTTACCCATTTTGACATAAATAATCAAACTAAGAGTTTTGAAAGTAAACAAGCCGAGTATAATCATTAAGATGTCACAAAGCTTATTGTGACTAGAAATCGTTGTTTTTAGCCTTAACGTCTCATAGGGAACGTGGGACATTGGACGATAATGAAGTTTTAACGGTTTTGTATAAAATCATAGTTCTAATAGTTTTAAAATTTAAACAAGCCGAGTATAATCATTAAGATGTCACAAAGCTTATTGTGACTAGAAATCGTTGGTTTTAGTCTTAACTTCTCGTAGGGAACGTGGGACATTGGACGATAACGAAGTTTTTACGATTTTGTATAAAATCATAATTCTAATAGTTTTAAAATTTAACAAAATATGCATAAAAATATTTTATCTACAAACGCTTATTTTTAATAGAAATCGTTGTTTTATGCCCTACCTTCACATTGGAAACGTGGGAAATAGAATTATAATGAAGTTTTACCCATTTTGACATAAATAATCAAACTAAGAGTTTTGAAAGTAAACATGCCGAGTATAATCATTAAAGCCTTTACAAAGCTTATTGTGACTAGAAATAGTTGTTTTAAGCCTTAACTTCACATTGAAAACGTGGGAAATCGAACTATAACGAAGTTTTACCCATTTTGACATAAATAATCAAACTAAGAGTTTTGAAAGTAAACAAGCCGAGTATAATCATTAAGATGTCACAAAGCTTATTGTGACTAGAAATCGTTGTTTTTAGCCTTAACTTCTCGTAGGGAATGTGGGACATTGGACGATAACGAAGTTTTAACAATTTTGTATAAAATCATAATTCTAATAGTTTTAAAATTTTACAAGACGAGCATAAACAAATTTTATCTACAAACGCTTGTTTTTGATAGAAATCGTTGTTTTAAGCCTTAACTTCACATTGGAAACGTGGGAAATGAACTATAATGAAGTTTTAACCATTTTGACATAAATAATCAAACTAAAAGTTTTGAAAGTAAACAAGCCGAGTAAAATCATTAAAGCTTTCACAAAGCTTATTGTGACTAGAAATAGTTGTTTTAAGCCTTAACTTCACATTGAAAACGTGGGAAATCGAACTATAATGAAGTTTTACCCATTTTGACATAAATAATCAAACTAAGAGTTTTGAAAGTAAACAAGCCGAGTATAATCATTAAGATGTCACAAATCTTATTGTGACTAGAAATCGTTGTTTTTAGTCTTAACTTCTCGTAGGGAACGTGGGACATTGGACGATAACGAAGTTTTTACGATTTTGTATAAAATCATAATTCTAATAGTTTTAAAATTTAACAAGATAAGCATAAAAATATTTTATCTACAAACGCTTATTTTTAATAGAAATCGTTGTTTTAAGCCCTACCTTCACATTGGAAACGTGGGAAATAGAATTATAATGAAGTTTTACCCATTTTGACATAAATAATCAAACTAAGAGTTTTGAAAGTTAAACAAGCCGAGTATAAACATGCCGAGTATAATCATTAAAGCTTCACAAAGCTTATTGTGACTAGAAATAGTTGTTTTAAGCCTTAACTTCACATTGAAAACGTAGGAAATCGAACTATAATGAAGTTTACCCATTTTGACATAAATAATCAAACTAAGAGTTTTGAAAGTAAACAAGCCGAGTATAATCATTAAGATGTCACAAAGCTTATTGTGACTAGAAATCGTTGTTTTTAGCCTTAACGTCTCATAGGGAACGTGGGACATTGGACGATAATGAAGTTTTAACGGTTTTGTATAAAATCATAGTTCTAATAGTTTTAAAATTTAAACAAGCCGAGTATAATCATTAAGATGTCACAAAGCTTATTGTGACTAGAAATCGTTGTTTTAGTCTTAACTTCTCGTAGGGAACGTGGGACATTGGACGATAACGAAGTTTTTACGATTTTGTATAAAATCATAATTCTAATAGTTTTAAAATTTAACAAAATATGCATAAAAAATTTTTTTCTACAAACGCTTATTTTTAATAGAAATCGTTGTTTTATGCCCTACCTTCACATTGGAAACGTGGGAAATAGAATTATAATGAAGTTTTACCCATTTTGACATAAATAATCAAACTAAGAGTTTTGAAAGTAAACATGCCGAGTATAATCATTAAAGCCTTCACAAAGCTTATTGTGACTAGAAATAGTTGTTTTAAGCCTTAACTTCACATTGAAAACGTGGGAAATCGAACTATAATGAAGTTTTACCCATTTTGACATAAATAATCAAACTAAGAGTTTTGAAAGTAAACAAGCCGAGTATAATCATTAAGATGTCACAAAGCTTATTGTGACTAGAAATCGTTGTTTTTAGCCTTAACTTCTCACAGGGAACGTGGGACATTGGACGATAACGAAGTTTTAACGATTTTGTATAAAATCATAGTTCTAATAGTTTTAAAATTTAAACAAGCCGAGTATAATCATTAAGTTGTCACAAAGCTTATTGACTAGACTAGAAATCGTTGTTTTTAGCCTTAACTTCTCATAGGGAACGTGGGACATTGGACGATAACGAAGTTTTAACGATTTAGTATAAAATCATAATTCTAATAGTTTTAAAATTTAACAAGACGAGCATAAACATATTTTATCTACAAACGCTTATTTTTAATAGAAATCGTTGTTTTAAGCCCTACCTTCACATTGGAAACGTGGGAAATCGAATTATAATGAAGTTTTACCCATTTTGACATAAATAATCAAACTAAGAGTTTTGAAAGTAAACAAGCCGAGTATAATCATTAAGATGTCACAAAGCTTATTGTGACTAGAAATCGTTGTTTTTAGCCTTAACTTCTCGTAGGGAACGTGGGACATTGGACGATAACGAAGTTTTAACGATTTTGTATAAAATCATAATTCTAATAGTTTTAAAATTTTACAAGACGAGCATAAACAAATTTTATCTACAAACGCTTGTTTTTGATAGAAATCGTTGTTTTAAGCCTTAACTTCACATTGAAAACGTGGGAAATGAACTATAATGAAGTTTTAACCATTTTGACATAAATAATCAAACTAAGAGTTTTGAAAGTAAACGAGCCGAGTAAAATCATTAAAGCTTTCACAAAGCTTACTGTGACTAGAAATAGTTGTTTTAAGCCTTAACTTCACATTGAAAACGTGGGAAATCGAACTATAATGAAGTTTTACCCATTTTGACATAAATAATCAAACTAAGAGTTTTGAAAGTAAACAAGCCGAGTATAATCATTAAGATGTCACAAAGCTTATTGTGACTAGAAATCGTTGTTTTTAGTCTTAACTTCTCGTAGGGAACGTGGGACATTGGACGATAACGAAGTTTTTACGATTTTGTATAAAATCATAATTCTAATAGTTTTAAAATTTAACAAGATAAGAATAAAAATATTTTATCTACAAACGCTTATTTTTAATAGAAATCGTTGTTTTAAGCCCTACCTTCACATTGGAAACGTGGGAAATAGAATTATAATGAAGTTTTACCCATTTTGACATAAATAATCAAACTAAGAGTTTTGAAAGTAAACATGCCGAGTATAATCATTAAAGCCTTCACAAAGCTTATTGTGACTAGAAATAGTTGTTTTAAGCCTTAACTTCACATTGAAAACGTGGGAAATCGAACTATAATGAAGTTTTACCCATTTTGACATAAATAATCAAACTAAGAGTTTTGAAAGTAAACAAGCCGAGTATAATCATTAAGATGTCACAAAGCTTATTGTGACTAGAAATCGTTGTTTTTAGCCTTAACGTCTCATAGGGAACGTGGGACATTGGACGATAACGAAGTTTTAACGATTTTGTATAAAATCATAGTTCTAATAGTTTTAAAATTTAAACAAGCCGAGTATAATCATTAAGATGTCACAAAGCTTATTGTGACTAGAAATCGTTGTTTTTAGCCTTAACTTCTCATAGGGAACGTGGGACATTGGACGATAACGAAGTTTTAACGATTTTGTATAAAATCATAATTCTAATAGTTTTAAAATTTAACAAGACGAGCATAAACATATTTTATCGACAAACGCTTATTTATAATAGAAATCATTGTTTTAAGCCCTACCTTCACATTGAAACGTGGGAAATCGAATTATAATGAAGTTTTACCCATTTTGACATAAATAATCAAACTAAGAGTTTTGAAAGTAAACAAGCCGAGTATAATCATTAAGATGTCACAAAGCTTATTGTGACTAGAAATCGTTGTTTTTAGTCTTAACTTCTCGTAGGGAACGTGGGACATTGGACGATAACGAAGTTTTTAACGATTTTGTATAAAATCATAATTCTAATAGTTTTAAAATTTAACAAGATAGCATAAAAATATTTTATCTACAAACGCTTATTTTTAATAGAAATCGTTGTTTTAAGCCTTAACTTCACATTGGAAACGTGGGAAATAGAATTATAATGAAGTTTTACCCATTTTGACATAAATAATCAAACTAAGAGTTTTGAAAGTAAACAGCCGAGTATAATCATTAAAGCCTTCACAAAGCTTATTGTAACTAGAAATAGTTGTTTTAAGCCTTAACTTCACATTGAAAACGTGGGAAATCGAACTATAATGAAGTTTTACCCATTTTGACATAAATAATCAAACTAAGAGTTTTGAAAGTAAACAAGCCGAGTATAATCATTAAGATGTCACAAAGCTTATTGTGACTAGAAATCGTTGTTTTTAGCCTTAACTTCTCGTAGGGAACGTGGGACATTGGACGATAACGAAGTTTTAACGATTTTGTATAAAATCATAATTCTAATAGTTTTAAAATTTTACAAGACGAGCATAAACAAATTTTATCTACAAACGCTTGTTTTTGATAGAAATCGTTGTTTTAAGCCTTAACTTCACATTGGAAACGTGGGAAATGAACTATAATGAAGTTTTAACCATTTTGACATAAATAATCAAACTAAAAGTTTTGAAATTAAACAAGCGGAGTAAAATCATTAAAGCTTTCACAAAGCTTATTGTGACTAGAAATAGTTGTTTTAAGCCTTAACTTCACATTGGAAACGTGGGAAATCGAACTATAATGAAGTTTTACCCATTTTGACATAAATAATCAAACTAAGAGTTTTGAAAGTAAACAAGCCGAGTATAATCATTAAGATGTCACAAAGCTTATTGTGACTAGAAATCGTTGTTTTTAGTCTTAACTTCTCGTAGGGAACGTGGGACATTGGACGATAACGAAGTTTTTACGATTTTGTATAAAATCATAATTCTAATAGTTTTAAAATTTAACAAGATAAGCATAAAAATATTTTATCTACAAACGCTTATTTTTAATAGAAATCGTTGTTTTAAGCCCTACCTTCACATTGGAAACGTGGGAAATAGAATTATAATGAAGTTTTACCCATTTTGACATAAATAATCAAACTAAGAGTTTTGAAAGTAAACATGCCGAGTATAATCATTAAAGCCTTCACAAAGCTTATTGTGACTAGAAATAGTTGTTTTAAGCCTTAACTTCACATTGAAAACGTGGGAAATCGAACTATAATGAAGTTTTACCCATTTTGACATAAATAATCAAACTAAGAGTTTTGAAAGTAAACAAGCCGAGTATAATCATTAAGATGTCACAAAGCTTATTGTGACTAGAAATCGTTGTTTTTAGCCTTAACGTCTCATAGGGAACGTGGGACATTGGACGATAATGAAGTTTTAACGGTTTTGTATAAAATCATAGTTCTAATAGTTTTAAAATTTAAACAAGCCGAGTATAATCATTAAGATGTCACAAAGCTTATTGTGACTAGAAATCGTTGTTTTTAGTCTTAACTTCTCGTAGGGAACGTGGGACATTGGACGATAACGAAGTTTTTACGATTTTGTATAAAATCATAATTCTAATAGTTTTAAAATTTAACAAGATAAGCATAAAAATATTTTATCTACAAACGCTTATTTTTAATAGAAATCGTTGTTTTAAGCCCTACCTTCACATTGGAAACGTGGGAAATAGAATTATAATGAAGTTTTACCCATTTTGACATAAATAATCAAACTAAGAGTTTTGAAAGTAAACATGCCGAGTATAATCATTAAAGCCTTCACAAAGCTTATTGTGACTAGAAATAGTTGTTTTAAGCCTTAACTTCACATTGAAAACGTGGGAAATCGAACTATAATGAAGTTTTACCCATTTTGACATAAATAATCAAACTAAGAGTTTTGAAAGTAAACAAGCCGAGTATAATCATTAAGATGTCACAAAGCTTATTGTGACTAGAAATCGTTGTTTTTAGCCTTAACGTCTCATAGGGAACGTGGGACATTGGACGATAACGAAGTTTTAACGATTTTGTATAAAATCATAGTTCTAATAGTTTTAAAATTTAAACAAGCCGAGTATAATCATTAAGATGTCACAAAGCTTATTGTGACTAGAAATCGTTGTTTTTAGCCTTAACTTCTCATAGGGAACGTGGGACATTGGACGATAACGAAGTTTTAACGATTTAGTATAAAATCATAATTCTAATAGTTTTAAAATTTAACAAGACGAGCATAAACATATTTTATCTACAAACGCTTATTTTTAATAGAAATCGTTGTTTTAAGCCCTACCTTCACATTGGAAACGTGGGAAATCGAATTATAATGAAGTTTTACCCATTTTGACATAAATAATCAAACTAAGAGTTTTGAAAGTAAACAAGCCGAGTATAATCATTAAGATGTCACAAAGCTTATTGTGACTAGAAATCGTTGTTTTAAGCCTTAACTTCTCGTAGGGAACGTGGGACATTGGACGATAACGAAGTTTTAACGATTTTGTATAAAATCATAATTCTAATAGTTTTAAAATTTAACAAAAAATTTAACAAGACGATAATGCATAAACATATTTTATCTACAAACGCTTATTTTTAATAGAAATCGTTGTTTTAAGCCTACCTTCACATTGGAAACGTGGGAAATCGAATTATAATGAAGTTTTACCCATTTTGACATAAATAATCAAACTAAGAGTTTTGAAAGTAAACAAGCCGAGTATAATCATTAAGATGTCACAAAGCTTATTGTGACTAGAAATCGTTGTTTTTAGCCTTAACTTCTCGTAGGGAACGTGGGACATTGGACGATAACGAAGTTTTAACGATTTTGTATAAAATCATAATTCTAATAGTTTTAAAATTTTACAAGACGAGCATAAACAAATTTTATCTACAAACGCTTGTTTTTGATAGAAATCGTTGTTTTAAGCCTTAACTTCACATTGGAAACGTGGGAAATGAACTATAATGAAGTTTTAACCATTTTGACATAAATAATCAAACTAAGAGTTTTGAAAGTAAACGAGCCGAGTAAAATCATTAAAGCTTTCACAAAGCTTACTGTGACTAGAAATAGTTGTTTTAAGCCTTAACTTCACATTGAAAACGTGGGAAATCGAACTATAATGAAGTTTTACCCATTTTGACATAAATAATCAAACTAAGAGTTTTGAAAGTAAACAAGCCGAGTATAATCATTAAGATGTCACAAAGCTTATTGTGACTAGAAATCGTTGTTTTTAGTCTTAACTTCTCGTAGGGAACGTGGGACATTGGACGATAACGAAGTTTTTACGATTTTGTATAAAATCATAATTCTAATAGTTTTAAAATTTAACAAGATAAGCATAAAAATATTTTATCTACAAACGCTTATTTTTAATAGAAATCGTTGTTTTAAGCCCTACCTTCACATTGGAAACGTGGGAAATAGAATTATAATGAAGTTTTACCCATTTTGACATAAATAATCAAACTAAGAGTTTTGAAAGTAAACATGCCGAGTATAATCATTAAAGCCTTCACAAAGCTTATTGTGACTAGAAATAGTTGTTTTAAGCCTTAACTTCACATTGAAAACGTGGGAAATCGAACTATAATGAAGTTTTACCCATTTTGACATAAATAATCAAACTAAGAGTTTTGAAAGTAAACAAGCCGAGTATAATCATTAAGATGTCACAAAGCTTATTGTGACTAGAAATCGTTGTTTTTAGCCTTAACGTCTCATAGGGAACGTGGGACATTGGACGATAACGAAGTTTTAACGATTTTGTATAAAATCATAGTTCTAATAGTTTTAAAATTTAAACAAGCCGAGTATAATCATTAAGATGTCACAAAGCTTATTGTGACTAGAAATCGTTGTTTTAGCCTTAACTTCTCATAGGAACGTGGGACATTGGACGATAATGAAGTTTTAACGATTTTGTATAAAATCATAAATCTAATAGTTTTAAAATTTAACAAGACGAGCATAAACATATTTTATCACAAAGCTTATTTATAATAGAAATCATTGTTTTAAGCCCTACCTTCACATTGGAAACGTGGGAAATCGAATTATAATGAAGTTTTACCCATTTTGACATAAATAATCAAACTAAGAGTTTTGAAAGTAAACAAGCCGAGTATAATCATTAAGATGTCACAAAGCTTATTGTGACTAGAAATCGTTGTTTTTAGTCTTAACTTCTCGTAGGGAACGTGGGACATTGGACGATAACGAAGTTTTAACGATTTTGTATAAAATCATAATTCTAATAGTTTTAAAATTTAACAAGACGAGCATAAACATATTTTATCTACAAACGCTTATTTTTAATAGAAATCGTTGTTTTAAGCCTTAACTTCACATTGGAAACGTGGGAAATCGAACTATAATGAAGTTTTAACCATTTTGACATAAATAATCAAACTAAGAGTTTTGAAAGTAAACAAGCCGAGTATAATCATTAAAGCATTCACAAAGCTTATTGTAACTAGAAATAGTTGTTTTAAGCCTTAACTTCACATTGTAAACGTGGGAAATTGAACTGTAATGAAGTTTTACCCATTTTGACATAAATAATCAAACTAAGAGTTTTGAAAGTAAACAAGCCGAGTATAATCATTAAGATGTCACAAAGCTTATTGTGACTAGAAATCGAAATCGTTGTTTTTAGCCTTAACTTCTCGTAGGGAACGTGGGACATTGGACGATAACGAAGTTTTAACGATTTTGTATAAAATCATAATTCTAATAGTTTTAAAATTTTACAAGACGAGCATAAACAAATTTTATCTACAAACGCTTGTTTTTGATAGAAATCGTTGTTTTAAGCCTTAACTTCACATTGGAAACGTGGGAAATGAACTATAATGAAGTTTTAACCATTTTGACATAAATAATCAAACTAAAAGTTTTGAAATTAAACAAGCGGAGTAAAATCATTAAAGCTTTCACAAAGCTTATTGTGACTAGAAATAGTTGTTTTAAGCCTTAACTTCACATTGAAAACGTGGGAAATCGAACTATAATGAAGTTTTACCCATTTTGACATAAATAATCAAACTAAGAGTTTTGAAAGTAAACAAGCCGAGTATAATCATTAAGATGTCACAAAGCTTATTGTGACTAGAAATCGTTGTTTTTAGTCTTAACTTCTCGTAGGGAACGTGGGACATTGGACGATAACGAAGTTTTTACGATTTTGTATAAAATCATAATTCTAATAGTTTTAAAATTTAACAAGATAAGCATAAAAATATTTTATCTACAAACGCTTATTTTTAATAGAAATCGTTGTTTTAAGCCCTACCTTCACATTGGAAACGTGGGAAATAGAATTATAATGAAGTTTTACCCATTTTGACATAAATAATCAAACTAAGAGTTTTGAAAGTAAACATGCCGAGTATAATCATTAAAGCCTTCACAAAGCTTATTGTGACTAGAAATAGTTGTTTTAAGCCTTAACTTCACATTGAAAACGTAGGAAATCGAACTATAATGAAGTTTACCCATTTTGACATAAATAATCAAACTAAGAGTTTTGAAAGTAAACAAGCCGAGTATAATCATTAAGATGTCACAAAGCTTATTGTGACTAGAAATCGTTGTTTTTAGCCTTAACGTCTCATAGGGAACGTGGGACATTGGACGATAACGAAGTTTTAACGATTTTGTATAAAATCATAGTTCTAATAGTTTTAAAATTTAAACAAGCCGAGTATAATCATTAAGATGTCACAAAGCTTATTGTGACTAGAAATCGTTGTTTTTAGCCTTAACTTCTCATAGGGAACGTGGGACATTGGACGATAACGAAGTTTTAACGATTTAGTATAAAATCATAATTCTAATAGTTTTAAAATTTAACAAGACGAGCATAAACATATTTTATCGACAAACGCTTATTTTTAATAGAAATCATTGTTTTAAGCCCTACCTTCACATTGGAAACGTGGGAAATCGAATTATAATGAAGTTTTACCCATTTTGACATAAATAATCAAACTAAGAGTTTTGAAAGTAAACAAGCCGAGTATAATCATTAAGATGTCACAAAGCTTATTGTGACTAGAAATCGTTGTTTTTAGCCTTAACTTCTCGTAGGGAACGTGGGACATTGGACGATAACGAAGTTTTTACGATTTTGTATAAAATCATAATTCTAATAGTTTTAAAATTTAACAAGATAAGCATAAAAATATTTTATCTACAAACGCTTATTTTTAATAGAAATCGTTGTTTTAAGCCCTACCTTCACATTGGAAACGTGGGAAATAGAATTATAATGAAGTTTTACCCATTTTGACATAAATAATCAAACTAAGAGTTTTGAAAGTAAACATGCCGAGTATAATCATTAAAGCCTTCACAAAGCTTATTGTGACTAGAAATAGTTGTTTTAAGCCTTAACTTCACATTGAAAACGTGGGAAATCGAACTATAATGAAGTTTTACCCATTTTGACATAAATAATCAAACTAAGAGTTTTGAAAGTAAACAAGCCGAGTATAATCATTAAGATGTCACAAAGCTTATTGTGACTAGAAATCGTTGTTTTTAGCCTTAACGTCTCATAGGGAACGTGGGACATTGGACGATAACGAAGTTTTAACGATTTTGTATAAAATCATAGTTCTAATAGTTTTAAAATTTAAACAAGCCGAGTATAATCATTAAGATGTCACAAAGCTTATTGTGACTAGAAATCGTTGTTTTTAGTCTTAACTTCTCGTAGGGAATGTGGGACATTGGACGATAACGAAGTTTTTACGATTTTGTATAAAATCATAATTCTAATAGTTTTAAAATTTAACAAGACGAGGATAAACATATTTTATCTACAAACACTTATTTTTAATAGAAATCGTTGTTTTAAGCCCTACCTTCACATTGGAAATGTGGGAAATCGAATTATAATGAAGTTTTACCCATTTTGACATAAATAATCAAACTAAGAGTTTTGAAAGTAAACAAGCCGAGTATAATCATTAAGATGTCACAAAGCTTATTGTGACTAGAAATCGTTGTTTTTAGCCTTAACTTCTCGTAGGGAACGTGGGACATTGGATGATAACGAAGTTTTAACGATTTTGTATAAAATCATAATTCTAATAGTTTTAAAATTTAACAAGATAAGAATAAAAATATTTTATCTACAAACGCTTATTTTTAATAGAAATCGTTGTTTTAAGCCCTACCTTCACATTGGAAACGTGGGAAATAGAATTATAATGAAGTTTTACCCATTTTGACATAAATAATCAAACTAAGAGTTTTGAAAGTAAACATGCCGAGTATAATCATTAAAGCCTTCACAAAGCTTATTGTGACTAGAAATAGTTGTTTTAAGCCTTAACTTCACATTGAAAACGTGGGAAATCGAACTATAATGAAGTTTTACCCATTTTGACATAAATAATCAAACTAAGAGTTTTGAAAGTAAACAAGCCGAGTATAATCATTAAGATGTCACAAAGCTTATTGTGACTAGAAATCGTTGTTTTTAGCCTTAACGTCTCATAGGGAACGTGGGACATTGGACGATAACGAAGTTTTAACGATTTTGTATAAAATCATAGTTCTAATAGTTTTAAAATTTAAACAAGCCGAGTATAATCATTAAGATGTCACAAAGCTTATTGTGACTAGAAATCGTTGTTTTTAGCCTTAACTTCTCATAGGGAACGTGGGACATTGGACGATAACGAAGTTTTAACGATTTAGTATAAAATCATAAATCTAATAGTTTTAAAATTTAACAAGACGAGCATAAACATATTTTATCGACAAACGCTTATTTATAATAGAAATCATTGTTTTAAGCCCTACCTTCACATTGGAAACGTGGGAAATCGAATTATAATGAAGTTTTACCCATTTTGACATAAATAATCAAACTAAGAGATTTGAAAGTAAACAAGCCGAGTATAATCATTAAGATGTCACAAAGCTTATTGTGACTAGAAATCGTTGTTTTTAGCCTTAACTTCTCGTAGGGAACGTGGGACATTGGACGATAACGAAGTTTTTACGATTTTGTATAAAATCATAATTCTAATAGTTTTAAAATTTAACAAGATAAGAATAAAAATATTTTATCTACAAACGCTTATTTTTAATAGAAATCGTTGTTTTAAGCCCTACCTTCACATTGGAAACGTGGGAAATAGAATTATAATGAAGTTTTACCCATTTTGACATAAATAATCAAACTAAGAGTTTTGAAAGTAAACATGCCGAGTATAATCATTAAAGCCTTCACAAAGCTTATTGTGACTAGAAATAGTTGTTTTAAGCCTTAACTTCACATTGAAAACGTGGGAAATCGAACTATAATGAAGTTTTACCCATTTTGACATAAATAATCAAACTAAGAGTTTTGAAAGTAAACAAGCCGAGTATAATCATTAAGATGTCACAAAGCTTATTGTGACTAGAAATCGTTGTTTTTAGCCTTAACGTCTCATAGGGAACGTGGGACATTGGACGATAACGAAGTTTTAACGATTTTGTATAAAATCATAGTTCTAATAGTTTTAAAATTTAAACAAGCCGAGTATAATCATTAAGATGTCACAAAGCTTATTGTGACTAGAAATCGTTGTTTTTAGCCTTAACTTCTCATAGGGAACGTGGGACATTGGACGATAACGAAGTTTTCACGATTTAGTATAAAATCATAATTCTAATAGTTTTAAAATTTAACAAGACGAGCATAAACATATTTTATCGACAAACGCTTATTTATAATAGAAATCATTGTTTTAAGCCCTACCTTCACATTGGAAACGTGAGAAATCGAATTATAATGAAGTTTTACCCATTTTAACATAAATAATCAAACTAAGAGATTTGAAAGTAAACAAGCCGAGTATAATCATTAAGATGTCACAAAGCTTATTGTGACTAGAAATCGTTGTTTTTAGTCTTAACTTCTCGTAGGGAACGTGGGACATTGGACGATAACGAAGTTTTAACGATTTTGTATAAAATCATAATTCTAATAGTTTTAAAATTTAACAAGATAAGCATAAACATATTTTATCTACAAACGCTTATTTTTAATAGAAATCGTTGTTTTAAGCCTTAACTTCACATTGGAAACGTGGGAAATCGAATATAATGAAGTTTTACCCATTTTGACATAAATAATCAAACTAAGAGATTTGAAAGTAAACAAGCCGAGTATAATCATTAAAGCCTTCACAAAGCTTATTGTAACTAGAAATAGTTGTTTTAAGCCTTAACTTCACATTGGAAACGTGAGAAATTGAACTATAATGAAGTTTTACCCATTTTGACATAAATAATCAAACTAAGAGTTTTGAAAGTAAACAAGCCGAGTATAATCATTAAGATGTCACAAAGCTTATTGTGACTAGAAATCGTTGTTTTTAGCCTTAACTTCTCGTAGGGAACGTGGGACATTGGACGATAACGAAGTTTTAACGATTTTGTATAAAATCATAATTATAATAGTTTTAAAATTTTACAAGACGAGCATAAACAAATTTTATCTACAAACGCTTGTTTTTGATAGAAATCGTTGTTTTAAGCCTTAACTTCACATTGGAAACGTGGGAAATGAACTATAATGAAGTTTTAACCATTTTGACATAAATAATCAAACTAAAAGTTTTGAAATTAAACAAGCGAGTAAATCATTAAAGCTTTCACAAAGCTTATTGTGACTAGAAATAGTTGTTTTAAGCCTTAACTTCACATTGGAAACGTGGGAAATCGAACTATAATGAAGTTTTACCCATTTTGACATAAATAATCAAACTAAGAGTTTTGAAAGTAAACAAGCCGAGTATAATCATTAAGATGTCACAAAGCTTATTGTGACTAGAAATCGTTGTTTTTAGTCTTAACTTCTCGTAGGGAACGTGGGACATTGGACGATAACGAAGTTTTTACGATTTTGTATAAAATCATAATTCTAATAGTTTTAAAATTTAACAAGATAAGCATAAAAATATTTTATCTACAAACGCTTATTTTTAATAGAAATCGTTGTTTTAAGCCCTACCTTCACATTGGAAACGTGGGAAATAGAATTATAATGAAGTTTTACCCATTTTGACATAAATAATCAAACTAAGAGTTTTGAAAGTAAACATGCCGAGTATAATCATTAAAGCCTTCACAAAGCTTATTGTGACTAGAAATAGTTGTTTTAAGCCTTAACTTCACATTGAAAACGTGGGAAATCGAACTATAATGAAGTTTTACCCATTTTGACATAAATAATCAAACTAAGAGTTTTGAAAGTAAACAAGCCGAGTATAATCATTAAGATGTCACAAAGCTTATTGTGACTAGAAATCGTTGTTTTTAGCCTTAACGTCTCATAGGGAACGTGGGACATTGGATGATAATGAAGTTTTAACGGTTTTGTATAAAATCATAGTTCTAATAGTTTTAAAATTTAAACAAGCCGAGTATAATCATTAAGATGTCACAAAGCTTATTGTGACTAGAAATCGTTGTTTTTAGTCTTAACTTCTCGTAGGGAACGTGGGACATTGGACGATAACGAAGTTTTTACGATTTTGTATAAAATCATAATTCTAATAGTTTTAAAATTTAACAAGATAAGCATAAAAATATTTTATCTACAAACGCTTATTTTTAATAGAAATCGTTGTTTTAAGCCTACTTCACATTGGAAACGTGGGAAATAGAATTATAATGAAGTTTTACCCATTTTGACATAAATAATCAAACTAAGAGTTTTGAAAGTAAACATGCCGAGTATAATCATTAAAGCCTTCACAAAGCTTATTGTGACTAGAAATAGTTGTTTTAAGCCTTAACTTCACATTGAAAACGTGGGAAATCGAACTATAATGAAGTTTTACCCATTTTGACATAAATAATCAAACTAAGAGTTTTGAAAGTAAACAAGCCGAGTATAATCATTAAGATGTCACAAAGCTTATTGTGACTAGAAATCGTTGTTTTTAGCCTTAACGTCTCATAGGGAACGTGGGACATTGGACGATAACGAAGTTTTAACGATTTTGTATAAAATCATAGTTCTAATAGTTTTAAAATTTAAACAAGCCGAGTATAATCATTAAGATGTCACAAAGCTTATTGTGACTAGAAATCGTTGTTTTTAGCCTTAACTTCTCATAGGGAACGTGGGACATTGGACGATAACGAAGTTTTAACGATTTAGTATAAAATCATAATTCTAATAGTTTTAAAATTTAACAAGACGAGCATAAACATATTTTATCTACAAACGCTTATTTTTAATAGAAATCGTTGTTTTAAGCCCTACCTTCACATTGGAAACGTGGGAAATCGAATTATAATGAAGTTTTACCCATTTTGACATAAATAATCAAACTAAGAGTTTTGAAAGTAAACAAGCCGAGTATAATCATTAAGATGTCACAAAGCTTATTGTGACTAGAAATCGTTGTTTTAAGCCTTAACTTCTCGTAGGGAACGTGGGACATTGGACGATAACGAAGTTTTAACGATTTTGTATAAAATCATAATTCTAATAGTTTTAAAATTTAACAAAACGAGCATAAACATATTTTATCTACAAACGCTTATTTTTAATAGAAATCGTTGTTTTAAGCCCTACCTTCACATTGGAAACGTGGGAAATCGAATTATAATGAAGTTTTACCCATTTTGACATAAATAATCAAACTAAGAGTTTTGAAAGTAAACAAGCCGAGTATAATCATTAAGATGTCACAAAGCTTATTGTGACTAGAAATCGTTGTTTTTAGCCTTAACTTCTCGTAGGGAACGTGGGACATTGGACGATAACAAAGTTTTAACGATTTTGTATAAAATCATAATTATAATAGTTTTAAAATTTTACAAGACGAGCATAAACAAATTTTATCTACAAACGCTTGTTTTTGATAGAAATCGTTGTTTTAAGCCTTAACTTCACATTGGAAACGTGGGAAATGAACTATAATGAAGTTTTAACCATTTTGACATAAATAATCAAACTAAGAGTTTTGAAAGTAAACGAGCCGAGTAAAATCATTAAAGCTTTCACAAAGCTTACTGTGACTAGAAATAGTTGTTTTAAGCCTTAACTTCACATTGAAAACGTGGGAAATCGAACTATAATGAAGTTTTACCCATTTTGACATAAATAATCAAACTAAGAGTTTTGAAAGTAAACAAGCCGAGTATAATCATTAAGATGTCACAAAGCTTATTGTGACTAGAAATCGTTGTTTTTAGTCTTAACTTCTCGTAGGGAACGTGGGACATTGGACGATAACGAAGTTTTTACGATTTTGTATAAAATCATAATTCTAATAGTTTTAAAATTTAACAAGATAAGAATAAAAATATTTTATCTACAAACGCTTATTTTTAATAGAAATCGTTGTTTTAAGCCCTACCTTCACATTGGAAACGTGGGAAATAGAATTATAATGAAGTTTTACCCATTTTGACATAAATAATCAAACTAAGAGTTTTGAAAGTAAACATGCCGAGTATAATCATTAAAGCCTTCACAAAGCTTATTGTGACTAGAAATAGTTGTTTTAAGCCTTAACTTCACATTGAAAACGTGGAAATCGAACTATAATGAAGTTTTACCCATTTTGACATAAATAATCAAACTAAGAGTTTTGAAAGTAAACAAGCCGAGTATAATCATTAAGATGTCACAAAGCTTATTGTGACTAGAAATCGTTGTTTTTAGCCTTAACGTCTCATAGGGAACGTGGGACATTGGACGATAACGAAGTTTTAACGATTTTGTATAAAATCATAGTTCTAATAGTTTTAAAATTTAAACAAGCCGAGTATAATCATTAAGATGTCACAAAGCTTATTGTGACTAGAAATCGTTGTTTTTAGCCTTAACTTCTCATAGGGAACGTGGGACATTGGACGATAACGAAGTTTTAACGATTTAGTATAAAATCATAATTCTAATAGTTTTAAAATTTAACAAGACGAGCATAAACATATTTTATCGACAAACGCTTATTTATAATAGAAATCATTGTTTTAAGCCCTACCTTCACATTGGAAACGTGGGAAATCGAATTATAATGAAGTTTTACCCATTTTGACATAAATAATCAAACTAAGAGTTTTGAAAGTAAACAAGCCGAGTATAATCATTAAGATGTCACAAAGCTTATTGTGACTAGAAATCGTTGTTTTTAGTCTTAACTTCTCGTAGGGAACGTGGGACATTGGACGATAACGAAGTTTTAACGATTTTGTATAAAATCATAATTCTAATAGTTTTAAAATTTAACAAGACGAGCATAAACATATTTTATCTACAAACGCTTATTTTTAATAGAAATCGTTGTTTTAAGCCTTAACTTCACATTGGAAACGTGGGAAATCGAACTATAATGAAGTTTTACCCATTTTGACATAAATAATCAAACTAAGAGTTTTGAAAGTAAACAAGCCGAGTATAATCATTAAAGCCTTCACAAAGCTTATTGTAACTAGAAATAGTTGTTTTAAGCCTTAACTTCACATTGAAAACGTGAGAAATCGAACTATAATGAAGTTTTACCCATTTTGACATAAATAATCAAACTAAGAGTTTTGAAAGTAAACAAGCCGAGTATAATCATTAAGATGTCACAAAGCTTATTGTGACTAGAAATCGTTGTTTTTAGCCTTAACTTCTCGTAGGGAACGTGGGACATTGGACGATAACGAAGTTTTAACGATTTTGTATAAAATCATAATTCTAATAGTTTTAAAATTTTACAAGACGAGCATAAACAAATTTTATCTACAAACGCTTGTTTTTGATAGAAATCGTTGTTTTAAGCCTTAACTTCACATTGGAAACGTGGGAAATGAACTATAATGAAGTTTTAACCATTTTGACATAAATAATCAAACTAAAAGTTTTG
Organism: Stephania japonica; assembly: GCA_039657345.1. Lineage (NCBI taxonomy): Eukaryota > Viridiplantae > Streptophyta > Magnoliopsida > Ranunculales > Menispermaceae > Stephania > Stephania japonica. Next base: position 51,975,440 of record CM077556.1, on the reverse strand, counting down.
AAATTAAACAAGCGAGAGTAAAATCATTAAAGCTTTCACAAAGCTTATTGTGACTAGAAATAGTTGTTTTAAGCCTTAACTTCACATTGGAAACGTGGGAAATCGAACTATAATGAAGTTTTACCCATTTTGACATAAATAATCAAACTAAGAGTTTTGAAAGTAAACAAGCCGAGTATAATCATTAAGATGTCACAAAGCTTATTGTGACTAGAAATCGTTGTTTTTAGTCTTAACTTCTCGTAGGGAACGTGGGACATTGGACGATAACGAAGTTTTTACGATTTTGTATAAAATCATAATTCTAATAGTTTTAAAATTTAACAAGATAAGCATAAAAATATTTTATCTACAAACGCTTATTTTTAATAGAAATCGTTGTTTTAAGCCCTACCTTCACATTGGAAACGTGGGAAATAGAATTATAATGAAGTTTTACCCATTTTGACATAAATAATCAAACTAAGAGTTTTGAAAGTAAACATGCCGAGTATAATCATTAAAGCCTTCACAAAGCTTATTGTGACTAGAAATAGTTGTTTTAAGCCTTAACTTCACATTGAAAACGTGGGAAATCGAACTATAATGAAGTTTTACCCATTTTGACATAAATAATCAAACTAAGAGTTTTGAAAGTAAACAAGCCGAGTATAATCATTAAGATGTCACAAAGCTTATTGTGACTAGAAATCGTTGTTTTTAGCCTTAACGTCTCATAGGGAACGTGGGACATTGGATGATAATGAAGTTTTAACGGTTTTGTATAAAATCATAGTTCTAATAGTTTTAAAATTTAAACAAGCCGAGTATAATCATTAAGATGTCACAAAGCTTATTGTGACTAGAAATCGTTGTTTTTAGTCTTAACTTCTCGTAGGGAACGTGGGACATTGGACGATAACGAAGTTTTTACGATTTTGTATAAAATCATAATTCTAATAGTTTTAAAATTTAACAAGATAAGCATAAAAATATTTTATCTACAAACGCTTATTTTTAATAGAAATCGTTGTTTTAAGCCTTAACTTCACATTGGAAACGTGGGAAATAGAATTATAATGAAGTTTTACCCATTTTGACATAAATAATCAAACTAAGAGTTTTGAAAGTAAACATGCCGAGTATAATCATTAAAGCCTTCACAAAGCTTATTGTGACTAGAAATAGTTGTTTTAAGCCTTAACTTCACATTGAAAACGTGGGAAATCGAACTATAATGAAGTTTTACCCATTTTGACATAAATAATCAAACTAAGAGTTTTGAAAGTAAACAAGCCGAGTATAATCATTAAGATGTCACAAAGCTTATTGTGACTAGAAATCGTTGTTTTTAGCCTTAACGTCTCATAGGGAACGTGGGACATTGGACGATAACGAAGTTTTAACGATTTTGTATAAAATCATAGTTCTAATAGTTTTAAAATTTAAACAAGCCGAGTATAATCATTAAGATGTCACAAAGCTTATTGTGACTAGAAATCGTTGTTTTTAGCCTTAACTTCTCATAGGGAACGTGGGACATTGGACGATAACGAAGTTTTAACGATTTAGTATAAAATCATAATTCTAATAGTTTTAAAATTTAACAAGACGAGCATAAACATATTTTATCTACAAACGCTTATTTTTAATAGAAATCGTTGTTTTAAGCCCTACCTTCACATTGGAAACGTGGGAAATCGAATTATAATGAAGTTTTACCCATTTTGACATAAATAATCAAACTAAGAGTTTTGAAAGTAAACAAGCCGAGTATAATCATTAAGATGTCACAAAGCTTATTGTGACTAGAAATCGTTGTTTTAAGCCTTAACTTCTCGTAGGGAACGTGGGACATTGGACGATAACGAAGTTTTAACGATTTTGTATAAAATCATAATTCTAATAGTTTTAAAATTTAACAAAACGAGCATAAACATATTTTATCTACAAACGCTTATTTTTAATAGAAAAATCGTTGTTTTAAGCCCTACCTTCACATTGGAAACGTGGGAAATCGAATTATAATGAAGTTTTACCCATTTTGACATAAATAATCAAACTAAGAGTTTTGAAAGTAAACAAGCCGAGTATAATCATTAAGATGTCACAAAGCTTATTGTGACTAGAAATCGTTGTTTTTAGCCTTAACTTCTCGTAGGGAACGTGGGACATTGGACGATAACGAAGTTTTAACGATTTTGTATAAAATCATAATTCTAATAGTTTTAAAATTTTACAAGACGAGCATAAACAAATTTTATCTACAAACGCTTGTTTTTGATAGAAATCGTTGTTTTAAGCCTTAACTTCACATTGGAAACGTGGGAAATGAACTATAATGAAGTTTTAACCATTTTGACATAAATAATCAAACTAAGAGTTTTGAAAGTAAACGAGCCGAGTAAAATCATTAAAGCTTTCACAAAGCTTACTGTGACTAGAAATAGTTGTTTTAAGCCTTAACTTCACATTGAAAACGTGGGAAATCGAACTATAATGAAGTTTTACCCATTTTGACATAAATAATCAAACTAAGAGTTTTGAAAGTAAACAAGCCGAGTATAATCATTAAGATGTCACAAAGCTTATTGTGACTAGAAATCGTTGTTTTTAGTCTTAACTTCTCGTAGGGAACGTGGGACATTGGACGATAACGAAGTTTTTACGATTTTGTATAAAATCATAATTCTAATAGTTTTAAAATTTAACAAGATAAGAATAAAAATATTTTATCTACAAACGCTTATTTTTAATAGAAATCGTTGTTTTAAGCCCTACCTTCACATTGGAAACGTGGGAAATAGAATTATAATGAAGTTTTACCCATTTTGACATAAATAATCAAACTAAGAGTTTTGAAAGTAAACATGCCGAGTATAATCATTAAAGCCTTCACAAAGCTTATTGTGACTAGAAATAGTTGTTTTAAGCCTTAACTTCACATTGAAAACGGGGAAATCGAACTATAATGAAGTTTTACCCATTTTGACATAAATAATCAAACTAAGAGTTTTGAAAGTAAACAAGCCGAGTATAATCATTAAGATGTCACAAAGCTTATTGTGACTAGAAATCGTTGTTTTTAGCCTTAACGTCTCATAGGGAACGTGGGACATTGGACGATAACGAAGTTTTAACGATTTTGTATAAAATCATAGTTCTAATAGTTTTAAAATTTAAACAAGCCGAGTATAATCATTAAGATGTCACAAAGCTTATTGTGACTAGAAATCGTTGTTTTTAGCCTTAACTTCTCATAGGGAACGTGGGACATTGGACGATAACGAAGTTTTAACGATTTAGTATAAAATCATAAATCTAATAGTTTTAAAATTTAACAAGACGAGCATAAACATATTTTATCGACAAACGCTTATTTATAATAGAAATCATTGTTTTAAGCCCTACCTTCACATTGGAAACGTGGGAAATCGAATTATAATGAAGTTTTACCCATTTTGACATAAATAATCAAACTAAGAGATTTGAAAGTAAACAAGCCGAGTATAATCATTAAGATGTCACAAAGCTTATTGTGACTAGAAATCGTTGTTTTTAGTCTTAACTTCTCGTAGGGAACGTGGGACATTGGACGATAACGAAGTTTTAACGATTTTGTATAAAATCATAATTCTAATAGTTTTAAAATTTAACAAGACGAGCATAAACATATTTTATCTACAAACGCTTATTTTTAATAGAAATCGTTGTTTTAAGCCTTAACTTCACATTGGAAACGTGGGAAATCGAACTATAATGAAGTTTTACCCATTTTGACATAAATAATCAAACTAAGAGTTTGAAAGTAAACAAGCCGAGTATAATCATTAAAGCCTTCACAAAGCTTATTGTAACTAGAAATAGTTGTTTTAAGCCTTAACTTCACATTGGAAACGTGAGAAATTGAACTATAATGAAGTTTTACCCATTTTGACATAAATAATCAAACTAAGAGTTTTGAAAGTAAACAAGCCGAGTATAATCATTAAGATGTCACAAAGCTTATTGTGACTAGAAATCGTTGTTTTTAGCCTTAACTTCTCGTAGGGAACGTGGGACATTGGACGATAACGAAGTTTTAACGATTTTGTATAAAATCATAATTCTAATAGTTTTAAAATTTTACAAGACGAGCATAAACAAATTTTATCTACAAACGCTTGTTTTTGATAGAAATCGTTGTTTTAAGCCTTAACTTCACATTGGAAACGTGGGAAATGAACTATAATGAAGTTTTAACCATTTTGACATAAATAATCAAACTAAAAGTTTTGAAATTAAACAAGCGGAGTAAAATCATTAAAGCTTTCACAAAGCTTATTGTGACTAGAAATAGTTGTTTTAAGCCTTAACTTCACATTGAAAACGTGGGAAATCGAACTATAATGAAGTTTTACCCATTTTGACATAAATAATCAAACTAAGAGTTTTGAAAGTAAACAAGCCGAGTATAATCATTAAGATGTCACAAAGCTTATTGTGACTAGAAATCGTTGTTTTTAGTCTTAACTTCTCGTAGGGAACGTGGGACATTGGACGATAACGAAGTTTTTACGATTTTGTATAAAATCATAATTCTAATAGTTTTAAAATTTAACAAGATAAGCATAAAAATATTTTATCTACAAACGCTTATTTTTAATAGAAATCGTTGTTTTAAGCCCTACCTTCACATTGGAAACGTGGGAAATAGAATTATAATGAAGTTTTACCCATTTTGACATAAATAATCAAACTAAGAGTTTTGAAAGTAAACATGCCGAGTATAATCATTAAAGCCTTCACAAAGCTTATTGTGACTAGAAATAGTTGTTTTAAGCCTTAACTTCACATTGAAAACGTAGGAAATCGAACTATAATGAAGTTTACCCATTTTGACATAAATAATCAAACTAAGAGTTTTGAAAGTAAACAAGCCGAGTATAATCATTAAGATGTCACAAAGCTTATTGTGACTAGAAATCGTTGTTTTTAGCCTTAACGTCTCATAGGGAACGTGGGACATTGGACGATAATGAAGTTTTAACGGTTTTGTATAAAATCATAGTTCTAATAGTTTTAAAATTTAAACAAGCCGAGTATAATCATTAAGATGTCACAAAGCTTATTGTGACTAGAAATCGTTGTTTTTAGTCTTAACTTCTCGTAGGGAATGTGGGACATTGGACGATAACGAAGTTTTTACGATTTTGTATAAAATCATAATTCTAATAGTTTTAAAATTTAACAAGATAGCATAAACATATTTTATCTACAAACGCTTATTTTTAATAGAAATCGTTGTTTTAAGCCCTACCTTCACATTGGAAACGTGGGAAATCGAATTATAATGAAGTTTTACCCATTTTGACATAAATAATCAAACTAAGAGTTTTGAAAGTAAACAAGCCGAGTATAATCATTAAGATGTCCAAAGCTTATTGTGACTAGAAATCGTTGTTTTTAGCTTAACTTCTCGTAGGGAACGTGGGACATTGGATGATAACGAAGTTTTAACGATTTTGTATAAAATCATAATTCTAATAGTTTTAAAATTTAACAAGATAAGAATAAAAATATTTTATCTACAAACGCTTATTTTTAATAGAAATCGTTGTTTTAAGCCCTACCTTCACATTGGAAACGTGGGAAATAGAATTATAATGAAGTTTTACCCATTTTGACATAAATAATCAAACTAAGAGTTTTGAAAGTAAACAAGCCGAGTATAATCATTAAGATGTCACAAAGCTTATTGTGACTAGAAATCGTTGTTTTTAGCCTTAACGTCTCATAGGGAACGTGGGACATTGGACGATAATGAAGTTTTAACGGTTTTGTATAAAATCATTGTTGTAATAGTTTTAAAATTTAAACAAGCCGAGTATAATCATTAAGATGTCACAAAGCTTATTGTGACTAGAAATCGTTGTTTTTAGTCTTAACTTCTCGTAGGGAATGTGGGACATTGGACGATAACGAAGTTTTGACGATTTTGTATAAAATCATAATTCTAATAGTTTTAAAATTTAACAAGACGAGCATAAACATATTTTATCTACAAACGCTTATTTTTAATAGAAATCGTTGTTTTAAGCCCTACCTTCACATTGGAAAAATGTGGGAAATCGAATTATAATGAAGTTTTACCCATTTTGACATAAATAATCAAACTAAGAGTTTTGAAAGTAAACAAGCCGAGTATAATCATTAAGATGTCACAAAGCTTATTGTGACTAGAAATCGTTGTTTTTAGCCTTAACTTCTCGTAGGGAACGTGGGACATTGGACGATAACGAAGTTTTAACGATTTTGTATAAAATCATAATTCTAATAGTTTTAAAATTTAACAAGATAAGAATAAAAATATTTTATCTACAAACGCTTATTTTTAATAGAAATCGTTGTTTTAAGCCCTACCTTCACATTGGAAACGTGGGAAATAGAATTATAATGAAGTTTTACCCATTTTGACATAAATAATCAAACTAAGAGTTTTGAAAGTAAACATGCCGAGTATAATCATTAAAGCCTTCACAAAGCTTATTGTGACTAGAAATAGTTGTTTTAAGCCTTAACTTCACATTGAAAACGTGGGAAATCGAACTATAATGAAGTTTTACCCATTTTGACATAAATAATCAAACTAAGAGTTTTGAAAGTAAACAAGCCGAGTATAATCATTAAGATGTCACAAAGCTTATTGTGACTAGAAATCGTTGTTTTTAGCCTTAACGTCTCATAGGGAACGTGGGACATTGGACGATAACGAAGTTTTAACGATTTTGTATAAAATCATAGTTCTAATAGTTTTAAAATTTAAACAAGCCGAGTATAATCATTAAGATGTCACAAAACGCTTATTGTGACTAGAAATCGTTGTTTTTAGCCTTAACTTCTCATAGGGAACGTGGGACATTGACAATAACGAAGTTTTAACGATTTAGTATAAAATCATAATTCTAATAGTTTTAAAATTTAACAAGACGAGCATAAACATATTTTATCGACAAACGCTTATTTTTAATAGAAATCATTGTTTTAAGCCCTACCTTCACATTGGAAACGTGGGAAATCGAATTATAATGAAGTTTTACCCATTTTGACATAAATAATCAAACTAAGAGTTTTGAAAGTAAACAAGCCGAGTATAATCATTAAGATGTCACAAAGCTTATTGTGACTAGAAATCGTTGTTTTTAGTCTTAACTTCTCGTAGGGAACGTGGGACATTGGACGATAACGAAGTTTTAACGATTTTGTATAAAATCATAATTCTAATAGTTTTAAAATTTAACAAGATGATAAACATATTTTATCTACAAACGCTTATTTTTAATAGAAATCGTTGTTTTAAGCCTTAACTTCACATTGGAAACGTGGGAAATCGAACTATAATGAAGTTTTACCTATTTTGACATAAATAATCAAACTAAGAGTTTTGAAAGTAAACAAGCCGAGTATAATCATTAAAGCCTTCACAAAGCTTATTGTGACTAGAAATAGTTGTTTTAAGCCTTAACTTCACATTGAAAACGTGGAAATTGAACTATAATGAAGTTTTACCCATTTTGACATAAATAATCAAACTAAGAGTTTTGAAAGTAAACAAGCCGAGTATAGTCATTAAGATGTCACAAAGCTTATTGTGACTAGAAATCGTTGTTTTTAGCCTTAACTTCGTAGGGAACGTGGGACATTGGACGATAACGAAGTTTTAACGATTTTGTATAAAATCATAATTCTAATAGTTTTAAAATTTAACAAGACGAGCATAAACATATTTTATCTACAAACGTTATTTTTAATAGAAATCGTTGTTTTAAGCCCTACCTTCACATTGGAAACGTGGGAAATCGAATTATAATGAAGTTTTACCCATTTTGACATAAATAATCAAACTAAGAGTTTTAAAAGTAAACAAGCCGAGTATAATCATTAAGATGTCACAAAGCTTATATAGAAATGTGACTAAGAAATCGTTGTTTTTAGCCTTAACTTCTCACAAACGTAGGGAACGTGGGACATTGGACGATAACGAAGTTTTAACGATTTTGTATAAAATCATAATTCTAATAGTTTTAAAATTTAACAAGACGAGCATAAACATATTTTATCTACAAACGCTTATTTTTAATAGAAATCGTTGTTTTAAGCCCTACCTTCACATTGGAAACGTGGGAAATCGAATTATAATGAAGTTTTACCCATTTTGACATAAATAATCAAACTAAGAGTTTTGAAAGTAAACAAGCCGAGTATAATCATTAAGATGTCACAAAGCTTATTGTGACTAGAAATCGTTGTTTTTAGCCTTAACTTCTCGTAGGGAACGTGGGACATTGGACGATAACGAAGTTTTAACGATTTTGTATAAAATCATAATTATAATAGTTTTAAAATTTTACAAGACGAGCATAAACAAATTTTATCTACAAACGCTTGTTTTTGATAGAAATCGTTGTTTTAAGCCTTAACTTCACATTGGAAACGTGGGAAATGAACTATAATGAAGTTTTCACCATTTTGACATAAATAATCAAACTAAGAGTTTTGAAAGTAAACGAGCCGAGTAAAATCATTAAAGCTTTCACAAAGCTTACTGTGACTAGAAATAGTTGTTTTAAGCCTTAACTTCACATTGAAAACGTGGGAAATCGAACTATAATGAAGTTTTACCCATTTTGACATAAATAATCAAACTAAGAGTTTTGAAAGTAAACAAGCCGAGTATAATCATTAAGATGTCACAAAGCTTATTGTGACTAGAAATCGTTGTTTTTAGTCTTAACTTCTCGTAGGGGAACGTGGGACATTGGACGATAACGAAGTTTTTACGATTTTGTATAAAATCATAATTCTAATAGTTTTAAAATTTAACAAGATAAGAATAAAAATATTTTATCTACAAACGCTTATTTTTAATAGAAATCGTTGTTTTAAGCCCTACCTTCACATTGGAAACGTGGGAAATAGAATTATAATGAAGTTTTACCCATTTTGACATAAATAATCAAACTAAGAGTTTTGAAAGTAAACATGCCGAGTATAATCATTAAAGCCTTCACAAAGCTTATTGTGACTAGAAATAGTTGTTTTAAGCCTTAACTTCACATTGAAAACGTGGGAAATCGAACTATAATGAAGTTTTACCCATTTTGACATAAATAATCAAACTAAGAGTTTTGAAAGTAAACAAGCCGAGTATAATCATTAAGATGTCACAAAGCTTATTGTGACTAGAAATCGTTGTTTTTAGCCTTAACGTCTCATAGGGAACGTGGGACATTGGACGATAACGAAGTTTTAACGATTTTGTATAAAATCATAGTTCTAATAGTTTTAAAATTTAAACAAGCCGAGTGTAATCATTAAGATGTCACAAAGCTTATTGTGACTAGAAATCGTTGTTTTTAGCCTTAACTTCTCATAGGGAACGTGGGACATTGGACGATAACGAAGTTTTAACGATTTAGTATAAAATCATTATTCTAATAGTTTTAAAATTTAACAAGACGAGCATAAACATATTTTATCGACAAACGCTTATTTATAATAGAAATCATTGTTTTAATACCTACCTTCACATTGGAAACGTGGGAAATCGAATTATAATGAAGTTTTACCCATTTTGACATAAATAATCAAACTAAGAGATTTTAAAGTAAACAAGCCGAGTATAATCATTAAGTTGTCACAAAGCTTATAGTGACTAGAAATCGTTGTTTTTAGTCTTAACTTGTCGTAGGGAACGTGGGACATTGGACGATAACGAAGTTTTAACGATTTTGTATAAAATCATAATTCTAATAGTTTTAAAATTTAACAAGATAGCATAAACATATTTTATCTACAAACGCTTATTTTTAATAGAAATCGTTGTTTTAAGCCTTAACTTCACATTGGAAACGTGGGAAATCGAACTATAATGAAGTTTTACCCATTTTGACATAAATAATCAAACTAAGAGTTTTGAAAGTAAACAAGCCGAGTATAATCATTAAAGCCTTCACAAAGCTTATTGTAACTAGAAATAGTTGTTTTAAGCCTTAACTTCACATTGGAAACGTGAGAAATTGAACTATAATGAAGTTTTACCCATTTTGACATAAATAATCAAACTAAGAGTTTTGAAAGTAAACAAGCCGAGTATAATCATTAAGATGTCACAAAGCTTATTGTGACTAGAAATCGTTGTTTTTAGCCTTAACTTCTCGTAGGGAATGTGGGACATTGGACGATAACGAAGTTTTAACAATTTTGTATAAAATCATAATTCTAATAGTTTTAAAATTTTACAAGACGAGCATAAACAAATTTTATCTACAAACGCTTGTTTTTGATAGAAATCGTTGTTTTAAGCCTTACTTCACATTGGAAACGTGGGAAATGAACTATAATGAAGTTTTAACCATTTTGACATAAATAATCAAACTAAAAGTTTTGAAAGTAAACAAGCCGAGTAAAATCATTAAAGCTTTCACAAAGCTTATTGTGACTAGAAATAGTTGTTTTAAGCCTTAACTTCACATTGAAAACGTGGGAAATCGAACTATAATGAAGTTTTACCCATTTTGACATAAATAATCAAACTAAGAGTTTTGAAAGTAAACAAGCCGAGTATAATCATTAAGATGTCACAAAGCTTATTGTGACTAGAAATCGTTGTTTTTAGTCTTAACTTCTCGTAGGAACGTGGGACATTGGACGATAACGAAGTTTTTACGATTTTGTATAAAATCATAATTCTAATAGTTTTAAAATTTAACAAGATAAGCATAAAAATATTTTATCTACAAACGTTTATTTTTAATAGAAATCGTTGTTTTAAGCCCTACCTTCACATTGGAAACGTGGGAAATAGAATTATAATGAAGTTTTACCCATTTTGACATAAATAATCAAACTAAGAGTTTTGAAAGTAAACATGCCGAGTATAATCATTAAAGCCTTCACAAAGCTTATTGTGAATAGAAATAGTTGTTTTAAGCCTTAACTTCACATTGAAAACGTGGGAAATCGAACTATAATGAAGTTTTACCCATTTTGACATAAATAATCAAACTAAGAGTTTTGAAAGTAAACAAGCCGAGTATAATCATTAAGATGTCACAAAGCTTATTGTGACTAGAAATCGTTGTTTTAAGCCTTAACTTCTCGTAGGGAATGTGGGACATTGGACGATAACGAAGTTTTAACAATTTTGTATAAAATCATAATTCTAATAGTTTTAAAATTTTACAAGACGAGCATAAACAAATTTTATCTACAAACGCTTGTTTTTGATAGAAATCGTTGTTTTAAGCCTTAACTTCACATTGGAAACGTGGGAAATGAACTATAATGAAGTTTTAACCATTTTGACATAAATAATCAAACTAAAAGTTTTGAAAGTAAACAAGCCGAGTAAAATCATTAAAGCTTTCACAAAGCTTATTGTGACTAGAAATAGTTGTTTTAAGCCTTAACTTCACATTGAAAACGTGGGAAATCGAACTATAATGAAGTTTTACCCATTTTGACATAAATAATCAAACTAAGAGTTTTGAAAGTAAACAAGCCGAGTATAATCATTAAGATGTCACAAAGCTTATTGTGACTAGAAATCGTTGTTTTTAGTCTTAACTTCTCGTAGGGAACGTGGGACATTGGACGATAACGAAGTTTTTACGATTTTGTATAAAATCATAATTCTAATAGTTTTAAAATTTAACAAGATAAGCATAAAAATATTTTATCTACAAACGCTTATTTTTAATAGAAATCGTTGTTTTAAGCCCTACCTTCACATTGGAAACGTGGGAAATCGAATTATAATGAAGTTTTACCCATTTTGACATAAATAATCAAACTAAGAGTTTTGAAAGTAAACAAGCCGAGTATAATCATTAAAGCCTTCACAAAGCTTATTGTAACTAGAAATAGTTGTTTTAAGCCTTAACTTCACATTGGAAACGTGAGAAATTGAACTATAATGAAGTTTTACCCATTTTGACATAAATAATCAAACTAAGAGTTTTGAAAGTAAACAAGCCGAGTATAATCATTAAGATGTCACAAAGCTTATTGTGACTAGAAATCGTTGTTTTTAGCCTTAACTTCTCATAGGGAACGTGGGACATTGGACGATAACGAAGTTTTAACGATTTTGTATAAAATCATAATTCTAATAGTTTTAAAATTTAACAAGACGAGCATAAACATATTTTATCTACAAACACTTATTTTTAATAGAAATCGTTGTTTTAAGCCCTACCTTCACATTGGAAACGTGGGAAATCGAATTATAATGAAGTTTTACCCATTTTGACATAAATAATCAAACTAAGAGTTTTGAAAGTAAACAAGCCGAGTATAATCATTAAGATGTCACAAAGCTTATTGTGACTAGAAATCGTTGTTTTTAGCCTTAACTTCACATAGGGAACGTGGGACATTGGACGATAACGAAGTTTTAACGATTTTGTATAAAATCATAATTCTAATAGTTTTAAAATTTAACAAGACGAGCATAAACATATTTTATCTACAAACGCTTATTTTTAATAGAAATCGTTGTTTTAAGCCCTACCTTCACATTGGAAACGTGGGAAATCGAATTATAATGAAGTTTTACCCATTTTGACATAAATAATCAAACTAAGAGTTTTGAAAGTAAACAAGCCGAGTATAATCATTAAGATGTCACAAAGCTTATTGTGACTAGAAATCGTTGTTTTTAGCCTTAACTTCTCGTAGGGAACGTGGGACATTGGACGATAACGAAGTTTTAACGATTTTGTATAAAATCATAATTATAATAGTTTTAAAATTTTACAAGACGAGCATAAACAAATTTTATCTACAAACGCTTGTTTTTGATAGAAATCGTTGTTTTAAGCCTTAACTTCACATTGGAAACGTGGAAATAGAATTATAATGAAGTTTTACCCATTTTGACATAAATAATCAAACTAAGAGTTTTGAAAGTAAACAAGCCGAGTATAATCATTAAGATGTCACAAAGCTTATTGTGACTAGAAATCGTTGTTTTTAGCCTTAACTTCTCGTAGGGAACGTGGGACATTGGACGATAACGAAGTTTTAACGATTTTGTATAAAATCATAATTCTAATAGTTTTAAAATTTAACAAGATAAGCATAAACATTTTTATCTACAAACGCTTATTTTTAATAGAAATCGTTGTTTTAAGCCTTAACTTCACATTGGAAACGTGGGAAATAGAATTATAATGAAGTTTTACCCATTTTGACATAAATAATCAAACTAAGAGTTTTGAAAGTAAACATGCCGGTATAATCATTAAAGCCTTCACAAAGCTTATTGTGACTAGAAATAGTTGTTTTAAGCCTTAACTTCACATTGAAAACGTAGGAAATCGAACTATAATGAAGTTTACCCATTTTGACATAAATAATCAAACTAAGAGTTTTGAAAGTAAACAAGCCGAGTATAATCATTAAGATGTCACAAAGCTTATTGTGACTAGAAATCGTTGTTTTTAGCCTTAACGTCTCATAGGGAACGTGGGACATTGGACGATAATGAAGTTTTAACGGTTTTGTATAAAATCATTGTTCTAATAGTTTTAAAATTTAAACAAGCCGAGTATAATCATTAAGATGTCACAAAGCTTATTGTGACTAGAAATCGTTGTTTTTAGTCTTAACTTCTCGTAGGGAATGTGGGACATTGGACGATAACGAAGTTTTGACGATTTTGTATAAAATCATAATTCTAATAGTTTTAAAATTTAACAAGACGAGCATAAACATATTTTATCTACAAACTTTATTTTTAATAGAAATCGTTGTTTTAAGCCCTACCTTCACATTGGAAATGTGGGAAATCGAATTATAATGAAGTTTTACCCATTTTGACATAAATAATCAAACTAAGAGTTTTGAAAGTAAACAAGCCGAGTATAATCATTAAGATGTCACAAAGCTTATTGTGACTAGAAATCGTTGTTTTTAGCCTTAACTTCTCGTAGGGAACGTGGGACATTGGATGATAACGAAGTTTTAACGATTTTGTATAAAATCATAATTCTAATAGTTTTAAAATTTAACAAGATAAGAATAAAAATATTTTATCTACAAACGCTTATTTTTAATAGAAATCGTTGTTTTAAGCCCTACCTTCACATTGGAAACGTGGGAAATAGAATTATAATGAAGTTTTACCCATTTTGACATAAATAATCAAACTAAGAGTTTTGAAAGTAAACATGCCGAGTATAATCATTAAAGCCTTCACAAAGCTTATTGTGACTAGAAATAGTTGTTTTAAGCCTTAACTTCACATTGAAAACGTGGGAAATCGAACTATAATGAAGTTTTACCCATTTTGACATAAATAATCAAACTAAGAGTTTTGAAAGTAAACAAGCCGAGTATAATCATTAAGATGTCACAAAGCTTATTGTGACTAGAAATCGTTGTTTTTAGCCTTAACGTCTCATAGGGAACGTGGGACATTGGACGATAACGAAGTTTTAACGATTTTGTATAAAATCATAGTTCTAATAGTTTTAAAATTTAAACAAGCCGAGTATAATCATTAAGTTGTCACAAAGCTTATTGTGACTAGATATCGTTGTTTTTAGCCTTAACATCTCATAGGGAACGTGGGACATTGGACGATAACGAAGTTTTAACGATTTAGTATAAAATCATAATTCTAATAGTTTTAAAATTTAACAAGATGAGCATAAACATATTTTATCTACAAACGCTTATTTTTAATAGAAATCGTTGTTTTAAGCCTTAACTTCACATTGGAAACGTGGGAAATCGAACTATAATGAAGTTTTACCCATTTTGACATAAATAATCAAACTAAGAGTTTTGAAAGTAAACAAGCCGAGTATAATCATTAAAGCCTTCACAAAGCTTATTGTAACTAGAAATAGTTGTTTTAAGCCTTAACTTCACATTGGAAACGTGAGAAATTGAACTATAATGAAGTTTTACCCATTTTGACATAAATAATCAAACTAAGAGTTTTGAAAGTAAACAAGCCGAGTATAATCATTAAAGCCTTCACAAAGCTTATTGTGACTAGAAATAGTTGTTTTAAGCCTTAACTTCACATTGGAAACATGAGAAATTGAACTATAATGAAGTTTTACCCATTTTGACATAAATAATCAAACTAAGAGTTTTGAAAGTAAACAAGCCGAGTATAATCATTAAGATGTCACAAAGCTTATTGTGACTAGAAATCGTTGTTTTTAGTCTTAACTTCTCATAGGAACGTGGGACATTGGACGATAACGAAGTTTTAACGATTTAGTATAAAATCATAATTCTAATAGTTTTAAAATTTAACAAGACGATTATAAACATATTTTATCTACAAACGCTTATTTTTAATAGAAATCGTTGTTTTAAGCCCTACCTTCACATTGGAAACGGGGAAATCGAATTATAATGAAGTTTTACCCATTTTGACATAAATAATCAAACTAAGAGTTTTGAAAGTAAACAAGCCGAGTATAATCATTAAGATGTCACAAAGCTTATTGTGACTAGAAATCGTTGTTTTTAGTCTTAACTTCGTAGGGAACGTGGGACATTGGACGATAACGAAGTTTTAACGATTTTGTATAAAATCATAATTCTAATAGTTTTAAAATTTAACAAGACGAGCATAAACATATTTTATCTACAAACGCTTATTTTTAATAGAAATCGTTGTTTTAAGCCTTAACTTCACATTGGAAACGTGGGAAATCGAACTATAATGAAGTTTTACCCATTTTGACATAAATAATCAAACTAAGAGATTTGAAAGTAAACAAGCCGAGTATAATCATTAAAGCCTTCACAAAGCTTATTGTAACTAGAAATAGTTGTTTTAAGCCTTAACTTCACATTGGAAACGTGAGAAATTGAACTATAATGAAGTTTTATCCATTTTGACATAAATAATCAAACTAAGAGTTTTGAAAGTAAACAAGCCGAGTATAATCATTAAGATGTCACAAAGCTTATTGTGACTAGAAATCGTTGTTTTTAGTCTTAACTTCTCGTAGGGAACGTGGGACATTGGACGATAACGAAGTTTTTACGATTTTGTATAAAATCATAATTCTAATAGTTTTAAAATTTAACAAGATGAGCATAAAAATATTTTATCTACAAACGCTTATTTTTAATAGAAATCGTTGTTTTAAGCCCTACCTTCACATTGGAAACGTGGGAAATAGAATTATAATGAAGTTTTACCCATTTTGACATAAATAATCAAACTAAGAGTTTTGAAAGTAAACATGCCGAGTATAATCATTAAAGCCTTCACAAAGCTTATTGTGACTAGAAATAGTTGTTTTAAGCCTTAACTTCACATTGAAAACGTGGGAAATCGAACTATAATGAAGTTTTACCCATTTTGACATAAATAATCAAACTAAGAGTTTTGAAAGTAAACAAGCCGAGTATAATCATTAAGATGTCACAAAGCTTATTGTGACTAGAAATCGTTGTTTTTAGCCTTAACTTCTCGTAGGGAATGTGGGACATTGGACGATAACGAAGTTTTAACAATTTTGTATAAAATCATAATTCTAATAGTTTTAAAATTTTACAAGACGAGCATAAACAAATTTTATCTACAAACGCTTGTTTTTGATAGAAATCGTTGTTTTAAGCCTTAACTTCACATTGGAAACGTGGGAAATGAACTATAATGAAGTTTTAACCATTTTGACATAAATAATCAAACTAAAAGTTTTGAAAGTAAACAAGCCGAGTAAAATCATTAAAGCTTTCACAAAGCTTATTGTGACTAGAAATAGTTGTTTTAAGCCTTAACTTCACATTGAAAACGTGGGAAATCGAACTATAATGAAGTTTTACCCATTTTGACATAAATAATCAAACTAAGAGTTTTGAAAGTAAACAAGCCGAGTATAATCATTAAGATGTCACAAAGCTTATTGTGACTAGAAATCGTTGTTTTTAGTCTTAACTTCTCGTAGGGAACGTGGGACATTGGACGATAACGAAGTTTTTACGATTTTGTATAAAATCATAATTCTAATAGTTTTAAAATTTAACAAGATAAGCATAAAAATATTTTATCTACAAACGCTTATTTTTAATAGAAATCGTTGTTTTAAGCCCTACCTTCACTTTGGAAACGTGGGAAATCGAATTATAATGAAGTTTTACCCATTTTGACATAAATAATCAAACTAAGAGTTTTGAAAGTAAACAAGCCGAGTATAATCATTTAGATGTCACAAAGCTTATTGTGACTAGAAATCGTTGTTTTTAGCCTTAACTTCTCGTAGGGAACGTGGACATTGGACGATAACGAAGTTTTAACGATTTTGTATAAAATCATAATTATAATAGTTTTAAAATTTTACAATACGAGCATAAACAAATTTTATCTACAAACGCTTGTTTTTGATAGAAATCGTTGTTTTAAGCCTTAACTTCACATTGGAAACGTCGGAAATAGAATTATAATGAAGTTTTACCCTTTTTGACATAAATAATCAAACTAAGAGTTTTGAAAGTAAACAAGCCGAGTATAATCATTTAGATGTCACAAAGCTTATTGTGACTAGAAATCGTTGTTTTTAGCCTTAACTTCTCGTAGGGAACGTGGGACATTGGACGATAACGAAGTTTTAACGATTTTGTATAAAATCATAATTATAATAGTTTTAAAATTTTACAAGACGAGCATAAACAAATTTTATCTACAAACGCTTGTTTTTGATAGAAATCGTTGTTTTAAGCCTTAACTTCACATTGGAAACGTGGGAAATAGAATATAATGAAGTTTTACCCATTTTGACATAAATAATCAAACTAAGAGTTTTGAAAGTAAACATGCCGAGTATAATCATTAAAGCCTTCACAAAGCTTATTGTGACTAGAAATAGTTGTTTTAAGCCTTAACTTCACATTGAAAACGTAGGAAATCGAACTATAATGAAGTTTACCCATTTTGAAATAAATAATCAAACTAAGAGTTTTGAAAGTAAACAAGCCGAGTATAATCATTAAGATGTCACAAAGCTTATTGTGACTAGAAATCGTTGTTTTTAGCCTTAACGTCTCATAGGGAACGTGGGACATTGGACGATAATGAAGTTTAAACGGTTTTGTATAAAATCATTGTTCTAATAGTTTTAAAATTTAAACAAGCCGAGTATAATCATTAAGATGTCACAAAGCTTATTGTGACTAGAAATCGTGTTTTTAGTCTTAACTTCTCGTAGGGAATGTGGGACATTGGACGATAACGAAGTTTTTACGATTTTGTATAAAATCATAATTCTAATAGTTTTAAAATTTAACAAGACGAGCATAAACATATTTTATCTACAAACACTTATTTTTAATAGAAATCGTTGTTTTAAGCCCTACCTTCACATTGGAAATGTGGGAAATCGAATTATAATGAAGTTTTACCCATTTTGACATAAATAATCAAACTAAGAGTTTTGAAAGTAAACAAGCCGAGTATAATCATTAAGATGTCACAAAGCTTATTGTGACTAGAAATCGTTGTTTTTAGCCTTAACTTCTCGTAGGGAACGTGGGACATTGGATGATAACGAAGTTTTAACGATTTTGTATAAAATCATAATTCTAAAAGTTTTAAAATTTAACAAGATAAGAATAAAAATATTTTATCTACAAACGCTTATTTTTAATAGAAATCGTTGTTTTAAGCCCTACCTTCACATTGGAAACGTGGGAAATAGAATTATAATGAAGTTTTACCCATTTTGACATAAATAATCAAACTAAGAGTTTTGAAAGAAACATGCCGAGTATAATCATTAAAGCCTTCACAAAGCTTATTGTGACTAGAAATAGTTGTTTTAAGCCTTAACTTCACATTGAAAACGGGGAAATCGAACTATAATGAAGTTTTACCCATTTTGACATAAATAATCAAACTAAGAGTTTTGAAAGTAAACAAGCCGAGTATAATCATTAAGATGTCACAAAGCTTATTGTGACTAGAAATCGTTGTTTTTAGCCTTAACGTCTCATAGGGAACGTGGGACATTGGACGATAACGAAGTTTTAACGATTTGTATAAAATCATAGTTCTAATAGTTTTAAAATTTAAACAAGCCGAGTATAATCATTAAGTTGTCACAAAGCTTATTGTGACTAGAAATCGTTGTTTTTAGCCTTAACATCTCATAGGGAACGTGGGACATTGGACGATAACGAAGTTTGAACGATTTAGTATAAAATCATAATTCTAATAGTTTTAAAATTTAACAAGATGAGCATAAACATATTTTATCTACAAACGCTTATTTTTAATAGAAATCGTTGTTTTAAGCCTTAACTTCACATTGGAAACGTGGGAAATCGAACTATAATGAAGTTTTACCCATTTTGACATAAATAATCAAACTAAGAGATTTGAAAGTAAACAAGCCAAAGCTTAGTATAATCATTAAAGCCTTCACAAAGCTTGTTGTAACTAGAAATAGTTGTTTTAAGCCTTAACTTCACATTGGAAACGTGAGAAATTGAACTATAATGAAGTTTTACCCATTTTGACATAAATAATCAAACTAAGAGTTTTGAAAGTAAACAAGCCGAGTATAATCATTAAAGCCTTCACAAAGCTTATTGTAACTAGAAATAGTTGTTTTAAGCCTTAACTTCACATTGGAAACATGAGAAATTGAACTATAATGAAGTTTTACCCATTTTGACATAAATAATCAAACTAAGAGTTTTGAAAGTAAACAAGCCGAGTATAATCATTAAGATGTCACAAAGCTTATTGTGACTAGAAATCGTTGTTTTTAGTCTTAACTTCTCGTAGGGAACGTGGGACATTGGACGATAACGAAGTTTTAACGATTTAGTATAAAATCATAATTCTAATAGTTTTAAAATTTAACAAGACGATTATAAACATATTTTATCTACAAACGCTTATTTTTAATAGAAATCGTTGTTTTAAGCCCTACCTTCACATTGGAAACGTGGGAAATCGATTTATAATGAAGTTTTACCCATTTTGACATAAATAATCAAACTAAGAGATTTGAAAGTAAACAAGCCGAGTATAATCATTAAGATGTCACAAAGCTTATTGTGACTAGAAATCGTTGTTTTTAGTCTTAACTTCTCGTAGGGAACGTGGGACATTGGACGATAACGAAGTTTTAACGATTTTGTATAAAATCATAATTCTACTAGTTTTAAAATTTAACAAGACGAGCATAAACATATTTTATCTACAAACGTTTATTTTTAATAGAAATCGTTGTTTTAAGCCTTAACTTCACATTGGAAACGTGGGAAATCGAACTATAATGAAGTTTTACCCATTTTGACATAAATAATCAAACTAAGAGATTTGAAAGTAAACAAGCCGAGTATAATCATTAAAGCCTTCACAAAGCTTATTGTAACTAGAAATAGTTGTTTTAAGCCTTAACTTCACATTGGAAACGTGAAAATTGAACTATAATGAAGTTTTATCCATTTTGACATAAATAATCAAACTAAGAGTTTTGAAAGTAAACAAGCCGAGTATAATCATTAAGATGTCACAAAGCTTATTGTGACTAGAAATCGTTGTTTTTAGTCTTAACTTCTCGTAGGGAACGTGGGACATTGGACGATAACGAAGTTTTTACGATTTTGTATAAAATCATAATTCTAATAGTTTCAAAATTTAACAAGATGAGCATAAAAATATTTTATCTACAAACGCTTATTTTTACTAGAAATCGTTGTTTTAAGCCCTACCTTCACATTGGAAACGTGGGAAATAGAATTATAATGAAGTTTTACCCATTTTGACATAAATAATCAAACTAAGAGTTTTGAAAGTAAACATGCCGAGTATAATCATTAAAGCCTTCACAAAGCTTATTGTGACTAGAAATAGTTGTTTTAAGCCTTAACTTCACATTGAAAACGTGGGAAATCGAACTATAACGAAGTTTTACCCATTTTGACATAAATAATCAAACTAAGAGTTTTGAAAGTAAACATGCCGAGTATAATCATTAAGATGTCACAAAGCTTATTGTGACTAGAAATCGTTGTTTTTAGCCTTAACTTCTCGTAGGGAATGTGGGACATTGGACGATAACGAAGTTTTAACAATTTTGTATAAAATCATAATTCTAATAGTTTTAAAATTTTACAAGACGAGCATAAACAAATTTTATCTACAAACGCTTGTTTTTGATAGAAATCGTTGTTTTAAGCCTTGACTTCACATTGGAAACGTGGGAAATGAACTATAATGAAGTTTTAACCATTTTGACATAAATAATCAAACTAAAAGTTTTGAAAGTAAACAAGCCGAGTAAAATCATTAAAGCTTTCACAAAGCTTATTGTGACTAGAAATAGTTGTTTTAAGCCTTAACTTCACATTGAAAACGTGGGAAATCGAACTATAATGAAGTTTTACCCATTTTGACATAAATAATGAAACTAAGAGTTTTGAAAGTAAACAAGCCGAGTATAATCATTAAGATGTCACAAAGCTTATTGTGACTAGAAATCGTTGTTTTTAGTCTTAACTTCTCGTAGGGAACGTGGGACATTGGACGATAACGAAGTTTTTACGATTTTGTATAAAATCATAATTCTAATAGTTTTAAAATTTAACAAGATAAGCATAAAAATATTTTATCTACAAACGCTTATTTTTAATAGAAATCGTTGTTTTAAGCCCTACCTTCACTTTGGAAACGTGGGAAATCGAATTATAATGAAGTTTTACCCATTTTGACATAAATAATCAAACTAAGAGTTTTGAAAGTAAACAAGCCGAGTATAATCATTTAGATGTCACAAAGCTTATTGTGACTAGAAATCGTTGTTTTTAGCCTTAACTTCTCGTAGGGAACGTAGGACATTGGACGATAACGAAGTTTTAACGATTTTGTATAAAATCATAATTATAATAGTTTTAAAATTTTACAATACGAGCATAAACAAATTTTATCTACAAACGCTTGTTTTTGATAGAAATCGTTGTTTTAAGCCTTAACTTCACATTGGAAACGTCGGAAATAGAATTATAATGAAGTTTTACCCTTTTTGACATAAATAATCAAACTAAGAGTTTTGAAAGTAAACAAGCCGAGTATAATCATTTAGATGTCACAAAGCTTATTGTGACTAGAAATCGTTGTTTTTAGCCTTAACTTCTCGTAGGGAACGTGGGACATTGGACGATAACGAAGTTTTAACGATTTTGTATTAAATCATAATTATAATAGTTTTAAAATTTTACAAGACGAGCATAAACAAATTTTATCTACAAACGCTTGTTTTTGATAGAAATCGTTGTTTTAAGCCTTAACTTCACATTGGAAACGTGGGAAATAGAATTATAATGAAGTTTTACCCATTTTGACATAAATAATCAAACTAAGAGTTTTGAAAGTAAACATGCCGAGTATAATCATTAAAGCCTTCACAAAGCTTATTGTGACTAGAAATAGTTGTTTTAAGCCTTAACTTCACATTGAAAACGTAGGAAATCGAACTATAATGAAGTTTACCCATTTTGAAATAAATAATCAAACTAAGAGTTTTGAAAGTAAACAAGCCGAGTATAATCATTAAGATGTCACAAAGCTTATTGTGACTAGAAATCGTTGTTTTTAGCCTTAACGTCTCATAGGGAACGTGGGACATTGGACGATAATGAAGTTTAAACGGTTTTGTATAAAATCATTGTTCTAATAGTTTTAAAATTTAAACAAGCCGAGTATAATCATTAAGATGTCACAAAGCTTATTGTGACTAGAAATCGTGTTTTTAGTCTTACTTCTCGTAGGGAATGTGGGACATTGGACGATAACGAAGTTTTTACGATTTTGTATAAAATCATAATTCTAATAGTTTTAAAATTTAACAAGACGAGCATAAACATATTTTATCTACAAACACTTATTTTTAATAGAAATCGTTGTTTTAAGCCCTACCTTCACATTGGAAATGTGGGAAATCGAATTATAATGAAGTTTTACCCATTTTGACATAAATAATCAAACTAAGAGTTTTGAAAGTAAACAAGCCGAGTATAATCATTAAGATGTCACAAAGCTTATTGTGACTAGAAATCGTTGTTTTTAGCCTTAACTTCTCGTAGGGAACGTGGGACATTGGATGATAACGAAGTTTTAACGATTTTGTATAAAATCATAATTCTAAAAGTTTTAAAATTTAACAAGATAAGAATAAAAATATTTTATCTACAAACGCTTATTTTTAATAGAAATCGTTGTTTTAAGCCCTACCTTCACATTGGAAACGTGGGAAATAGAATTATAATGAAGTTTTACCCATTTTGACATAAATAATCAAACTAAGAGTTTTGAAAGTAAACATGCCGAGTATAATCATTAAAGCCTTCACAAAGCTTATTGTGACTAGAAATAGTTGTTTTAAGCCTTAACTTCACATTGAAAACGGGGGAAATCGAACTATAATGAAGTTTTACCCATTTTGACATAAATAATCAAACTAAGAGTTTTGAAAGTAAACAAGCCGAGTATAATCATTAAGATGTCACAAAGCTTATTGTGACTAGAAATCGTTGTTTTTAGCCTTAACGTCTCATAGGGAACGTGGGACATTGGACGATAACGAAGTTTTAACGATTTGTATAAAATCATAGTTCTAATAGTTTTAAAATTTAAACAAGCCGAGTATAATCATTAAGTTGTCACAAAGCTTATTGTGACTAGATATCGTTGTTTTTAGCCTTAACATCTCATAGGGAACGTGGGACATTGGACGATAACGAAGTTTGAACGATTTAGTATAAAATCATAATTCTAATAGTTTTAAAATTTAACAAGATGAGCATAAACATATTTTATCTACAAACGCTTATTTTTAATAGAAATCGTTGTTTTAAGCCTTAACTTCACATTGGAAACGTGGGAAATCGAACTATAATGAAGTTTTACCCATTTTGACATAAATAATCAAACTAAGAGATTTGAAAGTAAACAAGCCGAGTATAATCATTAAAGCCTTCACAAAGCTTGTTGTAACTAGAAATAGTTGTTTTAAGCCTTAACTTCACATTGGAAACGTGAGAAATTGAACTATAATGAAGTTTTACCCATTTTGACATAAATAATCAAACTAAGAGTTTTGAAAGTAAACAAGCCGAGTATAATCATTAAAGCCTTCACAAAGCTTATTGTAACTAGAAATAGTTGTTTTAAGCCTTAACTTCACATTGGAAACATGAGAAATTGAACTATAATGAAGTTTTACCCATTTTGACATAAATAATCAAACTAAGAGTTTTGAAAGTAAACAAGCCGAGTATAATCATTAAGATGTCACAAAGCTTATTGTGACTAGAAATCGTTGTTTTTAGTCTTAACTTCTCGTAGGGAACGTGGGACATTGGACGATAACGAAGTTTTAACGATTTAGTATAAAATCATAATTCTAATAGTTTTAAAATTTAACAAGACGATTATAAACATATTTTATCTACAAACGCTTATTTTTAATAGAAATCGTTGTTTTAAGCCCTACCTTCACATTGGAAACGTGGGAAATCGATTTATAATGAAGTTTTACCCATTTTGACATAAATAATCAAACTAAGAGATTTGAAAGTAAACAAGCCGAGTATAATCATTAAGATGTCACAAAGCTTATTGTGACTAGAAATCGTTGTTTTTAGTCTTAACTTCTCGTAGGGAACGTGGGACATTGGACGATAACGAAGTTTTAACGATTTTGTATAAAATCATAATTCTACTAGTTTTAAAATTTAACAAGACGAGCATAAAAACATATTTTATCTACAAACGTTTATTTTTAATAGAAATCGTTGTTTTAAGCCTTAACTTCACATTGGAAACGTGGGAAATCGAACTATAATGAAGTTTTACCCATTTTGACATAAATAATCAAACTAAGAGATTTGAAAGTAAACAAGCCGAGTATAATCATTAAAGCCTTCACAAAGCTTATTGTAACTAGAAATAGTTGTTTTAAGCCTTAACTTCACATTGGAAACGTGAGAAATTGAACTATAATGAAGTTTTATCCATTTTGACATAAATAATCAAACTAAGAGTTTTGAAAGTAAACAAGCCGAGTATAATCATTAAGATGTCACAAAGCTTATTGTGACTAGAAATCGTTGTTTTTAGTCTTAACTTCTCGTAGGGAACGTGGGACATTGGACGATAACGAAGTTTTTACGATTTTGTATAAAATCATAATTCTAATAGTTTCAAAATTTAACAAGATGAGCATAAAAATATTTTATCTACAAACGCTTATTTTTACTAGAAATCGTTGTTTTAAGCCCTACCTTCACATTGGAAACGTGGGAAATAGAATTATAATGAAGTTTTACCCATTTTGACATAAATAATCAAACTAAGAGTTTTGAAAGTAAACATGCCGAGTATAATCATTAAAGCCTTCACAAAGCTTATTGTGACTAGAAATAGTTGTTTTAAGCCTTAACTTCACATTGAAAACGTGGGAAATCGAACTATAACGAAGTTTTACCCATTTTGACATAAATAATCAAACTAAGAGTTTTGAAAGTAAACATGCCGAGTATAATCATTAAGATGTCACAAAGCTTATTGTGACTAGAAATCGTTGTTTTTAGCCTTAACTTCTCGTAGGGAATGTGGGACATTGGACGATAACGAAGTTTTAACAATTTTGTATAAAATCATAATTCTAATAGTTTTAAAATTTTACAAGACGAGCATAAACAAATTTTATCTACAAACGCTTGTTTTTGATAGAAATCGTTGTTTTAAGCCTTGACTTCACATTGGAAACGTGGGAAATGAACTATAATGAAGTTTTAACCATTTTGACATAAATAATCAAACTAAAAGTTTTGAAAGTAAACAAGCCGAGTAAAATCATTAAAGCTTTCACAAAGCTTATTGTGACTAGAAATAGTTGTTTTAAGCCTTAACTTCACATTGAAAACGTGGGAAATCGAACTATAATGAAGTTTTACCCATTTTGACATAAATAATGAAACTAAGAGTTTTGAAAGTAAACAAGCCGAGTATAATCATTAAGATGTCACAAAGCTTATTGTGACTAGAAATCGTTGTTTTTAGTCTTAACTTCTCGTAGGGAACGTGGGACATTGGACGATAACGAAGTTTTTACGATTTTGTATAAAATCATAATTCTAATAGTTTTAAAATTTAACAAGACGAGCATAAACATATTTTATCTACAAACACTTATTTTTAATAGAAATCGTTGTTTTAAGCCCTACCTTCACATTGGAAATGTGGGAAATCGAATTATAATGAAGTTTTACCCATTTTGACATAAATAATCAAACTAAGAGTTTTGAAAGTAAACAAGCCGAGTATAATCATTAAGATGTCACAAAGCTTATTGTGACTAGAAATCGTTGTTTTTAGCCTTAACTTCTCGTAGGGAACGTGGGACATTGGATGATAACGAAGTTTTAACGATTTTGTATAAAATCATAATTCTAAAAGTTTTAAAATTTAACAAGATAAGAATAAAAATATTTTATCTACAAACGCTTATTTTTAATAGAAATCGTTGTTTTAAGCCCTACCTTCACATTGGAAACGTGGGAAATAGAATTATAATGAAGTTTTACCCATTTTGACATAAATAATCAAACTAAGAGTTTTGAAAGTAAACATGCCGAGTATAATCATTAAAGCCTTCACAAAGCTTATTGTGACTAGAAATAGTTGTTTTAAGCCTTAACTTCACATTGAAAACGGGGAAATCGAACTATAATGAAGTTTTACCCATTTTGACATAAATAATCAAACTAAGAGTTTTGAAAGTAAACAAGCCGAGTATAATCATTAAGATGTCACAAAGCTTATTGTGACTAGAAATCGTTGTTTTTAGCCTTAACGTCTCATAGGGAACGTGGGACATTGGACGATAACGAAGTTTTAACGTTTTGTATAAAATCATAGTTCTAATAGTTTTAAAATTTAAACAAGCCGAGTATAATCATTAAGTTGTCACAAAGCTTATTGTGACTAGATATCGTTGTTTTTAGCCTTAACATCTCATAGGGAACGTGGGACATTGGACGATAACGAAGTTTGAACGATTTAGTATAAAATCATAATTCTAATAGTTTTAAAATTTAACAAGATGAGCATAAACATATTTTATCTACAAACGCTTATTTTTAATAGAAATCGTTGTTTTAAGCCTTAACTTCACATTGGAAACGTGGGAAATCGAACTATAATGAAGTTTTACCCATTTTGACATAAATAATCAAACTAAGAGATTTGAAAGTAAACAGCCGAGTATAATCATTAAAGCCTTCACAAAGCTTGTTGTAACTAGAAATAGTTGTTTTAAGCCTTAACTTCACATTGGAAACGTGAGAAATTGAACTATAATGAAGTTTTACCCATTTTGACATAAATAATCAAACTAAGAGTTTTGAAAGTAAACAAGCCGAGTATAATCATTAAAGCCTTCACAAAGCTTATTGTAACTAGAAATAGTTGTTTTAAGCCTTAACTTCACATTGGAAACATGAGAAATTGAACTATAATGAAGTTTTACCCATTTTGACATAAATAATCAAACTAAGAGTTTTGAAAGTAAACAAGCCGAGTATAATCATTAAGATGTCACAAAGCTTATTGTGACTAGAAATCGTTGTTTTTAGTCTTAACTTCTCGTAGGGAACGTGGGACATTGGACGATAACGAAGTTTTTACGATTTTGTATAAAATCATAATTCTAATAGTTTTAAAATTTAACAAGACGAGCATAAACATATTTTATCTACAAACACTTATTTTTAATAGAAATCGTTGTTTTAAGCCCTACCTTCACATTGGAAATGTGGGAAATCGAATTATAATGAAGTTTTACCCATTTTGACATAAATAATCAAACTAAGAGTTTTGAAAGTAAACAAGCCGAGTATAATCATTAAGATGTCACAAAGCTTATTGTGACTAGAAATCGTTGTTTTTAGCCTTAACTTCTCGTAGGGAACGTGGGACATTGGATGATAACGAAGTTTTAACGATTTTGTATAAAATCATAATTCTAAAAGTTTTAAAATTTAACAAGATAAGAATAAAAATATTTTATCTACAAACGCTTATTTTTAATAGAAATCGTTGTTTTAAGCCCTACCTTCACATTGGAAACGTGGGAAATAGAATTATAATGAAGTTTTACCCATTTTGACATAAATAATCAAACTAAGAGTTTTGAAAGTAAACATGCCGAGTATAATCATTAAAGCCTTCACAAAGCTTATTGTGACTAGAAATAGTTGTTTTAAGCCTTAACTTCACATTGAAAACGGGGGAAATCGAACTATAATGAAGTTTTACCCATTTTGACATAAATAATCAAACTAAGAGTTTTGAAAGTAAACAAGCCGAGTATAATCATTAAGATGTCACAAAGCTTATTGTGACTAGAAATCGTTGTTTTTAGCCTTAACGTCTCATAGGGAACGTGGGACATTGGACGATAACGAAGTTTTAACGTTTTGTATAAAATCATAGTTCTAATAGTTTTAAAATTTAAACAAGCCGAGTATAATCATTAAGTTGTCACAAAGCTTATTGTGACTAGATATCGTTGTTTTTAGCCTTAACATCTCATAGGGAACGTGGGACATTGGACGATAACGAAGTTTGAACGATTTAGTATAAAATCATAATTCTAATAGTTTTAAAATTTAACAAGATGAGCATAAACATATTTTATCTACAAACGCTTATTTTTAATAGAAATCGTTGTTTTAAGCCTTAACTTCACATTGGAAACAGTGGGAAATCGAACTATAATGAAGTTTTACCCATTTTGACATAAATAATCAAACTAAGAGATTTGAAAGTAAACAAGCCGAGTATAATCATTAAAGCCTTCACAAAGCTTGTTGTAACTAGAAATAGTTGTTTTAAGCCTTAACTTCACATTGGAAACGTGAGAAATTGAACTATAATGAAGTTTTACCCATTTTGACATAAATAATCAAACTAAGAGTTTTGAAAGTAAACAAGCCGAGTATAATCATTAAAGCCTTCACAAAGCTTATTGTAACTAGAAATAGTTGTTTTAAGCCTTAACTTCACATTGGAAACATGAGAAATTGAACTATAATGAAGTTTTACCCATTTTGACATAAATAATCAAACTAAGAGTTTTGAAAGTAAACAAGCCGAGTATAATCATTAAGATGTCACAAAGCTTATTGTGACTAGAAATCGTTGTTTTTAGTCTTAACTTCTCGTAGGGAACGTGGGACATTGGAAGATAACGAAGTTTTAACGATTTAGTATAAAATCATAATTCTAATAGTTTTAAAATTTAACAAGACGATTATAAACATATTTTATCTACAAACGCTTATTTTTAATAGAAATCGTTGTTTTAAGCCCTACCTTCACATTGGAAACGTGGGAAATCGATTTATAATGAAGTTTTACCCATTTTGACATAAATAATCAAACTAAGAGATTTGAAAGTAAACAAGCCGAGTATAATCATTAAGATGTCACAAAGCTTATTGTGACTAGAAATCGTTGTTTTTAGTCTTAACTTCTCGTAGGGAACGTGGGACATTGGACGATAACGAAGTTTTAACGATTTTGTATAAAATCATAATTCTACTAGTTTTAAAATTTAACAAGACGAGCATAAACATATTTTATCTACAAACGTTTATTTTTAATAGAAATCGTTGTTTTAAGCCTTAACTTCACATTGGAAACGTGGGAAATCGAACTATAATGAAGTTTTACCCATTTTGACATAAATAATCAAACTAAGAGATTTGAAAGTAAACAAGCCGAGTATAATCATTAAAGCCTTCACAAAGCTTATTGTAACTAGAAATAGTTGTTTTAAGCCTTAACTTCACATTGGAAACGTGAGAAATTGAACTATAATGAAGTTTTATCCATTTTGACATAAATAATCAAACTAAGAGTTTTGAAAGTAAACAAGCCGAGTATAATCATTAAGATGTCACAAAGCTTATTGTGACTAGAAATCGTTGTTTTTAGTCTTAACTTCTCGTAGGGAACGTGGGACATTGGACGATAACGAAGTTTTTACGATTTTGTATAAAATCATAATTCTAATAGTTTTAAAATTTAACAAGATGAGCATAAAAATATTTTATCTACAAACGCTTATTTTTACTAGAAATCGTTGTTTTAAGCCCTACCTTCACATTGGAAACGTGGGAAATAGAATTATAATGAAGTTTTACCCATTTTGACATAAATAATCAAACTAAGAGTTTTGAAAGTAAACATGCCGAGTATAATCATTAAAGCCTTCACAAAGCTTATTGTGACTAGAAATAGTTGTTTTAAGCCTTAACTTCACATTGAAAACGTGGGAAATCGAACTATAACGAAGTTTTACCCATTTTGACATAAATAATCAAACTAAGAGTTTTGAAAGTAAACATGCCGAGTATAATCATTAAGATGTCACAAAGCTTATTGTGACTAGAAATCGTTGTTTTTAGCCTTAACTTCTCGTAGGGAATGTGGGACATTGGACGATAACGAAGTTTTAACAATTTTGTATAAAATCATAATTCTAATAGTTTTAAAATTTTACAAGACGAGCATAAACAAATTTTATCTACAAACGCTTGTTTTTGATAGAAATCGTTGTTTTAAGCCTTGACTTCACATTGGAAACGTGGGAAATGAACTATAATGAAGTTTTAACCATTTTGACATAAATAATCAAACTAAAAGTTTTGAAAGTAAACAAGCCGAGTAAAATCATTAAAGCTTTCACAAAGCTTATTGTGACTAGAAATAGTTGTTTTAAGCCTTAACTTCACATTGAAAACGTGGGAAATCGAACTATAATGAAGTTTTACCCATTTTGACATAAATAATGAAACTAAGAGTTTTGAAAGTAAACAAGCCGAGTATAATCATTAAGATGTCACAAAGCTTATTGTGACTAGAAATCGTTGTTTTTAGTCTTAACTTCGTAGGGAACGTGGGACATTGGACGATAACGAAGTTTTTACGATTTTGTATAAAATCATAATTCTAATAGTTTTAAAATTTAACAAGATAAGCATAAAAATATTTTATCTACAAACGCTTATTTTTAATAGAAATCGTTGTTTTAAGCCCTACCTTCACATTGGAAACATGGGAAATAGAATTATAATGAAGTTTTACCCATTTTGACATAAATAATCAAACTAAGAGTTTTGAAAGTAAACATGCCGAGTATAATCATTAAAGCCTTCACAAAGCTTATTGTGAATAGAAATAGTTGTTTTAAGCCTTAACTTCACATTGAAAACGTGGGAAATCGAACTATAATGAAGTTTTACCCATTTTGACATAAATAATCAAACTAAGAGTTTTGAAAGTAAACAAGCCGAGTATAATCATTAAGATGTCACAAAGCTTATTGTGACTAGAAATCGTTGTTTTAAGCCTTAACTTCTCGTAGGGAATGTGGGACATTGGACGATAACGAAGTTTTAACAATTTTGTATAAAATCATAATTCTAATAGTTTTAAAATTTTACAAGACGAGCATAAACAAATTTTATCTACAAACGCTTGTTTTTGATAGAAATCGTTGTTTTAAGCCTTAACTTCACATTGGAAACGTGGGAAATGAACTATAATGAAGTTTTAACCATTTTGACATAAATAATCAAACTAAAAGTTTTGAAAGTAAACAAGCCGAGTAAAATCATTAAAGCTTTCACAAAGCTTATTGTGACTAGAAATAGTTTTTTTAAGCCTTAACTTCACATTGAAAACGTGGGAAATCGAACTATAATGAAGTTTTACCCATTTTGACATAAATAATGAAATTAAGAGTTTTGAAAGTAAACAAGCCGAGTATAATCATTAAGATGTCACAAAGCTTATTGTGACTAGAAATCGTTGTTTTTAGTCTTAACTTCTCGTAGGGAACGTGGGACATTGGACGATAACGAAGTTTTTACGATTTTGTATAAAATCATAATTCTAATAGTTTTAAAATTTAACAAGATAAGCATAAAAATATTTTATCTACAAACGCTTATTTTTAATAGAAATCGTTGTTTTAAGCCCTACCTTCACATTGGAAACGTGGGAAATCGAATTATAATGAAGTTTTACCCATTTTGACATAAATAATCAAACTAAGAGTTTTGAAAGTAAACAAGCCGAGTATAATCATTAAAGCCTTCACAAAGCTTATTGTAACTCGAAATAGTTGTTTTAAGCCTTAACTTCACATTGGAAACGTGAGAAATTGAACTATAATGAAGTTTTACCCATTTTGACATAAATAATCAAACTAAGAGTTTTGAAAGTAAACAAGCCGAGTATAATCATTAAGATGTCACAAAGCTTATTGTGACTAGAAATCGTTGTTTTTAGCCTTAACTTCTTGTAGGGAACGTGGGACATTGGACGATAACGAAGTTTTAACGATTTTGTATAAAATCATAATTCTAATAGTTTTAAAATTTAACAAGACGAGCATAAACATATTTTATCTACAAACACTTATTTTTAATAGAAATCGTTGTTTTAAGCCCTACCTTTACATTGGAAACGTGGGAAATCGAATTATAATGAAGTTTTACCCATTTTGACATAAATAATCAAACTAAGAGTTTTGAAAGTAAACAAGCCGAGTATAATCATTAAGATGTCACAAAGCTTATTGTGACTAGAAATCGTTGTTTTTAGCCTTAACTTCTCGTAGGGAACGTGGGACATTGGACGATAACGAAGTTTTAACGATTTTGTATAAAATCATAATTCTAATAGTTTTAAAATTTAACAAGACGAGCATAAACATATTTTATCTACAAACGCTTATTTTTAATAGAAATCGTTGTTTTAAGCCCTACCTTCACATTGGAAACGTGGGAAATCGAATTATAATGAAGTTTTACCCATTTTGACATAAATAATCAAACTAAGAGTTTTGAAAGTAAACAAGCCGAGTATAATCATTTAGATGTCACAAAGCTTATTGTGACTAGAAATCGTTGTTTTTAGCCTTAACTTCTCGTAGGGAACGTAGGACATTGGACGATAACGAAGTTTTAACGATTTTGTATAAAATCATAATTATAATAGTTTTAAAATTTTACAAGACGAGCATAAACAAATTTTATCTACAAACGCTTGTTTTTGATAGAAATCGTTGTTTTAAGCCTTAACTTCACATTGGAAACGTCGGAAATAGAATTATAATGAAGTTTTACCCTTTTTGACATAAATAATCAAACTAAGAGTTTTGAAAGTAAACAAGCCGAGTATAATCATTTAGATGTCACAAAGCTTATTGTGACTAGAAATCGTTGTTTTTAGCCTTAACTTCTCGTAGGGAACGTGGGACATTGGACGATAACGAAGTTTTAACGATTTTGTATAAAATCATAATTATAATAGTTTTAAAATTTTACAAGACGAGCATAAACAAATTTTATCTACAAACGCTTGTTTTTGATAGAAATCGTTGTTTTAAGCCTTAACTTCACATTGGAAACGTGGGAAATAGAATTATAATGAAGTTTTACCCATTTTGACATAAATAATCAAACTAAGAGTTTTGAAAGTAAACATGCCGAGTATAATCATTAAAGCCTTCACAAAGCTTATTGTGACTAGAAATAGTTGTTTTAAGCCTTAACTTCACATTGAAAACGTAGGAAATCGAACTATAATGAAGTTTACCCATTTTGAAATAAATAATCAAACTAAGAGTTTTGAAAGTAAACAAGCCGAGTATAATCATTAAGATGTCACAAAGCTTATTGTGACTAGAAATCGTTGTTTTTAGCCTTAACGTCTCATAGGGAACGTGGGACATTGGACGATAATGAAGTTTAAACGGTTTTGTATAAAATCATTGTTCTAATAGTTTTAAAATTTAAACAAGCCGAGTATAATCATTAAGATGTCACAAAGCTTATTGTGACTAGAAATCGTGTTTTTAGTCTTAACTTCTCGTAGGGAATGTGGGACATTGGACGATAACGAAGTTTTTACGATTTTGTATAAAATCATAATTCTAATAGTTTTAAAATTTAACAAGACGAGCATAAACATATTTTATCTACAAACACTTATTTTTAATAGAAATCGTTGTTTTAAGCCCTACCTTCACATTGGAAATGTGGGAAATCGAATTATAATGAAGTTTTACCCATTTTGACATAAATAATCAAACTAAGAGTTTTGAAAGTAAACAAGCCGAGTATAATCATTAAGATGTCACAAAGCTTATTGTGACTAGAAATCGTTGTTTTTAGCCTTAACTTCTCGTAGGGAACGTGGGACATTGGATGATAACGAAGTTTTAACGATTTTGTATAAAATCATAATTCTAAAAGTTTTAAAATTTAACAAGATAAGAATAAAAATATTTTATCTACAAACGCTTATTTTTAATAGAAATCGTTGTTTTAAGCCCTACCTTCACATTGGAAACGTGGGAAATAGAATTATAATGAAGTTTTACCCATTTTGACATAAATAATCAAACTAAGAGTTTTGAAAGTAAACATGCCGAGTATAATCATTAAAGCCTTCACAAAGCTTATTCTGACTAGAAATAGTTGGTTTAAGCCTTAACTTCACATTGAAAACGGGGGAAATCGAACTATAATGAAGTTTTACCCATTTTGACATAAATAATCAAACTAAGAGTTTTGAAAGTAATCAAGCCGAGTATAATCATTAAGATGTCACAAAGCTTATTGTGACTAGAAATCGTTGTTTTTAGCCTTAACGTCTCATAGGGAACGTGGGACATTGGACGATAACGAAGTTTTAACGATTTGTATAAAATCATAGTTCTAATAGTTTTAAAATTTAAACAAGCCGAGTATAATCATTAAGTTGTCACAAAGCTTATTGTGACTAGATATCGTTGTTTTTAGCCTTAACTTCTCATAGGGAACGTGGGACATTTGACGATAACGAAGTTTGAACGATTTAGTATAAAATCATAATTCTAATAGTTTTAAAATTTAACAAGATGAGCATAAACATATTTTATCTACAAACGCTTATTTTTAATAGAAATCGTTGTTTTAAGCCTTAACTTCACATTGGAAACGTGGGAAATCGAACTATAATGAAGTTTTACCCATTTTGACATAAATAATCAAACTAAGAGATTTGAAAGTAAACAAGCCGAGTATAATCATTAAAGCCTTCACAAAGCTTGTTGTAACTAGAAATAGTTGTTTTAAGCCTTAACTTCACATTGGAAACGTGAGAAATTGAACTATAATGAAGTTTTACCCATTTTGACATAAATAATCAAACTAAGAGTTTTGAAAGTAAACAAGCCGAGTATAATCATTAAAGCCTTCACAAAGCTTATTGTAACTAGAAATAGTTGTTTTAAGCCTTAACTTCACATTGGAAACATGAGAAATTGAACTATAATGAAGTTTTACCCATTTTGACATAAATAATCAAACTAAGAGTTTTGAAAGTAAACAAGCCGAGTATAATCATTAAGATGTCACAAAGCTTATTGTGACTAGAAATCGTTGTTTTTAGTCTTAACTTCTCGTAGGGAACGTGGGACATTGGACGATAACGAAGTTTTAACGATTTAGTATAAAATCATAATTCTAATAGTTTTAAAATTTAACAAGACGATTATAAACATATTTTATCTACAAACGCTTATTTTTAATAGAAATCGTTGTTTTAAGCCCTACCTTCACATTGGAAACGTGGGAAATCGATTTATAATGAAGTTTTACCCATTTTGACATAAATAATCAAACTAAGAGATTTGAAAGTAAACAAGCCGAGTATAATCATTAAGATGTCACAAAGCTTATTGTGACTAGAAATCGTTGTTTTTAGTCTTAACTTCTCGTAGGGAACGTGGGACATTGGACGATAACGAAGTTTTAACGATTTTGTATAAAATCATAATTCTACTAGTTTTAAAATTTAACAAGACGAGCATAAACATATTTTATCTACAAACGTTTATTTTTAATAGAAATCGTTGTTTTAAGCCTTAACTTCACATTGGAAACGTGGGAAATCGAACTATAATGAAGTTTTACCCATTTTGACATAAATAATCAAACTAAGAGATTTGAAAGTAAACAAGCCGAGTATAATCATTAAAGCCTTCACAAAGCTTATTGTAACTAGAAATAGTTGTTTTAAGCCTTAACTTCACATTGGAAACGTGAGAAATTGAACTATAATGAAGTTTTATCCATTTTGACATAAATAATCAAACTAAGAGTTTTGAAAGTAAACAAGCCGAGTATAATCATTAAGATGTCACAAAGCTTATTGTGACTAGAAATCGTTGTTTTTAGTCTTAACTTCTCGTAGGGAACGTGGGACATTGGACGATAACGAAGTTTTTACGATTTTGTATAAAATCATAATTCTAATAGTTTCAAAATTTAACAAGATGAGCATAAAAATATTTTATCTACAAACGCTTATTTTTACTAGAAATCGTTGTTTTAAGCCCTACCTTCACATTGGAAACGTGGGAAATAGAATTATAATGAAGTTTTACCCATTTTGACATAAATAATCAAACTAAGAGTTTTGAAAGTAAACATGCCGAGTATAATCATTAAAGCCTTCACAAAGCTTATTGTGACTAGAAATAGTTGTTTTAAGCCTTAACTTCACATTGAAAACGTGGGAAATCGAACTATAACGAAGTTTTACCCATTTTGACATAAATAATCAAACTAAGAGTTTTGAAAGTAAACATGCCGAGTATAATCATTAAGATGTCACAAAGCTTATTGTGACTAGAAATCGTTGTTTTTAGCCTTAACTTCTCGTAGGGAATGTGGGACATTGGACGATAACGAAGTTTTAACAATTTTGTATAAAATCATAATTCTAATAGTTTTAAAATTTTACAAGACGAGCATAAACAAATTTTATCTACAAACGCTTGTTTTTGATAGAAATCGTTGTTTTAAGCCTTAACTTCACATTGGAAACGTGGGAAATGAACTATAATGAAGTTTTAACCATTTTGACATAAATAATCAAACTAAAAGTTTTGAAAGTAAACAAGCCGAGTAAAATCATTAAAGCTTTCACAAAGCTTATTGTGACTAGAAATAGTTGTTTTAAGCCTTAACTTCACATTGAAAACGTGGGAAATCGAACTATAATGAAGTTTTACCCATTTTGACATAAATAATCAAACTAAGAGTTTTGAAAGTAAACAAGCCGAGTATAATCATTAAGATGTCACAAAGCTTATTGTGACTAGAAATCGTTGTTTTTAGCCTTAACGTCTCATAGGGAACGTGGGACATTGGACGATAACGAAGTTTTAACGATTTGTATAAAATCATAGTTCTAATAGTTTTAAAATTTAAACAAGCCGAGTATAATCATTAAGTTGTCACAAAGCTTATTGTGACTAGAAATCGTTGTTTTTAGCCTTAACTTCTCATAGGGAACGTGGGACATTGGACGATAACGAAGTTTGAACGATTTAGTATAAAATCATAATTCTAATAGTTTTAAAATTTAACAAGATGAGCATAAACATATTTTATCTACAAACGCTTATTTTTAATAGAAATCGTTGTTTTAAGCCCTGCCTTCACATTGGAAACGTGGGAAATCGAATTATAATGAAGTTTTTCCCATTTTGACATAAATAATCAAACTAAGAGTTTTGAAAGTAAACAAGCCGAGTATAATCATTAAGATGTCACAAAGCTTATTGTGACTAGAAATCGTTGTTTTTAGCCTTAACTTCTCGTAGGGAACGTGGGACATTGGACGATAACGAAGTTTTAACGATTTTGTATAAAATCATAATTCTAATAGTTTTAAAATTTTACAAGACGAGCATAAACAAATTTTATCTACAAACGCTTGTTTTTGATAGAAATCGTTGTTTTAAGCCTTAACTTCACATTGGAAACGTGAGAAATGAACTATAATGAAGTTTTAACCATTTTGACATAAATAATCAAACTAAGAGTTTTGAAAGTAAACGAGCCGAGTAAAATCATTAAAGCTTTCACAAAGCTTACAGTAACTAGAAATAGTTGTTTTAAGCCTTAACTTCACATTGAAAACGTGGGAAATCGAACTATAATGAAGTTTTACCCATTTTGACATAAATAATCAAACTAAGAGTTTTGAAAGTAAACATGCCGAGTATAATCATTAAGATGTCACAAAGCTTATTGTGACTAGAAATCGTTGTTTTTAGTCTTAACTTCTCGTAGGGAACGTGGGACATTGGAGGATAACGAAGTTTTTACGATTTTGTATAAAATCATAATTCTAATAGTTTTCAAATTTAACAAGACGAGCATAAACATATTTTATCTACAAACGCTTATTTTTAATAGAAATCGTTGTTTTAAGCCTTAACTTCACATTGGAAACGTGGGAAATCGAACTATAATGAAGTTTTACCCATTTTGACATAAATAATCAAGCTAAGAGATTTGAAAGTAAACAAGCCGAGTATAATCATTAAAGCCTTCACAAAGCTTATTGTAACTAGAAATAGTTGTTTTAAGCCTTAACTTCACATTGGAAACGTGAGAAATTGAACTATAATGAAGTTTTACCCATTTTGACATAAATAATCAAACTAAGAGTTTTGAAAGTAAACAAGCCGAGTATAATCATTAAGATGTCACAAAGTTTATTGTGACTAGAAATCGTTGTTTTTAGTGTTAACTTCTCGTAGGGAACGTGGGACATTGGACGATAACGAAGATTTTACGATTTTGTATAAAATCATAATTCTAATAGTTTTAAAATTTAACAAGATGAGCATAAAAATATTTTATCTAAAAACGCTTATTTTTAATAGAAATCGTTGTTTTAAGCCCTACCTTCACATTGGAAACGTGGGAAATAGAATTATAATGAAGTTTTACCGATTTTGACATAAATAATCAAACTAAGAGTTTTGAAAGTAAACAAGCCGAGTATAATCATTAAAGCTTTCACAAAGCTTATTGTGACTAGAAATAGTTGTTTTAAGCCTTAACTTCACATTGAAAACGTGGGAAATCGAACTATAATGAAGTTTTACCCATTTTGACATAAATAATCAAACTAAGAGTTTTGAAAGTAAACAAGCCGAGTATAATCATTAAGATGTCACAAAGCTTATTGTACTAGAAATCGTTGTTTTTAGCCTTAACTTCTCGTAGGGAACGTGGGACATTGGATGATAATGAAGTTTTAACGATTTAGTATAAAATCATAATTCTAATAGTTTTAAAATTTAACAAGACGAGGATAAACATATTTTATCTACAAACGCTTATTTTTAATAGAAATCGTTGTTTTAAGCCCTACCTTCACATTGGAAACGTGGGAAATAGAATTATAATGAAGTTTTACCCATTTTGACATAAATAATCAAACTAAGAGTTTTGAAAGTAAACATGCCGAGTATAATCATTAAAGCCTTCACAAAGCTTATTGTGACTAGAAATAGTTGTTTTAAGCCTTAACTTCACATTGAAAACGTGGGAAATCGAACTATAATGAAGTTTTACCCATTTTGACATAAATAATCAAACTAAGAGTTTTAAAAGTAAACAAGCCGAGTATAATCAATAAAGCCTTCACAAAGCTTATTGTGACTAGAAATAGTTGTTTTAAGCCTTAACTTCACATTGAAAACGTGGGAAATCGAACTATAATGAAATTTTACCCATTTTGACATAAATAATCAAACTAAGAGTTTTGAAAGTAAACAAGCCGAGTATAATCATTAAGTTGTCACAAAGCTTATTGTGACTAGAAATTGTTGTTTTTAGCCTTAACTTCTCATAGGGAACGTGGGACATTGGACGACAACGAAGTTTTTACGATTTTGTATAAAATCATAATTCTAATAGTTTTAAAATTTAACAAGATGAGCATAAAAATATTTTATCTACAAACGCTTATTTTTTAATAGAAATCGTTGTTTTAAGCCCTACCTTCACATTGGAAACGTGGGAAATAGAATTATAATGAAGTTTTACCCATTTTGACATAAATAATCAAACTAAGAGTTTTGAAAGTAAACATGCCGAGTATAATCATTAAAGCCTTCACAAAGCTTATTGTGAGTAGAAATAGTTGTTTTAAGCCTTAACTTCACATTGAAAACGTGGGAAATCGAACTATAATGAAGTTTTACCTATTTTGACATAAACAATCAAACTAAGAGTTTTGAAAGTAAACAAGCCGAGTATAATCATTAAGATGTCACAAAGCTTATTGTGACTAGAAATCGTTGTTTTTAGTCTTAACTTATCGTAGGGAACGTGGGACATTGGACGATAACGAAGTTTTTACGATTTTGTATAAAATCATAATTCTAATAGTTTTAAAATTTAACAAGATAAGCATAAAAATATTTTATCTACAAACTCTTATTTTTAATAGAAATCGTTATTTGAAGCCCTACCTTCACATTGGAAACGTGGGAAATAGAATTATAATGAAGTTTTACCCATTTTGACATAAATAATCAAACTAAGAGTTTTGAAAGTAAACATGCCGAGTATAATCATTAAAGCCTTCACAAAGCTTATTGTGACTAGAAATAGTTGTTTTAAGCCTTAACTTCACATTGAAAATGTGGGAAATCGAACTATAATGAAGTTTTACCCATTTAGACATAAATAATCAAACTAAGAGTTTTGAAAGTAAACAAGCCGAGTATAATCATTAAGATGTCACAAAGCTTATTGTGACTAGAAATCGTTGTTTTTAGCCTTAACGTCTCATAGGGAACGTGGGACATTGGACGATAACGAAGTTTTAACGATTTTGTATAAAATCATAGTTCTAATAGTTTTAAAATTTAAACAAGCCGAGTATAATCATTAAGATGTCACAAAGCTTATTGTGACTAGAAATCGTTGTTTTTAGCCTTAACTTCTCATAGGGAACGTGGGACATTGGACGATAACGAAGTTTTAACGATTTAGTATAAAATCATAATTCTAATAGTATTAAAATTTAACAAGACGAGCATAAACATATTTTATCTACAAACGCTTATTTTTAATAGAAATCGTTGTTCTAAGCCCTACCTTCACATTGGAAACGTGAGAAATCGAATTATAATGAAGTTTTACCCATTTTGACATAAATAATCAAACTAAGAGTTTTGAAAGTAAACAAGCCGAGTATAATCATTAAGATGTCACAAAGCTTATTGTGACTAGAAATCGTTGTTTTTAGCCTTAACTTCTCGTAGGGAACGTGGGACATTGGACGATAACGAAGTTTTAACGATTTTGTATAAAATCATAATTCTAATAGTTTTAAAATTTAACAAGACGAGCATAAACATATTTTATATACAAACACTTATTTTTAATAGAAATCGTTGTTTTAAGCCTTAACTTCACATTGGAAACGTGGGAAATCGAACTATAATGAAGTTTTACCCATTTTGACATAAATAATCAAGCTAAGAGATTTGAAAGTAAACAAGCCGAGTATAATCATTAAAGCCATCACAAAGCTTATTGTAACTAGAAATAGTTGTTTTAAGCCTTAACTTCACATTGGAAACGTGAGAAATTGAACTATAATGAAGTTTTACCCATTTTGACATAAATAATCAAACTAAGAGATTTGAAAGTAAACAAGCCGAGTATAATCATTAAGATGTCACAAAGCTTATTGTGACTAGAAATCGTTGTTTTTAGTCTTAACTTCTCGTAGGGAACGTGGGACATTGGACGATAACGAAGTTTTTACGATTTTGTATAAAATCATAATTCTAATAGTTTTAAAATTTAACAAGATAAGCATAAAAATATTTTATCTACAAACTCTTATTTTTAATAGAAATCATTATTTGAAGCCCTACCTTCACATTGGAAACGTGGGAAATAGAATTATAATGAAGTTTTACCCATTTTGACATAAATAATCAAACTAAGAGTTTTGAAAGTAAACATGCCGAGTATAATCATTAAAGCCTTCACAAAGCTTATTGTGACTAGAAATAGTTGTTTTAAGCCTTAACTTCACATTGAAAACGTGGGAAATCGAACTATAATGAAGTTTTACCCATTTAGACATAAATAATCAAACTAAGAGTTTTGAAAGTAAACAAGCCGAGTATAATCATTAAGATGTCACAAAGCTTATTGTGACTAGAAATCGTTGTTTTTAGCCTTAACGTCTCAAAGGGAACGTGGGACATTGGACGATAACGAAGTTTTAACGATTTTGTATAAAATCATAGTTCTAATAGTTTTAAAATTTAAACAAGCCGAGTATAATCATTAAGATGTCACAAAGCTTATTATGTGACTAGAAATCGTTGTTTTTAGCCTTAACTTCTCATAGGGAACGTGGGACATTGGACGATAACGAAGTTTTAACGATTTAGTATAAAATCATAATTCTAATAGTATTAAAATTTAACAAGACGAGCATAAACATATTTTATCTACAAATGCTTATTTTTAATAGAAATCGTTGTTTTAAGCCCTACCTTCACATTGGAAACGTGGGAAATCGAATTATAATGAAGTTTTACCCATTTTGACATAAATAATCAAACTAAGAGTTTTGAAAGTAAACAAGCCGAGTATAATCATTAAGATGTCACAAAGCTTATTGTGACTAGAAATCGTTGTTTTTAGCCTTAACTTCTCGTAGGGAACGTGGGACATTGGACGATAACGAAGTTTTAACGATTTTGTATAAAATCATAATTCTAATAGTTTTAAAATTTAACAAGACGAGCATAAACATATTTTATCTACAAACGCTTATTTTTAATAGAAATCGTTGTTTTAAGCCTTAACTTCACATTGGAAACGTGGGAAATCGAACTATAATGAAGTTTTACCCATTTTGACATAAATAATCAAGCTAAGAGATTTGAAAGTAAACAAGCCGAGTATAATCATTAAAGCCTTCACAAAGCTTATTGTAACTAGAAATAGTTGTTTTAAGCCTTAACTTAACATTGGAAACGTGAGAAATTGAACTATAATGAAGTTTTACCCATTTTGACATAAATAATCAAACTAAGAGTTTTGAAAGTAAACAAGCCGAGTATATTCATTAAGATGTCACAAAGTTTATTGTGACTAGAAATCGTTGTTTTTAGTGTTAACTTCTCGTAGGGAACGTGGGACATTGGACGATAACGAAGATTTTACGATTTTGTATAAAATCATAATTCTAATAGTTTTAAAATTTAACAAGATGAGCATAAAAATATTTTATCTACAAACGCTTATTTTTAATAGAAATCGTTGTTTTAAGCCCTACCTTCACATTGGAAACGTGGGAAATAGAATTATAATGAAGTTTTACCGATTTTGACATAAATAATCAAACTAAGAGTTTTGAAAGTAAACAAGCCGAGTATAATCATTAAAGCTTTCACAAAGCTTATTGTGACTAGAAATAGTTGTTTTAAGCCTTAACTTCACATTGAAAACGTGGGAAATCGAACTATAATGAAGTTTTACCCATTTTGACATAAATAATCAAACTAAGAGTTTTGAAAGTAAACAAGCCGAGTATAATCATTAAGATGTCACAAAGCTTATTGTACTAGAAATCGTTGTTTTTAGCCTTAACTTCTCGTAGGGAACGTGGGACATTGGACGATAATGAAGTTTTAACGATTTAGTATAAAATCATAATTCTAATAGTTTTAAAATTTAACAAGACGAGGATAAACATATTTTATCTACAAACGCTTATTTTTAATAGAAATCGTTGTTTTAAGCCCTACCTTCACATTGGAAACGTGGGAAATAGAATTATAATGAAGTTTTACCCATTTTGACATAAATAATCAAACTAAGAGTTTTGAAAGTAAACATGCCGAGTATAATCATTAAAGCCTTCACTAAGCTTATTGTGACTAGAAATAGTTGTTTTAAGCCTTAACTTCACATTGAAAACGTGGGAAATCGAACTATAATGAAGTTTTACCCATTTTGACATAAATAATCAAACTAAGAGTTTTAAAAGTAAACAAGCCGAGTATAATCAATAAGGCCTTCACAAAGCTTATTGTGACTAGAAATAGTTGTTTTAAGCCTTAACTTCACATTGAAAACGTGGGAAATCGAACTATAATGAAATTTTACCCATTTTGACATAAATAATCAAACTAAGAGTTTTGAAAGTAAACAAGCCGAGTATAATCATTAAGTTGTCACAAAGCTTATTGTGACTAGAAATTGTTGTTTTTAGCCTTAACTTCTCATAGGGAACGTGGGACATTGGACGACAACGAAGTTTTTACGATTTTGTATAAAATCATAATTCTAATAGTTTTAAAATTTAACAAGATGAGCATAAAAATATTTTATCTACAAACGCTCATTTTTTAATAGAAATCGTTGTTTTAAGCCCTACCTTCACATTGGAAACGTGGGAAATAGAATTATAATGAAGTTTTACCCATTTTGACATAAATAATCAAACTAAGAGTTTTGAAAGTAAACATGCCGAGTATAATCATTAAAGCCTTCACAAAGCTTATTGTAAGTAGAAATAGTTGTTTTAAGCCTTAACTTCACATTGAAAACGTGGGAAATCGAACTATAATGAAGTTTTACCCATTTTGACATAAACAATCAAACTAAGAGTTTTGAAAGTAAACAAGCCGAGTATAATCATTAAGATGTCACAAAGCTTATTGTGACTAGAAATCGTTGTTTTTAGTCTTAACTTCTCGTAGGGAACGTGGGACATTGGACGATAACGAAGTTTTTACGATTTTGTATAAAATCATAATTCTAATAGTTTTAAAATTTAACAAGATAAGCATAAAAATATTTTATCTACAAACTCTTATTTTTAATAGAAATCGTTATTTTAAGCCCTACCTTCACATTGGAAACGTGGGAAATAGAATTATAATGAAGTTTTACCCATTTTGACATAAATAATCAAACTAAGAGTTTTGAAAGTAAA
The DNA here is from genome assembly GCA_039657345.1 of Stephania japonica. Classification (NCBI taxonomy): domain Eukaryota; kingdom Viridiplantae; phylum Streptophyta; class Magnoliopsida; order Ranunculales; family Menispermaceae; genus Stephania; species Stephania japonica. Next base: position 51,930,526 of record CM077556.1, on the reverse strand, counting down.
CATGCCGAGTATAATCATTAAAGCCTTCACAAAGCTTATTGTGACTAGAAATAGTTGTTTTAAGCCTTAACTTCACATTGAAAATGTGGGAAATCGAACTATAATGAAGTTTTACCCATTTAGACATAAATAATCAAACTAAGAGTTTTGAAAGTAAACAAGCCGAGTATAATCATTAAGATGTCACAAAGCTTATTGTGACTAGAAATCGTTGTTTTTAGCCTTAACGTCTCATAGGGAACGTGGGACATTGGACGATAACGAAGTTTTAACGATTTTGTATAAAATCATAGTTCTAATAGTTTTAAAATTTAAACAAGCCGAGTATAATCATTAAGATGTCACAAAGCTTATTGTGACTAGAAATCGTTGTTTTTAGCCTTAACTTCTCATAGGGAACGTGGGACATTGGACGATAACGAAGTTTTAACGATTTAGTATAAAATCATAATTCTAATAGTTTTAAAATTTAACAAGATAAGCATAAAAATATTTTATCTACAAACTCTTATTTTTAATAGAAATCGTTATTTTAAGCCCTACCTTCACATTGGAAACGTGGGAAATAGAATTATAATGAAGTTTTACCCATTTTGACATAAATAATCAAACTAAGAGTTTTGAAAGTAAACAAGCCGAGTATAATCATTAAGATGTCACAAAGCTTATTGTGACTAGAAATCGTTGTTTTTAGCCTTAACGTCTCATAGGGAACGTGGGACATTGGACGATAACGAAGTTTTAACGATTTTGTATAAAATCATAGTTCTAATAGTTTTAAAATTTAAACAAGCCGAGTATAATCATTAAGATGTCACAAAGCTTATTGTGACTAGAAATCGTTGTTTTTAGCCTTAACTTCTCATAGGGAACGTGGGACATTGGACGATAACGAAGTTTTAACGATTTAGTATAAAATCATAATTCTAATAGTATTAAAATTTAACAAGACGAGCATAAACATATTTTATCTACAAACGCTTATTTTTAATAGAAATCGTTGTTTTAAGCCCTACCTTCACATTGGAAACGTGGGAAATCGAATTATAATGAAGTTTTACCCATTTTGACATAAATAATCAAACTAAGAGTTTTGAAAGTAAACAAGCCGAGTATAATCATTAAGATGTCACAAAGCTTATTGTGACTAGAAATCGTTGTTTTTAGCCTTAACTTCGTAGGGAACGTGGGACATTGGACGATAACGAAGTTTTAACGATTTTGTATAAAATCATAATTCTAATAGTTTTAAAATTTAACAAGACGAGCATAAACATATTTTATCTACAAACGCTTATTTTTAATAGAAATCGTTGTTTTAAGCCTTAACTTCACATTGGAAACGTGGGAAATCGAACTATAATGAAGTTTTACCCATTTTGACATAAATAATCAAGCTAAGAGATTTGAAAGTAAACAAGCCGAGTATAATCATTAAAGCCTTCACAAAGCTTATTGTAACTAGAAATAGTTGTTTTAAGCCTTAACTTCACATTGGAAACGTGAGAAATTGAACTATAATGAAGTTTTACCCATTTTGACATAAATAATCAAACTAAGAGTTTTGAAAGTAAACAAGCCGAGTATAATCATTAAGATGTCACAAAGCTTATTGTGACTAGAAATCGTTGTTTTTAGTCTTAACTTCTCGTAGGGAACGTGGGACATTGGACGATAACGAAGTTTTTACGATTTTGTATAAAATCATAAATCTAATAGTTTTAAAATTTAACAAGATAAGCATAAAAATATTTTATCTACAAACTCTTATTTTTAATAGAAATCGTTATTTGAAGCCCTACCTTCACATTGGAAACGTGGGAAATAGAATTATAATGAAGTTTTACCCATTTTGACATAAATAATCAAACTAAGAGTTTTGAAAGTAAACATGCCGAGTATAATCATTAAAGCCTTCACAAAGCTTATTGTGACTAGAAATAGTTGTTTTAAGCCTTAACTTCACATTGAAAATGTGGGAAATCGAACTATAATGAAGTTTTACCCATTTAGACATAAATAATCAAACTAAGAGTTTTGAAAGTAAATAAGCCGAGTATAATCATTAAGATGTCACAAAGCTTATTGTGACTAGAAATCGTTGTTTTTAGCCTTAACGTCTCATAGGGAACGTGGGACATTGGACGATAACGAAGTTTTAACGATTTTGTATAAAATCATAGTTCTAATAGTTTTAAAATTTAAACAAGCCGAGTATAATCATTAAGATGTCACAAAGCTTATTGTGACTAGAAATCATTGTTTTTAGCCTTAACTTCTCATAGGGAACGTGGGACATTGGACAATAACGAAGTTTTAACGATTTAGTATAAAATCATAATTCTAATAGTATTAAAATTTAACAAGACGAGCATAAACATATTTTATCTACAAACGCTTATTTTTAATAGAAATCGTTGTTTTAAGCCCTACCTTCACATTGGAAACGTGGGAAATCGAATTATAATGAAGTTTTACCCATTTTGACATAAATAATCAAACTAAGAGTTTTGAAAGTAAACAAGCCGAGTATAATCATTAAGATGTCACAAAGCTTATTGTGACTAGAAATCGTTGTTTTTAGCCTTAACTTCTCGTAGGGAACGTGGGACATTGGACGATAACGAAGTTTTAACGATTTTGTATAAAATCATAATTCTAATAGTTTTAAAATTTAACAAGACGAGCATAAACATATTTTATCTACAAACGCTTATTTTTAATAGAAATCGTTGTTTTAAGCCTTAACTTCACATTGGAAACGTGGGAAATCGAACTATAATGAAGTTTTACCCATTTTGACATAAATAATCAAGCTAAGAGATTTGAAAGTAAACAAGCCGAGTATAATCATTAAGCAGCCTTCACAAAGCTTATTGTAACTAGAAATAGTTGTTTTAAGCCTTAACTTAACATTGGAAACGTGAGAAATTGAACTATAATGAAGTTTTACCCATTTTGACATAAATAATCAAACTAAGAGTTTTGAAAGTAAACAAGCCGAGTATAATCATTAAGATGTCACAAAGTTTATTGTGACTAGAAATCGTTGTTTTTAGTGTTAACTTCTCGTAGGGAACGTGGGACATTGGACGATAACGAAGTTTTTACGATTTTGTATAAAATCATAATTCTAATAGTTTTAAAATTTAACAAGATGAGCATAAAAATATTTTATCTACAAACGCTTATTTTTAATAGAAATCGTTGTTTTAAGCCCTACCTTCACATTGGAAACGTGGGAAATAGAATTATAATGAAGTTTTACCGATTTTGACATAAATAATCAAACTAAGAGTTTTGAAAGTAAACAAGTCGAGTATAATCATTAAAGCTTTCACAAAGCTTATTGTGACTAGAAATAGTTGTTTTAAGCCTTAACTTCACATTGAAAACGTGGGAAATCGAACTATAATGAAGTTTTACCCATTTTGACATAAATAATCAAACTAAGAGTTTTGAAAGTAAACAAGCCGAGTATAATCATTACGATGTCACAAAGCTTATTGTACTAGAAATTGTTGTTTTTAGCCTTAACTTCTCTTAGGGAACGTGGGACATTGGATGATAACGAAGTTTTAACGATTTAGTATAAAATCATAATTCTAATAGTTTGAAAATTTAACAAGACGAGCATAAACATATTTTATCTACAAACGCTTATTTTTAATAGAAATCGTTGTTTTAAGCCCTACCTTCACATTGGAAACGTGGGAAATCGAATTATAATGAAGTTTTACCCATTTTGACATAAATAATCAAACTAAGAGTTTTGAAAGTAAACAAGCCGAGTATAATCATTAAGATGTCACAAAGCTTATTGTGACTAGAAATCGTTGTTTTTAGCCTTAACTTCTCGTAGGGAACGTGGGACATTGGACGATAACGAAGTTTTAACGATTTTGTATAAAATCATAATTCTAATAGTTTTAAAATTTAACAAGACGAGCATAAACATATTTTATCTACAAACGCTTATTTTTAATAGAAATCGTTGTTTTAAGCCTTAACTTCACATTGGAAACGTGGGAAATCGAACTATAATGAAGTTTTACCCATTTTGACATAAATAATCAAGCTAAGAGATTTGAAAGTAAACAAGCCGAGTATAATCATTAAAGCCTTCACAAAGCTTATTGTAACTAGAAATAGTTGTTTTAAGCCTTAACTTAACATTGGAAACGTGAGAAATTGAACTATAATGAAGTTTTACCCATTTTGACATAAATAATCAAACTAAGAGTTTTGAAAGTAAACAAGCCGAGTATAATCATTAAGATGTCACAAAGTTTATTGTGACTAGAAATCGTTGTTTTTAGTGTTAACTTCGTAGGGAACGTGGGACATTGGACGATAACGAAGTTTTTACGATTTTGTATAAAATCATAATTCTAATAGTTTTAAAATTTAACAAGATGAGCATAAAAATATTTTATCTACAAACGCTTATTTTTAATAGAAATCGTTGTTTTAAGCCCTACCTTCACATTGGAAACGTGGGAAATAGAATTATAATGAAGTTTTACCGATTTTGACATAAATAATCAAACTAAGAGTTTTGAAAGTAAACAAGCCGAGTATAATCGTTAAGATGTCACAAAGCTTATTGTGACTAGAAATCGTTGTTTTTAGCCTTAACGTCTCATAGGGAACGTGGGACATTGGACGATAACGAAGTTTTAACGATTTTGTATAAAATCATAGTTCTAATAGTTTTAAAATTTAAACAAGCCGAGTATAATCATTAAGATGTCACAAAGCTTATTGTGACTAGAAATCGTTGTTTTAATCCTTAACTTCTCATAGGGAACGTGGGACATTGGACGATAACGAAGTTTTAACGATTTAGTATAAAATCATAATTCTAATAGTTTTAAAATTTAACAAGACGAGCATAAACATATTTTATCTACAAACACTTATTTTTAATAGAAATCGTTGTTTTAAGCCCTACCTTCACATTGGAAACGTGGGAAATCGAATTATAATGAAGTTTTACCCATTTTGGCATAAATAATCAAACTAAGAGTTTTGAAAGTAAACAAGCCGAGTATAATCATTAAGATGTCACAAAGCTTATTGTGACTAGAAATCGTAGTTTTTAGCCTTAACTTCTCGTAGGGAACGTGGGACATTGGACGATAACGAAGTTTTAACGATTTTGTATAAAATCATAATTCTAATAGTATTAAAATTTAACAAGACGAGCATAAACATATTTTATCTACAAACGCTTATTTTTAATAGAAATCGTTGTTTTAAGCCCTACCTTCACATTGGAAACGTGGGAAATCGAATTATAATGAAGTTTTACCCATTTTGACATAAATAATCAATCTAAGAGTTTTGAAAGTAAACAAGCCGAGTATAATCATTAAGATGTCACAAAGCTTATTGTGACTAGAAATCGTTGTTTTTAGCCTTAACTTCTCGTAGGGAACGTGGGACATTGGACGATAACGAAGTTTTAACGATTTTGTATAAAATCATAATTCTAATAGTTTTAAAATTTAACAAGACGAGCATAAACATATTTTATCTACAAACGCTTATTTTTAATAGAAATCGTTGTTTTAAGCCTTAACTTCACATTGGAAACGTGGGAAATCGAACTATAATGAAGTTTTACCCATTTTGACATAAATAATCAAGCTAAGAGATTTGAAAGTAAACAAGCCGAGTATAATCATTAAAGCCTTCACAAAGCTTATTGTAACTAGAAATAGTTGTTTTAAGCCTTAACTTAACATTGGAAACGTGAGAAATTGAACTATAATGAAGTTTTACCCATTTTGACATAAATAATCAAACTAAGAGTTTTGAAAGTAAACAAGCCGAGTATAATCATTAAGATGTCACAAAGTTTATTGTGACTAGAAATCGTTGTTTTTAGTGTTAACTTCTCGTAGGGAACGTGGGACATTGGACGATAACGAAGTTTTTATGATTTTGTATAAAATCATAATTCTAATAGTTTTAAAATTTAACAAGATGAGCATAAAAATATTTATCTACAAACGCTTATTTTTAATAGAAATCGTTGTTTTAAGCCCTACCTTCACATTGGAAACGTGGGAAATAGAATTATAATGAAGTTTTACCGATTTTGACATAAATAATCAAACTAAGAGTTTTGAAAGTAAACAAGCCGAGTATAATCATTAAAGCTTTCACAAAGCTTATTGTGACTAGAAATAGTTGTTTTAAGCCTTAACTTCACATTGAAAACGTGGAAAATCGAACTATAATAAAGTTTTACCCATTTTGACATAAATAATCAAACTAAGAGTTTTGAAAGTAAACAAGCCGAGTATAATCATTAAGATGTCACAAAGCTTATTGTACAAGAAATTGTTGTTTTTAGCCTTAACTTCGCGTAGGGAACGTGGGACATTGGACGATAATGAAGTTTTAACGATTTTGTATAAAATCATAATTTTAATAGTTTTAAAATTTAACAAGACGAGCATAAACATATTTTATCCACAAACGCTTATTTTTAATAGAAATCGTTGTTTTAAGCCCTACCTTCACATTGGAAACGTGGGAAATCGAATTATAATGAAGTTTTACCCATTTTGACATAAATAATCAAACTAAGAGTTTTGAAAGTAAACAAGCCGAGTATAATCGTTAAGATGTCACAAAGCTTATTGTGACTAGAAATCGTTGTTTTTAGCCTTAACGTCTCATAGGGAACGTGGGACATTGGACGATAACGAAGTTTTAACGATTTTGTATAAAATCATAGTTCTAATAGTTTTAAAATTTAAACAAGCCGAGTATAATCATTAAGATGTCGCAAAGCTTATTGTGACTAGAAATCGTTGTTTTAATCCTTAACTTCTCATATGGAACGTGGGACATTGGACGATAACGAAGTTTTAACGATTTAGTATAAAATCATAATTCTAATAGTTTTAAAATTTAACAAGACGAGCATAAACATATTTTATCTACACACACTTATTTTTAATAGAAATCGTTGTTTTAAGCCCTACCTTCACATTGGAAACGTGGGAAATCGAATTATAATGAAGTTTTACCCATTTTGGCATAAATAATCAAACTAAGAGTTTTGAAAGTAAACAAGCCGAGTATAATCATTAAGATGTCACAAAGCTTATTGTGACTAGAAATCGTAGTTTTTAGCCTTAACTTCTCGTAGGGAACGTGGGACATTGGACGATAACGAAGTTTTAATGATTTTGTATAAAATCATAATTCTAATAGTTTTAAAATTGAACAAGACGAGTATAAAAATATTTTATCTACAAACGCTTATTTTTAATAGAAATCGTTGTTTTAAGCCCTACTTTCACATTGGAAACGTGGGAAATAGAATTATAATAAAGTTTTACCGATTTTGACATAAATAATCAAACTAAGAGTTTTGAAAGTAAACAAGCCGAGTATAATCATTAAAGCTTTCACAAAGCTTATTGTGACTAGAAATAGTTGTTTTAAGCCATAACTTCACATTGAAAACGTGGGAAATCGAACTATAATGAAGTTTTACCCATTTTGACATAAATAATCAAACTAAGAGTTTTGAAAGTAAACAAGCCGAGTATAATCATTAAGATGTCACAAAGCTTATTGTACTAGAAATCGTTGTTTTTAGCCATAACTTCTCGTAGGGAACGTGGGACATTGGACGATAACGAAGTTTTAACGATTTAGTATAAAATCGTAATTCTAATAGTTTTAAAATTTAACAAGACGAGCATAAACATATTTTATCTACAAACGCTTATTTTTAATAGAAATCGTTGTTTTAAGCCCTACCTTCACATTGGAAACGTGGGAAATAGAATTATAATGAAGTTTTACCCATTTTGACATAAATAATCAAACTAAGAGTTTTGAAAGTAAACATGCCGAGTATAATCATTAAAGCCTTCACAAAGCTTATTGTGACTAGAAATAGTTGTTTTAAGCCTTAACTTCACATTGAAAACGTGGGAAATCGAACTATAATGAAGTTTTACCCATTTTGACATAAATAATCAAACTAAGAGTTTTGAAAGTAAACAAGCCAAGTATAATCATTAAGATGTCACAAAGCTTATTGTGAGTAGAAATCGTTGTTTTTAGTCTTAACTTCTCGTAGGGAACGTGGGACATTGGACGATAACGAAGTTTTTACGATTTTGTATAAAATCATAATTCTAGTAGTTTTAAAATTTAACAAGATAAGCATAAAAATATTTTATCTACAAACTCTTATTTTTAATAGAAATCGTTATTTTAAGCCCTACCTTCACATTGGAAACGTGGGAAATAGAATTATAATGAAGTTTTACCCATTTTGCCATAAATAATCAAACTAAGAGTTTTGAAAGTAAACATGCCGAGTATAATCATTAAAGCCTTCACAAAGCTTATTGTGACTAGAAATAGTTGTTTTAAGCCTTAACTTCACATTGAAAACGTGGGAAATCGAACTATAATGAAGTTTTACCCATTTAGACATAAATAATCAAACTAAGAGTTTTGAAAGTAAACAAGCCGAGTATAATCATTAAGATGTCACAAAGCTTATTGTGACTAGAAATCGTTGTTTTTAGCCTTAACGTCTCATAGGGAACGTGGGACATTGGACGATAACGAAGTTTTAACGATTTTGTATAAAATCATAGTTCTAATAGTTTTAAAATTTAAACAAGCCGAGTATAATCATTAAGATGTCACAAAGCTTATTGTGACTAGAAATCGTTGTTTTTAGCCTTAACTTCTCATAGGGAACGTGGGACATTGGACGATAACGAAGTTTTAACGATTTAGTATAAAATCATAATTCTAATAGTATTAAAATTTAACAAGACGAGCATAAACATATTTTATCTACAAACGCTTATTTTTAATAGAAATCGTTGTTTTAAGCCCTACCTTCACATTGGAAACGTGGGAAATCGAATTATAATGAAGTTTTACCCATTTTGACATAAATAATCAAACTAAGAGTTTTGAAAGTAAACAAGCCGAGTATAATCATTAAGATGTCACAAAGCTTATTGTGACTAGAAATCGTTGTTTTTAGCCTTAACTTCTCGTAGGGAACGTGGGACATTGGACGATAACGAAGTTTTAACGATTTTGTATAAAATCATAATTCTAATAGTTTTAAAATGTAACAAGACGAGCATAAACATATTTTATCTACAAACGCTTATTTTTAATAGAAATCGTTGTTTTAAGCCTTAACTTCACATTGGAAACGTGGGAAATCGAACTATAACGAAGTTTTACCCATTTTGACATAAATAATCAAGCTAAGAGATTTGAATGTAAACAAGCCGAGTATAATCATTAAAGCCTTCACAAAGCTTATTGTAACTAGAAATAGTTGTTTTAAGCCTTAACTTCACATTGGAAACGTGAGAAATTGAACTATAATGAAGTTTTACCCATTTTGACATAAATAATCAAACTAAGAGTTTTGAAAGTAAACAAGCCGAGTATAATCATTAAGATGTCACAAAGTTTATTGTGACTAGAAATCGTTGTTTTTAGTGTTAACTTCGTAGGGAACGTGGGACATTGGACGATAACGAAGTTTTTACGATTTTGTATAAAATCATAATTCTAATAGTTTTAAAATTTAACAAGATGAGCATAAAAATATTTATCTACAAACGCTTATTTTTAATAGAAATCGTTGTTTTAAGCCCTACCTTCACATTGGAAACGTGGGAAATAGAATTATAATGAAGTTTTACCGATTTTGACATAAATAATCAAACTAAGAGTTTTGAAAGTAAACAAGCCGAGTATAATCATTAAAGCTTTCACAAAGCTTATTGTGACTAGAAATAGTTGTTTTAAGCCTTAACTTCACATTGAAAACGTGGAAAATCGAACTATAATGAAGTTTTACCCATTTTGACATAAATAATCAAACTAAGAGTTTTGAAAGTAAACAAGCCGAGTATAATCATTAAGATGTCACAAAGCTTATTGTACTAGAAATTGTTGTTTTTAGCCTTAACTTCGCGTAGGGAACGTGGGACATTGGACGATAATGAAGTTTTAACGATTTTGTATAAAATCATAATTTTAATAGTTTTAAAATTTAACAAGACGAGCATAAACATATTTTATCCACAAACGCTTATTTTTAATAGAAATCGTTGTTTTAAGCCCTACCTTCACATTGGAAACGTGGGAAATCGAATTATAATGAAGTTTTACCCATTTTGACATAAATAATCAAACTAAGAGTTTTGAAAGTAAACAAGCCGAGTATAATCGTTAAGATGTCACAAAGCTTATTGTGACTAGAAATCGTTGTTTTTAGCCTTAACGTCTCATAGGGAACGTGGGACATTGGACGATAATGAAGTTTTAACGATTTTGTATAAAATCATAGTTCTAATAGTTTTAAAATTTAAACAAGCCGAGTATAATCATTAAGATGTCACAAAGCTTATTGTGACTAGAAATCGTTGTTTTAATCCTTAACTTCTCATATGGAACGTGGGACATTGGACGATAACGAAGTTTTAACGATTTAGTATAAAATCATAATTCTAATAGTTTTAAAATTTAACAAGACGAGCATAAACATATTTTATCTACACACACTTATTTTTAATAGAAATCGTTGTTTTAAGCCCTACCTTCACATTGGAAACGTGGGAAATCGAATTATAATGAAGTTTTACCCATTTTGGCATAAATAATCAAACTAAGAGTTTTGAAAGTAAACAAGCCGAGTATAATCATTAAGACGTCACAAAGCTTATTGTGACTAGAAATCGTAGTTTTTAGCCTTAACTTCTCGTAGGGAACGTGGGACATTGGACGATAACGAAGTTTTAACGATTTTGTATAAAATCATAATTCTAATAGTTTTAAAATTTAACAAGACGAGTATAAAAATATTTTATCTACAAACGCTTATTTTTAATAGAAATCGTTGTTTTAAGCCCTACCTTCACATTGAAAACGTGGGAAATAGAATTATAATGAAGTTTTACCGATTTTGACATAAATAATCAAACTAAGAGTTTTGAAAGTAAACAAGCCGAGTATAATCATTAAAGCTTTCACAAAGCTTATTGTGACTAGAAATAGTTGTTTTAAGCCTTAACTTCACATTGAAAACGTGGGAAATCGAACTATAATGAAGTTTTACCCATTTTGACATAAATAATCAAACTAAGAGTTTTGAAAGTAAACAAGCCGAGTATAATCATTAAGATGTCACAAAGCTTATTGTACTAGAAATCGTTGTTTTTAGCCTTAACTTCTCGTAGGGAACGTGGGACATTGGACGATAACGAAGTTTTAACGATTTAGTATAAAATCATAATTCTAATAGTTTTAAAATTTAACAAGACGAGCATAAACATATTTTATCTACAAACGCTTATTTTTAATAGAAATCGTTGTTTTAAGCCCTACCTTCACATTGGAAACGTGGGAAATAGAATTATAATGAAGTTTTACCCATTTTGACATAAATAATCAAACTAAGAGTTTTGAAAGTAAACATGCCGAGTATAATCATTAAAGCCTTCACAAAGCTTATTGTGACTAGAAATAGTTGTTTTAAGCCTTAACTTCACATTGAAAACGTGGGAAATCGAACTATAATGAAGTTTTACCCATTTTGACATAAATAATCAAACTAAGAGTTTTGAAAGTAAACAAGCCGAGTATAATCATTAAGATGTCACAAAGCTTATTGTGACTAGAAATCGTTGTTTTTAGTCTTAACTTCTCGTAGGGAACGTGGGACATTGGACGATAACGAAGTTTTTACGATTTTGTATAAAATCATAATTCTAATAGTTTTAAAATTTAACAAGATAAGCATAAAAATATTTTATCTACAAACTCTTATTTTTAATAGAAATCGTTATTTTAAGCCCTACCTTCACATTGGAAACGTGGGAAATAGAATTATAATGAAGTTTTACCCATTTTGACATAAATAATCAAACTAAGAGTTTTGAAAGTAAACATGCCGAGTATACTCATTAAAGCCTTCACAAAGCTTATTGTGACTAGAAATAGTTGTTTTAAGCCTTAACTTCACATTGAAAACGTGGGAAATCGAACTATAATGAAGTTTTACCCATTTAGACATAAATAATCAAACTAAGAGTTTTGAAAGTAAACAAGCCGAGTATAATCATTAAGATGTCACAAAGCTTATTGTGACTAGAAATCGTTGTTTTTAGCCTTAACGTCTCATAGGGAACGTGGGACATTGGACGATAACGAAGTTTTAACGATTTTGTATAAAATCATAGTTCTAATATTTTTAAAATTTAAACAAGCCGAGTATAATCATTAAGATGTCACAAAGCTTATTGTGACTAGAAATCGTTGTTTTTAGCCTTAACTTCTCATAGGGAACGTGGGACATTGGACGATAACGAAGTTTTAACGATTTAGTATAAAATCATAATTCTAATAGTATTAAAATTTAACAAGACGAGCATAAACATATTTTATCTACAAACGCTTATTTTTAATAGAAATCGTTGTTTTAAGCCCTACCTTCACATTGGAAACGTGGGAAATCGAATTATAATGAAGTTTTACCCATTTTGACATAAATAATCAAACTAAGAGTTTTGAAAGTAAACAAGCCGAGTATAATCATTAAGATGTCACAAAGCTTATTGTGACTAGAAATCGTTGTTTTTAGCCTTAACTTCTAGTAGGAACGTGGGACATTGGACGATAACGAAGTTTTAACGATTTTGTATAAAATCATAATTCTAATAGTTTTAAAATTTAATATGACGAGCATAAACATATTTTATCTACAAACGCTTATTTTTAATAGAAATCGTTGTTTTAAGCCTTAACTTCCCATTGGAAACGTGGGAAATCGAACTATAATGAAGTTTTACCCATTTTGACATAAATAATCAAACTAAGAGTTTTTAAGGTAAACAAGCCGAGTATAATCATTAAAGCCTTCACAAAGCTTATTGTGACTAGAAATAATTGTTTTAAGCCTTAACTTCACATTGAAAACGTGGGAAATCGAACTATAATGAAATTTTACCCATTTTGACATAAATAATCAAACTAAGAGTTTTGAAAGTAAACAAGCCGAGTATAATCATTAAGATGTCACAAAGCTTATTGTGACTAGAAATCGTTGTTTTTAGCCTTAACTTCTCGTAGGGAACGTGGGACATTGGACGATAACGAAGTTTTAACGATTTAGTATAAAATCATAATTCTAATAGTTTTAAAATTTAACAAGACGAGCATAAACATATTTTATCTACAAACGCTTATTTTTAATAGAAATCGTTGTTTTAAGCCCTACCTTCACATTGGAAACGTGGGAAATCGAATTATAATGAAGTTTTACCCATTTTGACATAAATAATCAAACTAAGAGTTTTGAAAGTAAACAAGCCGAGTATAATCATTAAGATGTCACAATGCTTATTGTGACTAGAAATCGTTGTTTTTAGCCTTAACTTCTCGTAGGGAATGTGGGACATTGGACGATAACGAAGTTTTGACGATTTTGTATAAAATCATAATTCTAATAGTTTTAAAATTTAACAAGACGAGCATAAACATATTTTATCTACAAACGCTTATTTTTAATAGAAATCGTTGTTTTAAGCCCTACCTTCACATTGGAAACGTGGGAAATAGAATTATAATGAAGTTTTACCGATTTTGACATAAATAATCAAACTAAGAGTTTTGAAAGTAAACAAGCCGAGTATAATCATTAAAGCTTTCACAAAGCTTATTGTGACTAGAAATAGTTGTTTTAAGCCTTAACTTCACATTGAAAACGTGGAAAATCGAACTATAATGAAGTTTTACCCATTTTGACATAAATAATCAAACTAAGAGTTTTGAAAGTAAACAAGCCGAGTATAATCATTAAGATGTCACAAAGCTTATTGTACTAGAAATTGTTGTTTTTAGCCTTAACTTCTCGTAGGGAACGTGGGACATTGGACGATAATGAAGTTTTAACGATTTTGTATAAAATCATAATTTTAATAGTTTTAAAATTTAACAAGACGAGCATAAACATATTTTATCCACAAACGCTTATTTTTAATAGAAATCGTTGTTTTAAGCCCTACCTTCACATTGGAAACGTGGGAAATCGAATTATAATGAAGTTTTACCCATTTTGACATAAATAATCAAACTAAGAGTTTTGAAAGTAAACAAGCCGAGTATAATCGTTAAGATGTCACAAAGCTTATTGTGACTAGAAATCGTTGTTTTTAGCCTTAACGTCTCATAGGGAACGTGGGACATTGGACGATAACGAAGTTTTAACGATTTTGTATGAAATCATAGTTCTAATAGTTTTAAAATTTAAACAAGCCGAGTATAATCATTAAGATGTCACAAAGCTTATTGTGACTAGAAATCGTTGTTTTAATCCTTAACTTCTCATAGGGAACGTGGGACATTGGACGATAACGAAGTTTTAACGATTTAGTATAAAATCATAATTCTAATAGTTTTAAAATTTAACAAGACGAGCATAAACATATTTTATCTACAAACACTTATTTTTAATAGAAATCGTTGTTTTAAGCCCTACCTTCACATTGGAAACGTGGGAAATCGAATTATAATGAAGTTTTACCCATTTTGGCATAAATAATCAAACTAAGAGTTTTGAAAGTAAACAAGCCGAGTATAATCATTAAGATGTCACAAAGCTTATTGTGACTAGAAGTCGTAGTTTTTAGCCTTAACTTCTCGTAGGGAACGTGGGACATTGGACGATAACGAAGTTTTAACGATTTTGTATAAAATCATAATTCTAATAGTTTTAAAATTTAACAAGACGAGTATAAAAATATTTTATCTACAAACGCTTATTTTTAATAGAAATCGTTGTTTTAAGCCCTACCTTCACATTGGAAACGTGGGAAATAGAATTATAATGAAGTTTTACCGATTTTGACATAAATAATCAAACTAAGAGTTTTGAAAGTAAACAAGCCGAGTATAATCATTAAAGCTTTCACAAAGCTTATTGTGACTAGAAATAGTTGTTTTAAGCCTTAACTTCATATTGAAAACGTGGGAAATCGAACTATAATGAAGTTTTACCCATTTTGACATAAATAATCAAACTAAGAGTTTTGAAAGTAAACAAGCCGAGTATAATCATTAAGATGTCACAAAGCTTATTGTACTAGAAATCGTTGTTTTTAGCCTTAACTTCTCGTAGGAAACGTGGGACATTGGACGATAACGAAGTTTTAACGATTTAGTATAAAATCGTAATTCTAATAGTTTTAAAATTTAACAAGACGAGCATAAACATATTTTATCTACAAACGCTTATTTTTAATAGAAATCGTTGTTTTAAGCCCTACCTTCACATTGGAAACGTGGGAAATAGAATTATAATGAAGTTTTACCCATTTTGACATAAATAATCAAACTAAGAGTTTTGAAAGTAAACATGCCGAGTATAATCATTAAAGCCTTCACAAAGCTTATTGTGACTAGAAATAGTTGTTTTAAGCCTTAACTTCACATTGAAAACGTGGGAAATCGAACTATAATGAAGTTTTACCCATTTTGACATAAATAATCAAACTAAGAGTTTTGAAAGTAAACAAGCCGAGTATAATCATTAAGATGTCACAAAGCTTATTGTGACTAGAAATCGTTGTTTTTAGTCTTAACTTCTCGTAGGGAACGTGAGACATTGGACGATAACGAAGTTTTTACGATTTTGTATAAAATCATAATTCTAATAGTTTTAAAATTTAACAAGATAAGCATAAAAATATTTTATCTACAAACTCTTATTTTTAATAGAAATCGTTATTTTAAGCCCTACCTTCACATTGGAAACGTGGGAAATAGAATTATAATGAAGTTTTACCCATTTTGACATAAATAATCAAACTAAGAGTTTTGAAAGTAAACATGCCGAGTATAATCATTAAAGCCTTCACAAAGCTTATTGTGAATAGAAATAGTTGTTTTAAGCCTTAACTTCACATTGAAAACGTGGGAAATCGAACTATAATGAAGTTTTACCCATTTAGACATAAATAATCAAACTAAGAGTTTTGAAAGTAAACAAGCCGAGTATAATCATTAAGATGTCACAAAGCTTATTGTGACTAGAAATCGTTGTTTTTAGCCTTAACGTCTCATAGGGAACGTGGGACATTGGACGATAACGAAGTTTTAACGATTTTGTATAAAATCATAGTTCTAATAGTTTTAAAATTTAAACAAGCCGAGTATAATCATTAAGATGTCACAAAGCTTATTGTGACTCGAAATCGTTGTTTTTAGCCTTAACTTCTCATAGGGAACGTGGGACATTGGACGATAACGAAGTTTTAACGATTTAGTATAAAATCATAATTCTAATAGTATTAAAATTTAACAAGACGAGCATAAACATATTTTATCTACAAACGCTTATTTTTAATAGAAATCGTTGTTTTAAGCCCTACCTTCACATTGGAAACGTGGGAAATCGAATTATAATGAAGTTTTACCCATTTTGACATAAATAATCAAACTAAGAGTTTTGAAAGTAAACAAGCCGAGTATAATCATTAAGATGTCACAAAGCTTATTGTGACTAGAAATCGTTGTTTTTAGCCTTAACTTCTCGTAGGGAACGTGGGACATTGACGATAACGAAGTTTTAACAATTTTGTATAAAATCATAATTCTAATAGTTTTAAAATTTAACAAGACGAGCATAAACATATTTTATCTACAAACGCTTATTTTTAATAGAAATCGTTGTTTTAAGCCTTAACTTCACATTGGAAACGTGGGAAATCGAACTATAATGAAGTTTTACCCATTTTGACATAAATAATCAAGCTAAGAGATTTGAAAGTAAACAAGCCGAGTATAATCATTAAAGCCTTCACAAAGCTTATTGTAACTAGAAATAGTTGTTTTAAGCCTTAACTTCACATTGGAAACTTGAGAAATTGAACTATAATGAAGTTTTACCCATTTTGACATAAATAATCAAACTAAGAGTTTTGAAAGTAAACAAGCCGAGTATAATCATTAAGATGTCACAAAGTTTATTGTGACTAGAAATCGTTGTTTTTAGTGTTAACTTCTCGTAGGGAACGTGGGACATTGGACGATAACGAAGTTTTTACGATTTTGTATAAAATCATAATTCTAATAGTTTTAAAATTTAACAAGATGAGCATAAAAATATTTTATCTACAAACGCTTATTTTTAATAGAAATCGTTGTTTTAAGCCCTACCTTCACATTGGAAACGTGGGAAATAGAATTATAATGAAGTTTTACCGATTTTGACATAAATAATCAAACTAAGAGTTTTGAAAGTAAACAAGCCGAGTATAATCATTAAAGCTTTCACAAAGCTTATTGTGACTAGAAATAGTTGTTTTAAGCCTTAACTTCACATTGAAAACGTGGGAAATCGAACTATAATGAAGTTTTACCCATTTTGACATAAGTAATCAAACTAAGAGTTTTGAAAGTAAACAAGCCGAGTATAATCATTAAGATGTCACAAAGCTTATTGTACTAGAAATCGTTGTTTTTAGCCTTAACTTCTCGTAGGGAACGTGGGACATTGGACGATAACGAAGTTTTAACGATTTAGTATAAAATCATAATTCTAATAGTTTTAAAATTTAACAAGACGAGCATAAACATATTTTATCTACAAACGCTTATTTTTAATAGAAATCGTTGTTTTAAGCCCTACCTTCACGTTGGAAACGTGGGAAATAGAATTATAATAAAGTTTTACCCATTTTGACATAAATAATCAAACTAAGAGTTTTGAAAGTAAACATGCCGAGTATAATCATTAAAGCCTTCACAAAGCTTATTGTGAGTAGAAATAGTTGTTTTAAGCCTTAACTTCACATTGAAAATGTGGGAAATCGAACTATAATGAAGTTTTACCCATTTTGACATAAATAATCAAACTAAGAGTTTTAAAAGTAAACAAGCCGAGTATAATCAATAAAGCCTTCACAAAGCTTATTGTGACTAGAAATAGTTGTTTTAAGCCTTAACTTCACATTGAAAACGTGGGAAATCGAACTATAATGAAATTTTACCCATTTTGACATAAATAATAAAACTAAGAGTTTTGAAAGTAAACAAGCCGAGTATAATCATTAAGATGTCACAAAGCTTATTGTGACTAGAAATCGTTGTTTTTAGCCTTAACTTCTCATAGGGAACGTGGGACATTGGACGATAACGAAGTTTTTACGATTTTGTATAAAATCATAATTCTAATAGTTTTAAAATTTAACAAGATGAGCATAAAAATATTTTATCTACAAACGCTTATTTTTTAATAGAAATCGTTGTTTTAAGCCCTACCTTCACATTGGAAACGTGGGAAATAGAATTATAATGAAGTTTTACCGATTTTGACATAAATAATCAAACTAAGAGTTTTGAAAGTAAACAAGCCGAGTATAATCATTAAAGCTTTCACAAAGCTTATTGTGACTAGAAATAGTTGTTTTAAGCCTTAACTTCACATTGAAAACGTGGGAAATCGAACTATAATGAAGTTTTACCCATTTTGACATAAATAATCAAACTAAGAGTTTTGAAAGTAAACAAGCCGAGTATAATCATTAAGATGTCACAAAGCTTATTGTACAAGAAATTGTTGTTTTTAGCCTTAACTTCTCGTAGGGAACGTGGGACATTGGACGATAATGAAGTTTTAACGATTTTGTATAAAATCATAATTTTAATAGTTTTAAAATTTAACAAGACGAGCATAAACATATTTTATCCACAAACGCTTATTTTTAATAGAAATCGTTGTTTTAAGCCCTACCTTCACATTGGAAACGTGGGAAATCGAATTATAATGAAGTTTTACCCATTTTGACATAAATAATCAAACTAAGAGTTTTGAAAGTAAACAAGCCGAGTATAATCGTTAAGATGTCACAAAGCTTATTGTGACTAGAAATCATTGTTTTTAGCCTTAACGTCTCATAGGGAACGTGGGACATTGGACGATAACGAAGTTTTAACGATTTTGTATAAAATCATAGTTCTAATAGTTTTAAAATTTAAACAAGCCGAGTATAATCATTAAGATGTCACAAAGCTTATTGTGACTAGAAATCGTTGTTTTAATCCTTAACTTCACATAGGGAACGTGGGACATTGGACGATAACGAAGTTTTAACGATTTAGTATAAAATCATAATTCTAATAGTTTTAAAATTTAACAAGACGAGCATAAACATATTTTATCTACAAACGCTTATTTTTAATAGAAATCGTTGTTTTAAGCCCTACCTTCACATTGGAAACGTGGGAAATCGAATTATAATGAAGTTTTACCCATTTTGGCATAAATAATCAAACTAAGAGTTTCGAAAGTAAACAAGCCGAGTATAATCGTTAAGATGTCACAAAGCTTATTGTGACTAAAAATCGTTGTTTTTAGCCTTAACGTCTCATAGGGAACGTGGGACATTGGATGATAACGAAGTTTTAACGATTTTGTATAAAATCATAGTTCTAATAGTTTTAAAATTTAAACAAGCCGAGTATAATCATTAAGATGTCACAAAGCTTATTGTGACTAGAAATCGTTGTTTTTAGCCTTAACTTCTCATAGGGAACGTGGGACATTGGACGATAACGAAGTTTTAACGATTTAGTATAAAATCATAATTCTAATAGTATTAAAATTTAACAAGACGAGCATAAACATATTTTATCTACAAACGCTTATTTTTAATAGAAATCGTTGTTTTAAGCCCTACCTTCACATTGGAAACGTGGGAAATCGAATTATAATGAAGTTTTACCCATTTTGACATAAATAATCAAACTAAGAGTTTTGAAACTAAACAAGCCGAGTATAATCATTAAGATGTCACAAAGCTTATTGTGACTAGAAATCGTTGTTTTTAGCCTTAACTTCTCGTAGGGAACGTGGGACATTGGACGATAACGAAGTTTTAACGATTTTGTATAAAATCATAATTCTAATAGTTTTAAAATTTAACAAGACGAGCATAAACATATTTTATCTACAAACGCTTATTTTTAATAAAAATCGTTGTTTTAAGCCTTAACTTCACATTGGAAACGTGGGAAATCGAACTATAATGAAGTTTTACCCATTTTAACATAAATAATCAAGCTAAGAGATTTGAAAGTAAACAAGCCGAGTATAATCATTAAAGCCTTCACAAAGCTTATTGTAACTAGAAATAGTTGTTTTAAGCCTTAACTTCACATTGGAAACGTGAGAAATTGAACTATAATGAAATTTTACCCATTTTGACATAAATAATCAAACTAAGAGTTTTGAAAGTAAACAAGCCGAGTATAATCATTAAGATGTCACAAAGTTTATTGTGACTAGAACTCGTTGTTTTTAGTGTTAACTTCTCGTAGGGAACGTGGGACATTGGACGATAACGAAGTTTTTACGATTTTGTACAAAATCATAATTCTAATAGTTTTAAAATTTAACAAGATGAGCATAAAAATATTTTATCTACAAACGCTAATTTTTAATAGAAATCGTTGTTTTAAGCCCTACCTTCACATTGGAAACGTGGGAAATAGAATTATAATGAAGTTTTACCGATTTTGACATAAATAATCAAACTAAGAGTTTTGAAAGTAAACAAGCCGAGTATAATCATTAAAGCTTTCACAAAGCTTATTGTGACTAGAAATAGTTGTTTTAAGCCTTAACTTCACATTGAAAACGTGGGAAATCGAACTATAATGAAGTTTTACCCATTTTGACATAAGTAATCAAACTAAGAGTTTTGAAAGTAAACAAGCCGAGTATAATCATTAAGATGTCACAAAGCTTATTGTACTAGAAATCGTTGTTTTTAGCCTTAACTTCGTAGGGAACGTGGGACATTGGACGATAACGAAGTTTTAACGATTTGGTATAAAATCATAATTCTAATAGTTTTCAAATTTATTAAGACGAGCATAAACTTATTTTATCTACAAACGCTTATTTTTAATAGAAATCGTTGTTTTAAGCCTTAACTTCACATTGGAAACGTGAGAAATCGAACTATAATGAAGTTTTACCTATTTTGACATAAATAATCAAACTAAGAGTTTTAAAAGTAAACAAGCCGAGTATAATCAATAAAGCCTTCACAAAGCTTATTGTGACTAGAAATAGTTGTTTTAAGCCTTAACTTCACATTGAAAACGTGGGAAATCGAACTATAATGAAATTTTACCCATTTTGACATAAATAATCAAACTAAGAGTTTTGAAAGTAAACAAGCCGAGTATAATCATTAAGATGTCACAAAGCTTATTGTGACTAGAAATCGTTGTTTTTAGCCTTAACTTCTCATAGGGAACGTGGGAAATTGGACGATAACGAAGTTTTTACGATTTTGTATAAAATCATAATTCTAATAGTTTTAAAATTTAACAAGATAAGCATAAAAATATTTTATCTACATACGCTTATTTTTTAATAGAAATCGTTGTTTTAAGCCCTACCTTCACATTGGAAACGTGGGAAATAGAATTATAATGAAGTTTTACCGATTTTGACATAAATAATCAAACTAAGAGTTTTGAAAGTAAACAAGCCGAGTATAATCATTAAAGCTTTCACAAAGCTTATTGTGACTAGAAATAGTTGTTTTAAGCCTTAACTTCACATTGAAAACGTGGGAAATCGAACTATAATGAAGTTTTACCCATTTTGACATAAGTAATCAAACTAAGAGTTTTGAAAGTAAACAAGCCGAGTATAATCATTAAGATGTCACAAAGCTTATTGTACTAGAAATAGTTGTTTTAAGCCTTAACTTCACATTGAAAACGTGGGAAATCGAACTATAATGAAATTTTACCCATTTTGACATAAATAATAAAACTAAGAGTTTTGAAAGTAAACAAGCCGAGTATAATCATTAAGATGTCACAAAGCTTATTGTGACTAGAAATCGTTGTTTTTAGCCTTAACTTCTCATAGGGAACGTGGGACATTGGACGATAACGAAGTTTTTACGATTTTGTATAAAATCATAATTCTAATAGTTTTAAAATTTAACAAGATGAGCATAAAAATATTTTATCTACAAACGCTTATTTTTTAATAGAAATCGTTGTTTTAAGCCCTACCTTCACTTTGGAAACGTGGGAAATAGAATTATAATGAAGTTTTACCGATTTTGACATAAATAATCAAACTAAGAGTTTTGAAAGTAAACAAGCCGAGTATAATCATTAAAGCTTTCACAAAGCTTATTGTGACTAGATATAGTTGTTTTAAGCCTTAACTTCACATTGAAAACGTGGGAAATCGAACTATAATGAAGTTTTACCCATTTTGACATAAATAATCAAACTAAGAGTTTTGAAAGTAAACAAGCCGAGTATAATCATTAAGATGTCACAAAGCTTATTGTACAAGAAATTGTTGTTTTTAGCCTTAACTTCTCGTAGGGAACGTGGGACATTGGACGATAATGAAGTTTTAACGATTTTGTATAAAATCATAATTTTAATAGTTTTAAAATTTAACAAGACGAGCATAAACATATTTTATCCACAAACGCTTATTTTTAATAGAAATCGTTGTTTTAAGCCCTACCTTCACATTGGAAACGTGGGAAATCGAATTATAATGAAGTTTTACCCATTTTGACATAAATAATCAAACTAAGAGTTTTGAAAGTAAACAAGCCGAGTATAATCGTTAAGATGTCACAAAGCTTATTGTGACTAGAAATCGTTGTTTTTAGCCTTAACGTCTCATAGGGAACGTGGGACATTGGACGATAACGAAGTTTTAACGATTTTGTATAAAATCATAGTTCTAATAGTTTTAAAATTTAAACAAGCCGAGTATAATCATTAAGATGTCACAAAGCTTATTGTGACTAGAAATCGTTGTTTTAATCCTTAACTTCACATAGGGAACGTGGGACATTGGACGATAACGAAGTTTTAACGATTTAGTATAAAATCATAATTCTAATAGTTTTAAAATTTAACAAGACGAGCATAAACATATTTTATCTACAAACGCTTATTTTTAATAGAAATCGTTGTTTTAAGCCCTACCTTCACATTGGAAACGTGGGAAATCGAATTATAATGAAGTTTTACCCATTTTGACATAAATAATCAAACTAAGAGTTTTGAAACTAAACAAGCCGAGTATAATCATTAAGATGTCACAAAGCTTATTGTGACTAGAAATCGTTGTTTTTAGCCTTAACTTCTCGTAGGGAACGTGGGACATTGGACGATAACGAAGTTTTAACGATTTTGTATAAAATCATAATTCTAATAGTTTTAAAATTTAACAAGACGAGCATAAACATATTTTATCTACAAACGCTTATTTTTAATAGAAATCGTTGTTTTAAGCCCTACCTTCACATTGGAAACGTGGGAAATAGAATTATAATGAAGTTTTACCGATTTTGACATAAATAATCAAACTAAGAGTTTTGAAAGTAAACAAGCCGAGTATAATCATTAAAGCTTTCACAAAGCTTATTGTGACTAGAAATAGTTGTTTTAAGCCTTAACTTCACATTGAAAACGTGGGAAATCGAACTATAATGAAGTTTTACCCATTTTGACATAAATAATCAAACTAAGAGTTTTGAAAGTAAACAAGCCGAGTATAATCATTAAGATGTCACAAAGCTTATTGTACAAGAAATTGTTGTTTTTAGCCTTAACTTCTCGTAGGGAACGTGGGACATTGGACGATAATGAAGTTTTAACGATTTTGTAGAAAATCATAATTTTAATAGTTTTAAACTTTAACAAGACGAGCATAAACATATTTTATCCACAAACGCTTATTTTTAATAGAAATTGTTGTTTTAAGCCCTACCTCACATTGGAAACGTGGGAAATCGAATTATAATGAAGTTTTACCCATTTGGACATAAATAATCAAACTAAGAGTTTTGAAAGTAAACAAGCCGAGTATAATCGTTAAGATGTCACAAAGCTTATTGTGACTAGAAATCGTTGTTTTTCGCCTTAACGTCTCATAGGGAACGTGGGACATTGACGGTAACGAAGTTTTAACGATTTTATATAAAATCATAGTTCTAATAGTTTTAAAATTTAAACAAGCCGAGTATAATCATTAAGATGTCACAAAGCTTATTGTGACTAGAAATCGTTGTTTTTATCCTTAACTTCTCATAGGGAACGTGGGACATTGGACGATAACGAAGTTTTAACGATTTAGTATAAAATCATAGTTCTAATAGTTTTAAAATTTAAACAAGCCGAGTATAATCATTAAGATGTCACAAAGCATATTGTGACTAGAAATCGTTGTTTTTATCCTTAACTTCTCATAGGGAACGTGGGACATTGGACGATAACGAAGTTTTAACGATTTAGTATAAAATCATAATTCTAATAGTTTTAAAATTTAACAAGACGAGCATAAACATATTTTATCTACAAACACTTATTTTTAATAGAAATCGTTGTTTTAAGCCCTACCTTCACATTGGAAACGTGGGAAATCGAATTATAATGAAGCTTTACCCATTTTGACATAAATAATCAAACTAAGAGTTTAGAAAGTAAACAAGCCGAGTATAATCATTAAGATGTCACAAAGCTTATTGTGACTAGAAATCGTAGTTTTTAGCCTTAACTTCTCGTAGGGAACGGGGGACATTGGACGAAAACGAAGTTTTAACGATTTTGTATAAAATCATAATTCTAATAGTTTTAAAATTTAACAAGACGAGCATAAACATATTTTATCTACAAACGCTTATTTTTAATAGAAATCGTTGTTTTAAGCCCTACCTTCACATTGGAAACGTGGTAAATAGAATTATAATGAAGTTTTACCGATTTTGACATAAATAATCAAACTAAGTGTTTTGAAAGTAAACAAGCCGAGTATAATCATTAAAGCTTTCACAAAGCTTATTGTGACCAGAAATAGTTGTTTTAAGCCTTAACTTCACATTGATACCGTGGGAAATCGAACTATAATGAAGTTTTACCGATTTTGACATAAATAATCAAACTAAGAGTTTTGAAAGTAAACAAGCCGAGTATAATCAATAAAGCCTTCACAAAGCTTATTGTGACTAGAAATAGTTGTTTTAAGCCTTAACTTCACATTGAAAACGTGGGAAATCGAACTATAATGAAATTTCACCCATTTTGACATAAATAATCAAACTAAGTGTTTTGAAAGTAAACAAGCCGAGTATAATCATTAAGATGTCACAAAGCTTATTGTACAAGAAATTGTTGTTTTTAGCCTTAACTTCTCGTAGGGAACGTGGGACATTGGACGATAATGAAGTTTTAACGATTTTGTATAAAATCATAATTTTAATAGTTTTAAAATTTAACAAGACGAGCATAAACATATTTTATCCACAAACGCTTATTTTTAATAGAAATCGTTGTTTTAAGCCCTACCTTCACATTGGAAACGTGGGAAATCGAATTATAATGAAGTTTTACCCATTTTGACATAAATAATCAAACTAAGAGTTTTGAAAGTAAACAAGCCGAGTATAATCGTTAAGATGTCACAAAGCTTATTGTGACTAGAAATCGTTGTTTTTAGCCTTAACGTCTCATAGGGAACGTGGGACATTGGACGATAACGAAGTTTTAACGATTTTGTATAAAATCATAGTTCTAATAGTTTTAAAATTTAAACAAGCCGAGTATAATCATTAAGATGTCACAAAGCTTATTGTGACTAGAAATCGTTGTTTTAATCCTTAACTTCACATAGGGAACGTGGGACATTGGACGATAACGAAGTTTTAACGATTTAGTATAAAATCATAATTCTAATAGTTTTAAAATTTAACAAGACGAGCATAAACATATTTTATCTACAAACGCTTATTTTTAATAGAAATCGTTGTTTTAAGCCCTACCTTCACATTGGAAACGTGGGAAATCGAATTATAATGAAGTTTTACCCATTTTGACATAAATAATCAAACTAAGAGTTTTGAAACTAAACAAGCCGAGTATAATCATTAAGATGTCACAAAGCTTATTGTGACTACAAATCGTTGTTTTTAGCCTTAACTTCTCGTAGGGAACGTGGGACATTGGACGATAACGAAGTTTTAACGATTTTGTATAAAATCATAATTCTAATAGTTTTAAAATTTAACAAGACGAGCATAAACATATTTTATCTACAAACGCTTATTTTTAATAGAAATCGTTGTTTTAAGCCTTAACTTCACTTTGGAAACGTGGGAAATCGAACTATAATGAAGTTTTACCCATTTTAACATAAATAATCAAGCTAAGAGATTTGAAAGTAAACAAGCCGAGTATAATCATTAAAGCCTTCACAAAGCTTATTGTAACTAGAAATAGTTGTTTTAAGCCTTAACTTCACATTGGAAACGTGAGAAATTGAACTATAATGAAATTTTACCCATTTTGACATAAATAATCAAACTAAGAGTTTTGAAAGTAAACAAGCCGAGTATAATCATTAAGATGTCACAAAGTTTATTGTGACTAGAACTCGTTGTTTTTAGTGTTAACTTCTCGTAGGGAACGTGGGACATTGGACGATAACGAAGTTTTTACGATTTTGTACAAAATCATAATTCTAATAGTTTTAAAATTTAACAAGATGAGCATAAAAATATTTTATCTACAAACGCTTATTTTTAATAGAAATCGTTGTTTTAAGCCCTACCTTCACATTGGAAACGTGGGAAATAGAATTATAATGAAGTTTTACCGATTTTGACATAAATAATCAAACTAAGAGTTTTGAAAGTAAACAAGCCGAGTATAATCATTAAAGCTTTCACAAAGCTTATTGTGACTAGAAATAGTTGTTTTAAGCCTTAACTTCACATTGAAAACGTGGGAAATCGAACTATAATGAAGTTTTACCCATTTTGACATAAGTAATCAAACTAAGAGTTTTGAAAGTAAACAAGCCGAGTATAATCATTAAGATGTCACAAAGCTTATTGTACTAGAAATCGTTGTTTTTAGCCTTAACTTCTCGTAGGGAACGCGGGACATTGGACGATAACGAAGTTTTAACGATTTGGTATAAAATCATAATTCTAATAGTTTTCAAATTTATTAAGACGAGCATAAACTTATTTTATCTACAAACGCTTATTTTTAATAGAAATCGTTGTTTTAAGCCTTAACTTCACATTGGAAACGTGGGAAATCGAACTATAATGAAGTTTTACCTATTTTGACATAAATAATCAAACTAAGAGTTTTAAAAGTAAACAAGCCGAGTATAATCAATAAAGCCTTCACAAAGCTTATTGTGACTAGAAATAGTTGTTTTAAGCCTTAACTTCACATTGAAAACGTGGGAAATCGAACTATAATGAAATTTTACCCATTTTGACATAAATAATCAAACTAAGAGTTTTGAAAGTAAACAAGCCGAGTATAATCATTAAGATGTCACAAAGCTTATTGTGACTAGAAATCGTTGTTTTTAGCCTTAACTTCTCATAGGGAACGTGGGACATTGGACGATAACGAAGTTTTTACGATTTTGTATAAAATCATAATTCTAATAGTTTTAAAATTTAACAAGATAAGCATAAAAATATTTTATCTACATACGCTTATTTTTTAATAGAAATCGTTGTTTTAAGCCCTACCTTCACATTGGAAACGTGGGAAATAGAATTATAATGAAGTTTTACCCATTTTGACATAAATAATCAAACTAAGAGTTTTGAAAGTAAACATGCCGAGTATAATCATTAAAGCCTTCACAAAGCTTATTGTGACTAGAAATAGTTGTTTTAAGCCTTAACTTTACATTGAAAACGTGGGAAATCGAACTATAATGAAATTTTACCCATTTTGACATAAGTAATCAAACTAAGAGTTTTGAAAGTAAACAAGCCGAGTATAATCATTAAGATGTCACAAAGCTTATTGTGACTAGAAATCGTTGTTTTTAGCCTTAACTTCTCATAGGGAACGTGGGACATTGGACGATAACGAAGTTTTTACGATTTTGTATAAAATCATAATTCTAATAGTTTTAAAATTTAACAAGATGAGCATAAAAATATTTTATCTACAAACGCTTATTTTTTAATAGAAATCGTTGTTTTAAGCCCTACCTTCACATTGGAAACGTGGGAAATAGAATTATAATGAAGTTTTACCGATTTTGACATAAATAATCAAACTAAGAGTTTTGAAAGTAAACAAGCCGAGTATAATCATTAAAGCTTTCACAAAGCTTATTGTGACTAGAAATAGTTGTTTTAAGCCTTAACTTCACATTGAAAACGTGGGAAATCGAACTATAATGAAGTTTTACCCATTTTGACATAAATAATCAAACTAAGAGTTTTGAAAGTAAACAAGCCGAGTATAATCATTAAGATGTCACAAAGCTTATTGTACTAGAAATTGTTGTTTTTAGCCTTAACTTCTCGTAGGGAACGTGGGACATTGGACGATAATGAAGTTTTAACGATTTTGTAGAAAATCATAATTTTAATAGTTTTAAATTTTAACAAGACGAGCATAAACATATTTTATCCACAAACGCTTATTTTTAATAGAAATTGTTGTTTTAAGCCCTACCTTCACATTGGAAACGTGGGAAATCGAATTATAATGAAGTTTTACCCATTTGGACATAAATAATCAAACTAAGAGTTTTGAAAGTAAACAAGCCGAGTATAATCGTTAAGTTGTCACAAAGCTTATTGTGACTAGAAATCGTTGTTTTTCGCCTTAACGTCTCATAGGGAACGTGGGACATTGGACGGTAACGAAGTTTTAACGATTTTATATAAAATCATAGTTCTAATAGTTTTAAAATTTAAACAAGTCGAGTATAATCATTAAGATGTCACAAAGCTTATTGTGACTAGAAATCGTTGTTTTTATCCTTAACTTCTCATAGGGAACGTGGGACATTGGACGATAACGAAGTTTTAACGATTTAGTATAAAATCATAGTTCTAATAGTTTTAAAATTTAAACAAGCCGAGTATAATCATTAAGATGTCACAAAGCATATTGTGACTAGAAATCGTTGTTTTTATCCTTAACTTCTCATAGGGAACGTGGGACATTGGACGATAACGAAGTTTTAACGATTTAGTATAAAATCATAATTCTAATAGTTTTAAAATTTAACAAGACGAGCATAAACATATTTTATCTACAAACACTTATTTTTAATAGAAATCGTTGTTTTAAGCCCTACCTTCACATTGGAAACGTGGGAAATCGAATTATAATGAAGCTTTACCCATTTTGACATAAATAATCAAACTAAGAGTTTTGAAAGTAAACAAGCCGAGTATAATCATTAAGATGTCACAAAGCTTATTGTGACTAGAAATCGTAGTTTTAGCCTTAACTTCTCGTAGGGAACGGGGGACATTGGACGAAAAACGAAGTTTTAACGATTTTGTATAAAATCATAATTCTAATAGTTTTAAAATTTAACAAGACGAGCATAAACATATTTTATCTACAAACGCTTATTTTTAATAGAAATCGTTGTTTTAAGCCCTACCTTCACATTGGAAACGTGGTAAATAGAATTATAATGAAGTTTTACCGATTTTGACATAAATAATCAAACTAAGTGTTTTGAAAGTAAACAAGCCGAGTATAATCATTAAAGCTTTCACAAAGCTTATTGTGACTAGAAATAGTTGTTTTAAGCCTTAACTTCACATTGATACCGTGGGAAATCGAACTATAATGAAGTTTTACCGATTTTGACATAAATAATCAAACTAAGAGTTTTGAAAGTAAACAAGCCGAGTATAATCAATAAAGCCTTCACAAAGCTTATTGTGACTAGAAATAGTTGTTTTAAGCCTTAACTTCACATTGAAAACGTGGGAAATCGAACTATAATGAAATTTTACCCATTTTGACATAAATAATCAAACTAAGAGTTTTGAAAGTAAACAAGCCGAGTATAATCATTAAGATGTCACAAAGCTTATTGTGACTAGAAATCGTTGTTTTTAGCCTTAACTTCTCATAGGGAACGTGGGACATTGGACGATAACGAAGTTTTTACGATTTTGTATAAAATCATAATTCTAATAGTTTTTAAATTTAACAAGATGAGCATAAAAATATTTTATCTACAAACGCTTATTTTTTAATAGAAATCGTTGTTTTAAGCCCTACCTTCACATTGGAAACGTGG
This sequence comes from Stephania japonica, assembly GCA_039657345.1. NCBI lineage: Eukaryota > Viridiplantae > Streptophyta > Magnoliopsida > Ranunculales > Menispermaceae > Stephania > Stephania japonica. Next base: position 51,900,348 of record CM077556.1, on the reverse strand, counting down.
AAAATAGAATTATAATGAAGTTTTACCAATTTTGACATAAATAATCAAAGTAAGAGTTTTGAAAGTAAACAAGCCGAGTATAATCATTAAAGCTTTCACAAAGCTTATTGTGACTAGAAATAGTTGTTTTAAGCCTTAACTTCACATTGAAAACGTGGGAAATCGAACTATAATGAAGTTTTACCCATTTTGACATAAGTAATCAAACTAAGAGTTTTGAAAGTAAACAAGCTGAGTATAATCATTAAGATGTCACAAAGCTTATTGTACTAGAAATCGTTGTTTTTAGCCTTAACTTCTCGTAGGGAACGTGGGACATTGGACGATAACGAAGTTTTAACGATTTGGTATAAAATCATAATTCTAATAGTTTTCAAATTTATTAAGACGAGCATAAACTTATTTTATCTACAAAGTCTTATTTTTAATAGAAATCGTTATTTTAAGCCCTACCTTCACATTGGAAACGTGGGAAATAGAATTATAATGAAGTTTTACCCATTTTGACATAAATAATCAAACTAAGAGTTTTGAAAGTAAACATGCCGAGTATAATCATTAAAGCCTTCACAAAGCTTATTGTGACTAGAAATAGTTGTTTTAAGCCTTAACTTCACATTGAAAACGTGGGAAATCGAACTATAATGAAGTTTTACCCATTTTGACATAAATAATCAAACTAAGAGTTTTGAAAGTAAACAAGCCGAGTATAATCATTAAGATGTCACAAAGCTTAATGTACAAGAAATTGTTGTTTTTAGCCTTAACTTCTCGTAGGGAACGTGGGACATTGGACGATAATGAAGTTTTAACGATTTTGTATAAAATCATAATTTTAATAGTTTTAAAATTTAACAAGACGAGCATAAACATATTTTATCCACAAACGCTTATTTTTAATAGAAATCGTTGTTTTAAGCCCTACCTTCACATTGGAAACGTGGGAAATCGAATTATAATGAAGTTTTACCCACTTTGACATAAATAATCAAACTAAGAGTTTTGAAAGTAAACAAGCCGAGTATAATCGTTAAGATGTCACAAAGCTTATTGTGACTAGAAATCGTTGTTTTTAGCCTTAACGTCTCATAGGGAACGTGGGACATTGGACGATAACGAAGTTTTAACGATTTTGTATAAAATCATAGTTCTAATAGTTTTAAAATTTAAACAAGCCGAGTATAATCATTAAGATGTCACAAAGCTTATTGTGACTAGAAATCGTTGTTTTAATCCTTAACTTCACATAGGGAACGTGGGACATTGGACGATAACGAAGTTTTAACGATTTAGTATAAAATCATAATTCTAATAGTTTTAAAATTTAACAAGACGAGCATAAACATATTTTATCTACAAACGCTTATTTTTAATAGAAATCGTTGTTTTAAGCCCTACCTTCACATTGGAAACGTGGGAAATCGAATTATAATGAAGTTTTACCCATTTTGACATAAATAATCAAACTAAGAGTTTTGAAACTAAACAAGCCGAGTATAATCATTAAGATGTCACAAAGCTTATTGTGACTAGAAATCGTTGTTTTTAGCCTTAACTTCTCGTAGGGAACGTGGGACATTGGACGATAACGAAGTTTTAACGATTTTGTATAAAATCATAATTCTAATAGTTTTAAAATTTAACAAGACGAGCATAAACATATTTTATCTACAAACGCTTATTTTTAATAGAAATCGTTGTTTTAAGCCTTAACTTCACTTTGGAAACGTGGGAAATCGAACTATAATGAAGTTTTACCCATTTTAACATAAATAATCAAGCTAAGAGATTTGAAAGTAAACAAGCCGAGTATAATCATTAAAGCCTTCACAAAGCTTATTGTAACTAGAAATAGTTGTTTTAAGCCTTAACTTCACATTGGAAACGTGAGAAATTGAACTATAATGAAATTTTACCCATTTTGACATAAATAATCAAACTAAGAGTTTTGAAAGTAAACAAGCCGAGTATAATCATTAAGATGTCACAAAGTTTATTGTGACTAGAACTCGTTGTTTTTAGTGTTAACTTCTCGTAGGGAACGTGGGACATTGGACGATAACGAAGTTTTTACGATTTTGTACAAAATCATAATTCTAATAGTTTTAAAATTTAACAAGATGAGCATAAAAATATTTTATCTACAAACGCTTATTTTTAATAGAAATCGTTGTTTTAAGCCCTACCTTCACATTGGAAACGTGGGAAATAGAATTATAATGAAGTTTTACCGATTTTGACATAAATAATCAAACTAAGAGTTTTGAAAGTAAACAAGCCGAGTATAATCATTAAAGCTTTCACAAAGCTTATTGTGACTAGAAATAGTTGTTTTAAGCCTTAACTTCACATTGAAAACGTGGGAAATCGAACTATAATGAAGTTTTACCCATTTTGACATAAGTAATCAAACTAAGAGTTTTGAAAGTAAACAAGCCGAGTATAATCATTAAGATGTCACAAAGCTTATTGTACTAGAAATCGTTGTTTTTAGCCTTAACTTCTCGTAGGGAACGTGGGACATTGGACGATAACGAAGTTTTAACGATTTGGTATAAAATCATAATTCTAATAGTTTTCAAATTTATTAAGACGAGCATAAACTTATTTTATCTACAAACGCTTATTTTTAATAGAAATCGTTGTTTTAAGCCTTAACTTCACATTGGAAACGTGGGAAATCGAACTATAATGAAGTTTTACCTATTTTGACATAAATAATCAAACTAAGAGTTTTAAAAGTAAACAAGCCGAGTATAATCAATAAAGCCTTCACAAAGCTTATTGTGACTAGAAATAGTTGTTTTAAGCCTTAACTTCACATTGAAAACGTGGGAAATCGAACTATAATGAAATTTTACCCATTTTGACATAAATAATCAAACTAAGAGTTTTGAAAGTAAACAAGCCGAGTATAATCATTAAGATGTCACAAAGCTTATTGTGACTAGAAATCGTTGTTTTTAGCCTTAACTTCTCATAGGGAACGTGGGACATTGGACGATAACGAAGTTTTTACGATTTTGTATAAAATCATAATTCTAATAGTTTTAAAATTTAACAAGATAAGCATAAAAATATTTTATCTACATACGCTTATTTTTTAATAGAAATCGTTGTTTTAAGCCCTACCTTCACATTGGAAACGTGGGAAATAGAATTATAATGAAGTTTTACCCATTTTGACATAAATAATCAAACTAAGAGTTTTGAAAGTAAACATGCCGAGTATAATCATTAAAGCCTTCACAAAGCTTATTGTGACTAGAAATAGTTGTTTTAAGCCTTAACTTCACATTGAAAACGTGGGAAATCGAACTATAATGAAATTTTACCCATTTTGACATAAGTAATCAAACTAAGTGTTTTGAAAGTAAACAAGCCGAGTATAATCATTAAGATGTCACAAAGCTTATTGTGACTAGAAATCGTTGTTTTCAGCCTTAACTTCTCATAGGGAACGTGGGACATTGGACGATAACGAAGTTTTTACGATTTTGTATAAAATCATAATTCTAATAGTTTTAAAATTTAACAAGATGAGCATAAAAATATTTTATCTACAAACGCTTATTTTTTAATAGAAATCGTTGTTTTAAGCCCTACCTTCACATTGGAAACGTGGGAAATAGAATTATAATGAAGTTTTACCGATTTTGACATAAATAATCAAACTAAGAGTTTTGAAAGTAAACAAGCCGAGTATAATCATTAAAGCTTTCACAAAGCTTATTGTGACTTGAAATAGTTGTTTTAAGCCTTAACTTCACATTGAAAACGTGGGAAATCGAACTATAATGAAGTTTTACCCATTTTGACATAAATAATCAAACTAAGAGTTTTGAAAGTAAACAAGCCGAGTATAATCATTAAGATGTCACAAAGCTTATTGTACTAGAAATTGTTGTTTTTAGCCTTAACTTCTCGTAGGGAACGTGGGACATTGGACGATAATGAAGTTTTAACGATTTTGTAGAAAATCATAATTTTAATAGTTTTAAACTTTAACAAGACGAGCATAAACATATTTTATCCACAAACGCTTATTTTTAATAGAAATTGTTGTTTTAAGCCCTACCTTCACATTGGAAACGTGGGAAATCGAATTATAATGAAGTTTTACCCATTTGGACATAAATAATCAAACTAAGAGTTTTGAAAGTAAACAAGCCGAGTATAATCGTTAAGATGTCACAAAGCTTATTGTGACTAGAAATCGTTGTTTTTCGCCTTAACGTCTCATAGGGAACGTGGGACATTGGACGGTAACGAAGTTTTAACGATTTTATATAAAATCATAGTTCTAATAGTTTTAAAATTTAAACAAGCCGAGTATAATCATTAAGATGTCACAAAGCTTATTGTGACTAGAAATCGTTGTTTTTATCCTTAACTTCTCATAGGGAACGTGGGACATTGGACGATAACGAAGTTTTAACGATTTAGTATAAAATCATAGTTCTAATAGTTTTAAAATTTAAACAAGCCGAGTATAATCATTAAGATGTCACAAAGCATATTGTGACTAGAAATCGTTGTTTTTATCCTTAACTTCTCATAGGGAACGTGGGACATTGGACGATAACGAAGTTTTAACGATTTAGTATAAAATCATAATTCTAATAGTTTTAAAATTTAACAAGACGAGCATAAACATATTTTATCTACAAACACTTATTTTTAATAGAAATCGTTGTTTTAAGCCCTACCTTCACATTGGAAACGTGGGAAATCGAATTATAATGAAGCTTTACCCATTTTGACATAAATAATCAAACTAAGAGTTTTGAAGGTAAACAAGCCGAGTATAATCATTAAGATGTCACAAAGCTTATTGTGACTAGAAATCGTAGTTTTTAGCCTTAACTTCTCGTAGGGAACGGGGGACATTGGACGAAAACGAAGTTTTAACGATTTTGTATAAAATCATAATTCTAATAGTTTTAAAATTTAACAAGACGAGCATAAACATATTTTATCTACAAACGCTTATTTTTAATAGAAATCGTTGTTTTAAGCCCTACCTTCACATTGGAAACGTGGTAAATAGAATTATAATGAAGTTTTACCGATTTTGACATAAATAATCAAACTAAGTGTTTTGAAAGTAAACAAGCCGAGTATAATCATTAAAGCTTTCACAAAGCTTATTGTGACTAGAAATAGTTGTTTTAAGCCTTAACTTCACATTGATACCGTGGGAAATCGAACTATAATGAAGTTTTACCGATTTTGACATAAATAATCAAACTAAGAGTTTTGAAAGTAAACAAGCCGAGTATAATCAATAAAGCCTTCACAAAGCTTATTGTGACTAGAAATAGTTGTTTTAAGCCTTAACTTCACATTGAAAACGTGGGAAATCGAACTATAATGAAATTTTACCCATTTTGACATAAATAATCAAACTAAGAGTTTTGAAAGTAAACAAGCCGAGTATAATCATTAAGATGTCACAAAGCTTATTGTGACTAGAAATCGTTGTTTTTAGCCTTAACTTCTCATAGGGAACGTGGGACATTGGACGATAACGAAGTTTTTACGATTTTGTATAAAATCATAATTCTAATAGTTTTTAAATTTAACAAGATGAGCATAAAAATATTTTATCTACAAACGCTTATTTTTTAATAGAAATTGTTGTTTTAAGCCCTACCTTCACATTGGAAACGTGGAAAATAGAATTATAATGAAGTTTTACCAATTTTGACATAAATAATCAAAGTAAGAGTTTTGAAAGTAAACAAGCCGAGTATAATCATTAAAGCTTTCACAAAGCTTATTGTGACTAGAAATAGTTGTTTTAAGCCTTAACTTCACATTGAAAACGTGGGAAATCGAACTATAATGAAGTTTTACCCATTTTGACATAAGTAATCAAACTAAGAGTTTTGAAAGTAAACAAGTGAGTATATAATCATTAAGATGTCACAAAGCTTATTGTACTAGAAATCGTTGTTTTTAGCCTTAACTTCTCGTAGGGAACGTGGGACATTGGACGATAACGAAGTTTTAACGATTTGGTATAAAATCATAATTCTAATAGTTTTCAAATTTATTAAGACGAGCATAAACTTATTTTATCTACAAAGTCTTATTTTTAATAGAAATCGTTATTTTAAGCCCTACCTTCACATTGGAAACGTGGGAAATAGAATTATAATGAAGTTTTACCCATTTTGACATAAATAATCAAACTAAGAGTTTTGAAAGTAAACATGCCGAGTATAATCATTAAAGCCTTCACAAAGCTTATTGTGACTAGAAATAGTTGTTTTAAGCCTTAACTTCACATTGAAAACGTGGGAAATCGAACTATAATGAAGTTTTACCCATTTTGACATAAGTAATCAAACTAAGAGTTTTGAAAGTAAACAAGCCGAGTATAATCATTAAGATGTCACAAAGCTTATTGTGACTAGAAATCGTTGTTTTTAGCCTTAACTTCTCGTAGGGAACGTGGGACATTGGACGATAACGAAGTTTTAACGATTTAGTATAAAAACATAATTCTAATAGTTTTAAAATTTAACAAGACGAGCATAAACATATTTTATCTACAAACGCTTATTTTTAATAGAAATCGTTGTTTTAAGCCCTACCTTCACGTTGGAAACGTGGGAAATAGAATTATAATGAAGTTTTACCGATTTTGACATAAATAATCAAACTAAGAGTTTTGAAAGTAAACAAGCCGAGTATAATCATTAAAGCTTTCACAAAGCTTATTGTGACTAGAAATAGTTGTTTTAAGCCTTAACTTCACATTGAAAACGTGGGAAATCGAACTATAATGAAATTTTACCCATTTTGACATAAATAATCAAACTAAGAGTTTTGAAAGTAAACAAGCCGAGTATAATCATTAAGATGTCACAAAGCTTATTGTGACTAGAAATCGTTGTTTTTAGCCTTAACTTCTCATAGGAAACGTGGGACATTGGACGATAACGAAGTTTTTACGATTTTGTATAAAATCATAATTCTAATAGTTTTAAAATTTAACAAGATGAGCATAAAAATATTTTATCTACAAACGCTTATTTTTTAATAGAAATCGTTGTTTTAAGCCCTACCTTCACATTGGAAACGTGGAAAATAGAATTATAATGAAGTTTTACCAATTTTGACATAAATAATCAAACTAAGAGTTTTGAAAGTAAACAAGCCGAGTATAATCATTAAAGCTTTCACAAAGCTTATTGTAACTAGAAATAGTTGTTTTAAGCCTTAACTTCACATTGGAAACGTAAGAAATTGAACTATAATGAAGTTTTACCCATTTTGACATAAATAATCAAACTAAGAGTTTTGAAAGTAAACAAGCCGAGTATAATCATTAAGATGTCACAAAGCTTATTGTGACTAGAAATCGTTGTTTTTAGCCTTAACTTCTTATAGGGAACGTGGGACATTGGACGATAACGAAGTTTTTACGATTTTGTATAAAATCATAATTCTAATAGTTTTAAAATTTAACAAGATGAGCATAAAAATATTTTATCTACAAACGCTTATTTTTTAATAGAAATCGTTGTTTTAAGCCCTACCTTCGCATTGGAAACGTGGGAAATCGAATTATAATGAAGTTTTATCCATTTGGACATAAATAATCAAACTAAGAGTTTTGAAAGTAAACAAGCCGAGTATAATCGTTAAGATGTCACAAAGCTTATTGTGACTAGAAATCGTTGTTTTTAGCCTTAACGTCTCATAGGGAACGTGGGACATTAGACGATAACGAAGTTTTAACGATTTTGTATAAAATCATAGTTCTAATAGTTTTAAAATTTAAACAAGCCGAGTATAATCATTAAGATGTCACAAAGCTTATTGTGGCTAGAAATCGTTGTTTTTATCCTTAACTTCTCATAGGGAACGTGGGACATTGGACGATAACGAAGTTTTAACGATTTAGTATAAAATCATAATTCTAATAGTTTTAAAATTTAACAAGACGAGCATAAACATATTTTATCTACAAACACTTATTTTTAATAGAAATCGTTGTTTTAAGCCCTACCTTCACATTGGAAACGTGGGAAATCGAATTATAATAAAGCTTTACCCATTTTGACATAAATAATCAAACTAAGAGTTTTGAAAGTAAACAAGCCGAGTATAATCATTAAGATGTCACAAAGCTTATTGTGACTAGAAATCGTAGTTTTTAGCCTTAACTTCTCGTAGGGAACGGGGGACATTGGACGATAACGAAGTTTTAACGATTTTGTATAAAATCATAATTCTAATAGTTTTAAAATTTAACAAGACGAGCATAAACATATTTTATCTACAAACGCTTATTTTTAATAGAAATCGTTGTTTTAAGCCCTACCTTCACATTGGAAACGTGGGAAATAGAATTATAATGAAGTTTTACCGATTTTGACATAAATAATCAAACTAAGAGTTTTGAAAGTAAACAAGCCGAGTATAATCATTAAAGCTTTCACAAAGCTTATTGTGACTAGAAATAGTTGTTTTAAGCCTTAACTTCACATAGATACCGTGGGAAATCGAACTATAATGAAGTTTTACCCATTTTGACATAAATAATCAAACTAAGAGTTTTAAAAGTAAACAAGCCGAGTATAATCAATAAAGCCTTCACAAAGCTTATTGTGACTAGAAATAGTTGTTTTAAGCCTTAACTTCACATTGAAAACGTGGGAAATCGAACGATAATGAAATTTTACCCATTTTGACATAAATAATCAAACTAAGAGTTTTGAAAGTAAACAAGCCGAGTATAATCATTAAGATGTCACAAAGCTTATTGTGACTAGAAATCGTTGTTTTTAGTCTTAACTTCTCATAGGGAACGTGGGACATTGGACGATAACGAAGTTTTTACGATTTTGTATAAAATCATAATTCTAATAGTTTTAAAATTTAACAAGATGAGCATAAAAATATTTTATCTACAAACGCGTATTTTTTAATAGAAATCGTTGTTTTAAGCCCTACCTTCACATTGGAAACGTGGGAAATAGAATTATAATGAAGTTTTACCGATTTTGACATAAATAATCAAACTAAGAGTTTTGAAAGTAAACAAGCCGAGTATAATCATTAAAGCTTTCACAAAGCTTATTGTGACTAGAAATAGTTGTTTTAAGCCTTAACTTCACATTGAAAACGTGGGAAATCGAACTATAATGAAGTTTTACCCATTTTGACATAAATAATCAAACTAAGAGTTTTGAAAGTAAACAAGCCGAGTATAATCATTAAGATGTCACAAAGCTTATTGTACTAGAAATCGTTGTTTTTAGCCTTAACTTCTCGTAGGGAACGTGGGACATTGGACGATAATGAAGTTTTAATGATTTTGCATAAAATCATAATTTTAATAGTTTTAAAATTTAACAAGACGAGCATAAACATATTTTATCCACAAACGCTTATTTTTAATAGAAATTGTTGTTTTAAGCCCTACCTTCACATTGGAAACGTGGGAAATCGAATTATAATGAAGTTTTACCCATTTGGACATAAATAATCAAACTAAGAGTTTTGAAAGTAAACAAGCCGAGTATAATCGTTAAGATGTCACAAAGCTTATTGTGACAAGAAATCGTTATTTTTAGCCTTAACGTCTCATAGGGAACGAGGGACATTGGACGATAACGAAGTTTTTACGATTTTGTATAAAATCATAATTCTAATAGTTTTAAAATTTAACAAGATGAGCATAAAAATATTTTATCTACAAACGCTTATTTTTTAGTAGAAATCGTTGTTTTAAGCCCTACCTTCACATTGGAAACGTGGGAAATAGAATTATAATGAAGTTTTACCAATTTTGACATAAATAATCAAACTAAGAGTTTTGAAAGTAAACAAGCCGAGTATAATCATTAAAGCTTTCACAAAGCTTATTGTAACTAGAAATAGTTGTTTTAAGCCTTAACTTCACATTGGAAACGTGAGAAATTGAACTATAATGAAGTTTTACCCATTTTGACATAAATAATCAAACTAAGAGTTTTGAAAGTAAACAAGCCGAGTATAATCATTAAGATGTCACAAAGCTTATTGTGACTAGAAATCGTTGTTTTTAGCCTTAACTTCTCATAGGGAACGTGGGACATTGGACGATAACGAAGTTTTTACGATTTTGTATAAAATCATAATTCTAATAGTTTTAAAATTTAACAAGATGAGCATAAAAATATTTTATCTACAAACGCTTATTTTTTAATAGAAATCGTTGTTTTAAGCCCTACCTTCACATTGGAAACGTGAGAAATCGAATTATAATGAAGTTTTACCCATTTTGACATAAATAATCAAACTAAGAGTTTTCAAAGTAAACAAGCCGAGTATAATCATTAAGATGTCACAAAGCTTATTGTGACTAGAAATCGTAGTTTTTAGCCTTAACTTCTCGTAGGGAACGTGGGACATTGGACGATAACGAAGTTTTAACGATTTTGTATAAAATCATAATTCTAATAGTTTTAAAATTTAACAAGACGAGCATAAACATATTTTATCTACAAACGCTTATTTTTAATAGAAATCGTTGTTTTAAGCCTTAACTTCACATTGGAAACGTGGGAAATTGAACTATAATGAAGTTTTACCCATTTTGACATAAATAATCAAACTAAGAGATTTGAAAGTAAACATGCCGAGTATAATCATTAAAGCCTTCACAAAGCTTATTGTAACTAGAAATAGTTGTTTTAAGCCTTAACTTCACATTGGAAACGTGAGAAATTGAACTATAATGAAGTTTTACCCATTTTGACATAAATAATCAAACTAAGTGTTTTGAAAGTAAACAAGCCGAGTATAATCATTAAGATGTCACAAAGTTTATTGTGACTAGAAATCGTTGTTTTTAGTGTTAACTTCTCGTAGGGAACGTGGGACATTGGACGATAACGAAGTTTTTACGATTTTGTATAAAATCATAATTCTAATAGTTTTAAAATTTAACAAGATGAGCATAAAAATATTTTATCTACAAACGCTTATTTTTAATAGAAATCGTTGTTTTAAGCCCTACCTTCACATTGGAAACGTGGGAAATAGAATTATAATGAAGTTTTACCGATTTTGACATAAATAATCAAACTAAGAGTTTTGAAAGTAAACAAGCCGAGTATAATCATTAAAGCTTTCACAAAGCTTATTGTGACTAGAAATAGTTGTTTTAAGCCTTAACTTCACATTGAAAACGTGGGAAATCGAACTATAACGAAGTTTTACCCATTTTGACATAAGTAATCAAACTAAGAGTTTTGAAAGTAAACAAGCTGAGTATAATCATTAAGATGTCACAAAGCTTATTGTACTAGAAATCGTTGTTTTTAGCCTTAACTTCTCGTAGGGAACGTGGGACATTGGACGATAACGAAGTTTTAACGATTTGGTATAAAATCATAATTCTAATAGTTTTCAAATTTATTAAGACGAGCATAAACTTATTTTATCTACAAAGTCTTAATTTTAATAGAAATCGTTATTTTAAGCCCTACCTTCACATTGGAAACGTGGGAAATAGAATTATAATGAAGTTTTACCCATTTTGACATAAATAATCAAACTAAGAGTTTTGAAAGTAAACATGCCGAGTATAATCATTAAAGCCTTCACAAAGCTTATTGTGACTAGAAATAGTTGTTTTAAGCCTTAACTTCACATTGAAAACGTGGGAAATCGAACTATAATGAAGTTTTACCCATTTTGACATAAGTAATCAAACTAAGAGTTTTGAAAGTAAACAAGCCGAGTATAATCATTAAGATGTCACAAAGCTTATTGTGACAAGAAATCGTTGTTTTTAGTCTTAACTTCTCGTAGGGAACGTGGGACATTGGACGATAACGAAGTTTTTACGATTTTGTATAAAATCATAATTCTAATAGTTTTAAAATTTAACAAGATAAGCATAAAAATATTTTATCTACAAACTCTTATTTTTAATAGAAATCGTTATTTTAAGCCCTACCTTCACATTGGAAACGTGGGAAATAGAATTATAATGAAGTTTTACCCATTTTGACATAAATAATCAAACTAAGAGTTTTGAAAGTAAACATGCCGAGTATAATCATTAAAGCCTTCACAAAGCTTATTGTGACTAGAAATAGTTGTTTTAAGCCTTAACTTCACATTGAAAACGTGAGAAATCGAACTATAATGAAGTTTTACCCATTTAGACATAAATAATCAAACTAAGAGTTTTGAAAGTAAACAAGCCGAGTATAATCATTAAGATGTCACAAAGCTTATTGTGACTAGAAATCGTTGTTTTTAGCCTTAACGTCTCATAGGGAACGTGGGACATTGGACGATAACGAAGTTTTAACGATTTTGTATAAAATCATAGTTCTAATAGTTTTAAAATTTAAACAAGCCGAGTATAATCATTAAGATGTCACAAAGCTTATTGTGACTAGAAATCGTTGTTTTTAGAATTAACTTCTCATAGGGAACGTGGGACATTGGACGATAACGAAGTTTTTACGATTTTGTATAAAATCATAATTCTAATAGTTTTAAAATTTAACAAGATGAGCATAAAAATATTTTATCTACAAATGCTTATTTTTTAGTAGAAATCGTTGTTTTAAGCCCTACCTTCACATTGGAAACGTGGGAAATAGAATTATAATGAAGTTTTACCAATTTTGACATAAATAATCAAACTAAGAGTTTTGAAAGTAAACAAGCCGAGTATAATCATTAAAGCTTTCACAAAGCTTATTGTAACTAGAAATAGTTGTTTTAAGCCTTAACTTCACATTGGAAACGTGAGAAATTGAATTATAATGAAGTTTTACCCATTTTGACATAAATAATCAAACTAAGAGTTTTGAAAGTAAACAAGCCGAGTATAATCATTAAGATGTCACAAAGCTTATTGTGACTAGAAATCGTAGTTTTTAGCCTTAACTTCTCGTAGGGAACGGGGGACATTGGACGATAACGAAGTTTTAACGATTTTGTATAAAATCATAATTCTAATAGTTTTAAAATTTAACAAGACGAGCGTAAACATATTTTATCTACAAACGCTTATTTTTAATAGAAATCGTTGTTTTAAGCCCTACCTTCACATTGGAAACGTGGGAAATAGAATTATAATGAAGTTTTACCGATTTTGACATAAATAATCAAACTAAGAGTTTTGAAAGTAAACAAGCCGAGTATAATCATTAAAGCTTTCACAAAGCTTATTGTGACTAGAAATAGTTGTTTTAAGCCTTAACTTCACATTGATACCGTGGGAAATCGAACTATAATGAAGTTTTACCCATTTTGACATAAATAATCAAACTAAGAGTTTTAAAAGTAAACAAGCCGAGTATAATCAATAAAGCCTTCACAAAGCTTATTGTGACTAGAAATAGTTGTTTTAAACCTTAACTTCACATTGAAAACGTGGGAAATCGAACTATAATGAAATTTTACCCATTTTGACATAAATAATCAAACTAAGAGTTTTGAAAGTAAACAAGCCGAGTATAATCATTAAGATGTCACAAAGCTTATTGTGACTAGAAATCGTTGTTTTTAGCCTTAACTTCTCATAGGGAACGTGGGACATTGGACGATAACGAAGTTTTTACGATTTTGTATAAAATCATAATTCTAATAGTTTTTAAATTTAACAAGATGAGCATAAAAATATTTTATCTACAAACGCTTATTTTTTAATAGAAATCGTTGTTTTAAGCCCTACCTTCACATTGGAAACGTGGGAAATAGAATTATAATGAAGTTTTACCCATTTTGACATAAATAATCAAACTAAGAGTTTTGAAAGTAAACATGCCGAGTATAATCATTAAAGCCTTCACAAAGCTTATTGTGACTAGAAATAGTTGTTTTAAGCCTTAACTTCACATTGAAAATGTGGGAAATCGAACTATAATGAAGTTTTACCCATTTAGACATAAATAATCAAACTAAGAGTTTTGAAAGTAAACAAGCCGAGTATAATCATTAAGATGTCACAAATCTTATTGTGACTAGAAATCATTGTTTTTAGCCTTAACTTCTCATAGGGAACGTGGGACATTGGACGATAACGAAGTTTTTACGATTTTGTATAAAATCATAATTCTAATAGTTTTAAAATTTAACAAGATGAGCATAAAAATATTTTATCTACAAACGCTTATTTTTTAATAGAAATCGTTGTTTTAAGCCCTACCTTCACATTGGAAACGTGGGAAATAGAATTATAATGAAGTTTTACCAATTTTGACATAAATAATCAAACTAAGAGTTTTGAAAGTAAACAAGCCGAGTATAATCATTAAAGCTTTCACAAAGCTTATTGTAACTAGAAATAGTTGTTTTAAGCCTTAACTTCACATTGGAAACGTGAGAAATTGAACTATAATGAAGTTTTACCCATTTTGACATAAATAATCAAACTAAGAGTTTTGAAAGTAAACAAGCCGAGTATAATCATTAAGATGTCACAAAGTTTATTGTGACTAGAAATCGTTGTTTTTAGTGTTAACTTCGTAGGGAACGTGGGACATTGGACGATAACGAAGTTTTTACGATTTTGTATAAAATCATAATTCTAATAGTTTTAAAATTTAACAAGATGAGCATAAAAATATTTTATCTACAAACGCTTATTTTTAATAGAAATCGTTGTTTTAAGCCCTACCTTCACATTGGAAACGTGGGAAATAGAATTATAATGAAGTTTTACCGATTTTGACATAAATAATCAAACTAAGAGTTTTGAAAGTAAACAAGCCGAGTATAATCATTAAAGCTTTCACAAAGCTTATTGTGACTAGAAATAGTTGTTTTAAGCCTTAACTTCACATTGAAAACGTGGGAAATCGAACTATAATGAAGTTTTACCCATTTTGACATAAGTAATCAAACTAAGAGTTTTGAAAGTAAACAAGCCGAGTATAATCATTAAGATGTCACAAAGCTTTTTGTACTAGAAATCGTTGTTTTTAGCCTTAACTTCTCGTAGGGAACGTGGGACATTGGACGATAACAAAGTTTTAACGATTTGGTATAAAATCATAATTCTAATAGTTTTCAAATTTATTAAGACGAGCATAAACTTATTTTATCTACAAACGCTTATTTTTAATAGAAATCGTTGTTTTAAGCCTTAACTTCACATTGGAAACGTGGGAAATCGAACTATAATGAAGTTTTACCTATTTTGACATAAATAATCAAACTAAGAGTTTTAAAAGTAAACAAGCCGAGTATAATCAATAAAGCCTTCACAAAGCTTATTGTGACTAGAAATAGTTGTTTAAAGCCTTAACTTCACATTGAAAACGTGGGAAATCGAACTATAATGAAATTTTACCCATTTTGACATAAATAATCAAACTAAGAGTTTTGAAAGTAAACAAGCCGAGTATAATCATTAAGATGTCACAAAGCTTATTGTGACTAGAAATCGTTGTTTTTAGCCTTAACTTCTCATAGGGAACGTGGGACATTGAACGATAACGAAGTTTTTACGATTTTGTATAAAATCATAATTCTAATAGTTTTAAAATTTAACAAGATGAGCATAAAAATATTTTATCTACAAACGCTTATTTTTTAATAGAAATCGTTGTTTTAAGCCCTACCTTCACATTGGAAACGTGGGAAATAGAATTAGAATGAAGTTTTACCGATTTTGACATAAATAGTCAAACTAAGAGTTTTGAAAGTAAACAAGCCGAGTATAATCATTAAAGCTTTCACAAAGCTTATTGTGACTAGAAATAGTTGTTTTAAGCCTTAACTTCACATTGAAAACGTGGGAAATCGAACTATAATGAAGTTTTACCCATTTTGACATAAATAATCAAACTAAGAGTTTTGAAAGTAAACAAGCCGAGTATAATCATTAAGATGTCACAAAGCTTATTGTGACTAGAAATCGTTGTTTTTAGCCTTAACGTCTCATAGGGAACGTGGGACATTGGACGATAACGAAGTTTTAACGATTTTGTATAAAATCATAGTTCTAATAGTTTTAAAATTTAAACAAGCCGAGTATAATCATTAAGATGTCACAAAGCTTATTGTGACTAGAAATCGTTGTTTTTAGCCTTAACTTCTCATAGGGAACGTGGGACATTGGACGATAACGAAGTTTTTACGATTTTGTATAAAATCATAATTCTAATAGTTTTAAAATTTAACAAGATGAGCATAAAAATATTTTATCTACAAACGCTTATTTTTTAGTAGAAATCGTTGTTTTAAGCCCTACCTTCACATTGGAAACGTGGGAAATAGAATTATAATGAAGTTTTACCAATTTTGACATAAATAATCAAACTAAGAGTTTTGAAAGTAAACAAGCCGAGTATAATCATTAAAGCTTTCACAAAGCTTATTGTAACTAGAAATAGTTGTTTTAAGCCTTAACTTCACATTGGAAACGTGAGAAATTGAATTATAATGAAGTTTTACCCATTTTGACATAAATAATCAAACTAAGAGTTTTGAAAGTAAACAAGCCGAGTATAATCATTAAGATGTCACAAAGCTTATTGTGACTAGAAATCGTAGTTTTTAGCCTTAACTTCTCGTAGGGAACGGGGGACATTGGACGATAACGAAGTTTTAACGATTTTGTATAAAATCATAATTCTAATAGTTTTAAAATTTAACAAGACGAGCGTAAACATATTTTATCTACAAACGCTTATTTTTAATAGAAATCGTTGTTTTAAGCCCTACCTTCACATTGGAAACGTGGGAAATAGAATTATAATGAAGTTTTACCGATTTTGACATAAATAATCAAACTAAGAGTTTTGAAAGTAAACAAGCCGAGTATAATCATTAAAGCTTTCACAAAGCTTATTGTGACTAGAAATAGTTGTTTTAAGCCTTAACTTCACATTGATACCGTGGGAAATCGAACTATAATGAAGTTTTACCCATTTTGACATAAATAATCAAACTAAGAGTTTTAAAAGTAAACAAGCCGAGTATAATCAATAAAGCCTTCACAAAGCTTATTGTGACTAGAAATAGTTGTTTTAAACCTTAACTTCACATTGAAAACGTGGGAAATCGAACTATAATGAAATTTTACCCATTTTGACATAAATAATCAAACTAAGAGTTTTGAAAGTAAACAAGCCGAGTATAATCATTAAGATGTCACAAAGCTTATTGTGACTAGAAATCGTTGTTTTTAGCCTTAACTTCTCATAGGGAACGTGGGACATTGGACGATAACGAAGTTTTTACGATTTTGTATAAAATCATAATTCTAATAGTTTTTAAATTTAACAAGATGAGCATAAAAATATTTTATCTACAAACGCTTATTTTTTAATAGAAATCGTTGTTTTAAGCCCTACCTTCACATTGGAAACGTGGGAAATAGAATTATAATGAAGTTTTACCCATTTTGACATAAATAATCAAACTAAGAGTTTTGAAAGTAAACATGCCGAGTATAATCATTAAAGCCTTCACAAAGCTTATTGTGACTAGAAATAGTTGTTTTAAGCCTTAACTTCACATTGAAAATGTGGGAAATCGAACTATAATGAAGTTTTACCCATTTAGACATAAATAATCAAACTAAGAGTTTTGAAAGTAAACAAGCCGAGTATAATCATTAAGATGTCACAAATCTTATTGTGACTAGAAATCATTGTTTTTAGCCTTAACTTCTCATAGGGAACGTGGGACATTGGACGATAACGAAGTTTTTACGATTTTGTATAAAATCATAATTCTAATAGTTTTAAAATTTAACAAGATGAGCATAAAAATATTTTATCTACAAACGCTTATTTTTTAATAGAAATCGTTGTTTTAAGCCCTACCTTCACATTGGAAACGTGGGAAATAGAATTATAATGAAGTTTTACCAATTTTGACATAAATAATCAAACTAAGAGTTTTGAAAGTAAACAAGCCGAGTATAATCATTAAAGCTTTCACAAAGCTTATTGTAACTAGAAATAGTTGTTTTAAGCCTTAACTTCACATTGGAAACGTGAGAAATTGAACTATAATGAAGTTTTACCCATTTTGACATAAATAATCAAACTAAGGGTTTTGAAAGTAAACAAGCCGAGTATAATCATTAAGATGTCACAAAGTTTATTGTGACTAGAAATCGTTGTTTTTAGTGTTAACTTCTCGTAGGGAACGTGGGACATTGGACGATAACGAAGTTTTTACGATTTTGTATAAAATCATAATTCTAATAGTTTTAAAATTTAACAAGATGAGCATAAAAATATTTTATCTACAAACGCTTATTTTTAATAGAAATCGTTGTTTTAAGCCCTACCTTCACATTGGAAACGTGGGAAATAGAATTATAATGAAGTTTTACCGATTTTGACATAAATAATCAAACTAAGAGTTTTGAAAGTAAACAAGCCGAGTATAATCATTAAAGCTTTCACAAAGCTTATTGTGACTAGAAATAGTTGTTTTAAGCCTTAACTTCACATTGAAAACGTGGGAAATCGAACTATAATGAAGTTTTACCCATTTTGACATAAGTAATCAAACTAAGAGTTTTGAAAGTAAACAAGCCGAGTATAATCATTAAGATGTCACAAAGCTTATTGTACTAGAAATCGTTGTTTTTAGCCTTAACTTCTCGTAGGGAACGTGGGACATTGGACGATAACAAAGTTTTAACGATTTGGTATAAAATCATAATTCTAATAGTTTTCAAATTTATTAAGACGAGCATAAACTTATTTTATCTACAAACGCTTATTTTTAATAGAAATCGTTGTTTTAAGCCTTAACTTCACATTGGAAACGTGGGAAATCGAACTATAATGAAGTTTTACCTATTTTGACATAAATAATCAAACTAAGAGTTTTAAAAGTAAACAAGCCGAGTATAATCAATAAAGCCTTCACAAAGCTTATTGTGACTAGAAATAGTTGTTTAAAGCCTTAACTTCACATTGAAAACGTGGGAAATCGAACTATAATGAAATTTTACCCATTTTGACATAAATAATCAAACTAAGAGTTTTGAAAGTAAACAAGCCGAGTATAATCATTAAGATGTCACAAAGCTTATTGTGACTAGAAATCGTTGTTTTTAGCCTTAACTTCTCATAGGGAACGTGGGACATTGAACGATAACGAAGTTTTTACGATTTTGTATAAAATCATAATTCTAATAGTTTTAAAATTTAACAAGATGAGCATAAAAATATTTTATCTACAAACGCTTATTTTTTAATAGAAATCGTTGTTTTAAGCCCTACCTTCACATTGGAAACGTGGGAAATAGAATTATAATGAAGTTTTACCGATTTTGACATAAATAGTCAAACTAAGAGTTTTGAAAGTAAACAAGCCGAGTATAATCATTAAAGCTTTCACAAAGCTTATTGTGACTAGAAATAGTTGTTTTAAGCCTTAACTTCACATTGAAAACGTGGGAAATCGAACTATAATGAAGTTTTACCCATTTTGACATAAATAATCAAACTAAGAGTTTTGAAAGTAAACAAGCCGAGTATAATCATTAAGATGTCACAAAGCTTATTGTGACTAGAAATCGTTGTTTTTAGCCTTAACGTCTCATAGGGAACGTGGGACATTGGACGATAACGAAGTTTTAACGATTTTGTATAAAATCATAGTTCTAATAGTTTTAAAATTTAAACAAGCCGAGTATAATCATTAAGATGTCACAAAGCTTATTGTGACTAGAAATCGTTGTTTTTAGCCTTAACTTCTCATAGGGAACGTGGGACATTGGACGATAACGAAGTTTTTACGATTTTGTATAAAATCATAATTCTAATAGTTTTAAAATTTAACAAGATGAGCATAAAAATATTTTATCTACAAACGCTTATTTTTTAGTAGAAATCGTTGTTTTAAGCCCTACCTTCACATTGGAAACGTGGGAAATAGAATTATAATGAAGTTTTACCAATTTTGACATAAATAATCAAACTAAGAGTTTTGAAAGTAAACAAGCCGAGTATAATCATTAAAGCTTTCACAAAGCTTATTGTAACTAGAAATAGTTGTTTTAAGCCTTAACTTCACATTGGAAACGTGAGAAATTGAATTATAATGAAGTTTTACCCATTTTGACATAAATAATCAAACTAAGAGTTTTGAAAGTAAACAAGCCGAGTATAATCATTAAGATGTCACAAAGCTTATTGTGACTAGAAATCGTAGTTTTTAGCCTTAACTTCTCGTAGGGAACGGGGGACATTGGACGATAACGAAGTTTTAACGATTTTGTATAAAATCATAATTCTAATAGTTTTAAAATTTAACAAGACGAGCGTAAACATATTTTATCTACAAACGCTTATTTTTAATAGAAATCGTTGTTTTAAGCCCTACCTTCACATTGGAAACGTGGGAAATAGAATTATAATGAAGTTTTACCGATTTTGACATAAATAATCAAACTAAGAGTTTTGAAAGTAAACAAGCCGAGTATAATCATTAAAGCTTTCACAAAGCTTATTGTGACTAGAAATAGTTGTTTTAAGCCTTAACTTCACATTGATACCGTGGGAAATCGAACTATAATGAAGTTTTAACCATTTTGACATAAATAATCAAACTAAGAGTTTTAAAAGTAAACAAGCCGAGTATAATCAATAAAGCCTTCACAAAGCTTATTGTGACTAGAAATAGTTGTTTTAAACCTTAACTTCACATTGAAAACGTGGGAAATCGAACTATAATGAAATTTTACCCATTTTGACATAAATAATCAAACTAAGAGTTTTGAAAGTAAACAAGCCGAGTATAATCATTAAGATGTCACAAAGCTTATTGTGACTAGAAATCGTTGTTTTTAGCCTTAACTTCTCATAGGGAACGTGGGACATTGGACGATAACGAAGTTTTTACGATTTTGTATAAAATCATAATTCTAATAGTTTTTAAATTTAACAAGATGAGCATAAAAATATTTTATCTACAAACGCTTATTTTTTAATAGAAATCGTTGTTTTAAGCCCTACCTTCACATTGGAAACGTGGGAAATAGAATTATAATGAAGTTTTACCCATTTTGACATAAATAATCAAACTAAGAGTTTTGAAAGTAAACATGCCGAGTATAATCATTAAAGCCTTCACAAAGCTTATTGTGACTAGAAATAGTTGTTTTAAGCCTTAACTTCACATTGAAAATGTGGGAAATCGAACTATAATGAAGTTTTACCCATTTAGACATAAATAATCAAACTAAGAGTTTTGAAAGTAAACAAGCCGAGTATAATCATTAAGATGTCACAAATCTTATTGTGACTAGAAATCATTGTTTTTAGCCTTAACTTCTCATAGGGAACGTGGGACATTGGACGATAACGAAGTTTTTACGATTTTGTATAAAATCATAATTCTAATAGTTTTAAAATTTAACAAGATGAGCATAAAAATATTTTATCTACAAACGCTTATTTTTTAATAGAAATCGTTGTTTTAAGCCCTACCTTCACATTGGAAACGTGGGAAATAGAATTATAATGAAGTTTTACCAATTTTGACATAAATAATCAAACTAAGAGTTTTGAAAGTAAACAAGCCGAGTATAATCATTAAAGCTTTCACAAAGCTTATTGTAACTAGAAATAGTTGTTTTAAGCCTTAACTTCACATTGGAAACGTGAGAAATTGAACTATAATGAAGTTTTACCCATTTTGACATAAATAATCAAACTAAGAGTTTTGAAAGTAAACAAGCCGAGTATAATCATTAAGATGTCACAAAGTTTATTGTGACTAGAAATCGTTGTTTTTAGTGTTAACTTCTCGTAGGGAACGTGGGACATTGGACGATAACGAAGTTTTTACGATTTTGTATAAAATCATAATTCTAATAGTTTTAAAATTTAACAAGATGAGCATAAAAATATTTTATCTACAAACGCTTATTTTTAATAGAAATCGTTGTTTTAAGCCCTACCTTCACATTGGAAACGTGGGAAATAGAATTATAATGAAGTTTTACCGATTTTGACATAAATAATCAAACTAAGAGTTTTGAAAGTAAACAAGCCGAGTATAATCATTAAAGCTTTCACAAAGCTTATTGTGACTAGAAATAGTTGTTTTAAGCCTTAACTTCACATTGAAAACGTGGGAAATCGAACTATAATGAAGTTTTACCCATTTTGACATAAGTAATCAAACTAAGAGTTTTGAAAGTAAACAAGCCGAGTATAATCATTAAGATGTCACAAAGCTTATTGTACTAGAAATCGTTGTTTTTAGCCTTAACTTCTCGTAGGGAACGTGGGACATTGGACGATAACAAAGTTTTAACGATTTGGTATAAAATCATAATTCTAATAGTTTTCAAATTTATTAAGACGAGCATAAACTTATTTTATCTACAAACGCTTATTTTTAATAGAAATCGTTGTTTTAAGCCTTAACTTCACATTGGAAACGTGGGAAATCGAACTATAATGAAGTTTTACCTATTTTGACATAAATAATCAAACTAAGAGTTTTAAAAGTAAACAAGCCGAGTATAATCAATAAAGCCTTCACAAAGCTTATTGTGACTAGAAATAGTTGTTTAAAGCCTTAACTTCACATTGAAAACGTGGGAAATCGAACTATAATGAAATTTTACCCATTTTGACATAAATAATCAAACTAAGAGTTTTGAAAGTAAACAAGCCGAGTATAATCATTAAGATGTCACAAAGCTTATTGTGACTAGAAATCGTTGTTTTTAGCCTTAACTTCTCATAGGGAACGTGGGACATTGAACGATAACGAAGTTTTTACGATTTTGTATAAAATCATAATTCTAATAGTTTTAAAATTTAACAAGATGAGCATAAAAATATTTTATCTACAAACGCTTATTTTTTAATAGAAATCGTTGTTTTAAGCCCTACCTTCACATTGGAAACGTGAGAAATAGAATTATAATGAAGTTTTACCGATTTTGACATAAATAGTCAAACTAAGAGTTTTGAAAGTAAACAAGCCGAGTATAATCATTAAAGCTTTCACAAAGCTTATTGTGACTAGAAATAGTTGTTTTAAGCCTTAACTTCACATTGAAAACGTGGGAAATCGAACTATAATGAAGTTTTACCCATTTTGACATAAATAATCAAACTAAGAGTTTTGAAAGTAAACAAGCCGAGTATAATCATTAAGATGTCACAAAGCTTATTGTACTAGAAATTGTTGTTTTTAGCCTTAACTTCTCGTGGGAACGTGGGACATTGGACGATAATGAAGTTTTAACGATTTTGTATAAAATCATAATTTTAATAGTTTTAAAATTTAATAAGACGAGCATAAACATATTTTATCCACAAACGCTTATTTTTAATAGAAATTGTTGTTTTAAGCCCTACCTTCACATTGGAAACGTGGGAAATCGAATTATAATGAAGTTTTATCCATTTGGACATAAATAATCAAACTAAGAGTTTTGAAAGTAAACAAGCCGAGTATAATCGTTAAGATGTCACAAAGCTTATTGTGACTAGAAATCGTTGTTTTTAGCCTTAACGTCTCATAGGGAACGTGGGACATTGGATGCTAACGAAGTTTTAACGATTTTGTATAAAATCATAGTTCTAATAGTTTTAAAATTTAAACAAGCCGAGTATAATCATTAAGATGTCACAAAGCTTATTGTGACTAGAAATCGTTGTTTTTATCCTTAACTTCTCATAGGGAACGTGGGACATTGGACGATAACGAAGTTTTAACGATTTAGTATAAAATCATAATTCTAATAGTTTTAAAATTTAACAAAACGAGCATAAACATATTTTATCTACAAACACTTATTTTTAATAGAAATCGTTGTTTTAAGCCCTACCTTCACATTGGAAACGTGAGAAATCGAATTATAATGAAGTTTTACCCATTTTGACATATATAATCAAACTAAGAGTTTTGAAAGTAAACAAGCCGAGTATAATCATTAAGATGACACAAAGCTTATTGTGACTAGAAATCGTAGTTTTTAGCCTTAACTTCTCGTAGGGAACGTGGGACATTGGACGATAACGAAGTTTTAACGATTTTGTATAAAATCATAATTCTAATAGTTTTAAAATTTAACAAGACGAGCATAAACATATTTTATCTACAAACACTTATTTTTAATTAAAATCGTTGTTTTAAGCCTTAACTTCACATTGGAAACGTGGGAAATCGAACTATAATGAAGTTTTACCCATTTTGACATAAATAATCAAACTAAGAGATTTGAAAGTAAACAAGCCGAGTATAATCATTAAAGCCTTCACAAAGCTTATTGTAACTAGAAATAGTTGTTTTAAGCCTTAACTTCACATTGGAAACGTGAGAAATTGAACTATAATGAAGTTTTACCCATTTTGACATAAATAATCAAACTAAGAGTTTTGAAAGTAAACAAGCCGAGTATAATCATTAAGATGTCACAAAGTTTATTGTGACTAGAAATCGTTGTTTTTAGTGTTAACTTCTCGTAGGGAACGTGGGACATTGGACGATAACGAAGTTTTTACGATTTTGTATAAAATCATAATTCTAATAGTTTTAAAATTTAACAAGATGAGCATAAAAATATTTTATCTACAAACGCTTATTTTTAATAGAAATCGTTGTTTTAAGCCCTACCGTCACATTGGAAACGTGGGAAATAGAATTATAATGAAGTTTTTCCGATTTTGACATAAATAATCAAACTAAGAGTTTTGAAAGTAAACAAGCCGAGTATAATAATTAAAGCTTTCACAAAGCTTATTGTGACTAGAAATAGTTATTTTAAGCCTTAACTTCACATTGAAAACGTGGGAAATCGAACTATAATGAAGTTTTACCCATTTTGACATAAATAATCAAACTAAGAGTTTTGAAAGTAAACAAGCCGAGTATAATCATTAAAGCCTTCACAAAGCTTATTGTGACTACAAATAGTTGTTTTAAGCCTTAACTTCACATTGAAAACGTGGGAAATCGAACTATAATGAAATTTTACCCATTTTGACATAAATAATCAAACTAAGAGTTTTGAAAGTAAACAAGCCGAGTATAATCATTAAAGCTTTCACAAAGCTTATTGTGACTAGAAATAGTTGTTTTAAGCCTTAACTTCACATTGAAAACGTGGGAAATCGAACTATAATGAAGTTTTACCCATTTTGACATAAATAATCAAACTAAGAGTTTTGAAAGTAAACAAGCCGAGTATAATCATTAAGATGTCACAAAGCATATTGTGACTAGAAATCGTTGTTTTTAGCCTTAACTTCTCATAGGGAACGTGGGACATTGGACGATAACGAAGTTTTTACGATTTTGTATAAAATCATAATTCTAATAGTTTTAAAATTTAACAAGATGAGCATAAAAATATTTTATCTACAAACGCTTATTTTTTAATAGAAATCGTTGTTTTAAGCCCTACCTTCACATTGGAAACGTGGGAAATAGAATTATAATGAAGTTTTACCGATTTTGACATAAATAATCAAACTAAGAGTTTTGAAAGTAAACAAGCCGAGTATAATCATTAAAGCTTTCACAAAGCTTATTGTGACTAGAAATAGTTGTTTTAAGCCTTAACTTCACATTGAAAACGTGGGAAATCGAACTATAATGAAGTTTTACCCATTTTGACATAAATAATCAAACTAAGAGTTTTGAAAGTAAACAAGCCGAGTATAATCATTAAAGCTTTCACAAAGCTTATTGTGACTAGAAATAGTTGTTTTAAGCCTTAACTTCACAT
Organism: Stephania japonica; assembly: GCA_039657345.1. Taxonomy (NCBI): domain Eukaryota; kingdom Viridiplantae; phylum Streptophyta; class Magnoliopsida; order Ranunculales; family Menispermaceae; genus Stephania; species Stephania japonica. The sequence goes on along the minus strand of CM077556.1, from coordinate 51,874,649 downwards.
TGAAAACGTGGGAAATCGAACTATAATGAAGTTTTACCCATTTTGACATAAATAATCAAACTAAGAGTTTTGAAAGTAAACAAGCCGAGTATAATCATTAAGATGTCACAAAGCTTATTGTACTAGAAATTGTTGTTTTTAGCCTTAACTTCTCGTAGGGAACGTGGGACATTGGACGATAATGAAGTTTTAACGATTTTGTATAAAATCATAATTTTAATAGTTTTAAAATTTAATAAGACGAGCATAAACATATTTTATCCACAAACGCTTATTTTTAATAGAAATTGTTGTTTTAAGCCCTACCTTCACATTGGAAACGTGGGAAATCGAATTATAATGAAGTTTTATCCATTTGGACATAAATAATCAAACTAAGAGTTTTGAAAGTAAACAAGCCGAGTATAATCGTTAAGATGTCACAAAGCTTATTGTGACTAGAAATCGTTGTTTTTAGCCTTAACGTCTCATAGGGAACGTGGGACATTGGATGCTAACGAAGTTTTAACGATTTTGTATAAAATCATAGTTCTAATAGTTTTAAAATTTAAACAAGCCGAGTATAATCATTAAGATGTCACAAAGCTTATTGTGACTAGAAATCGTTGTTTTTATCCTTAACTTCTCATAGGGAACGTGGGACATTGGACGATAACGAAGTTTTAACGATTTAGTATAAAATCATAATTCTAATAGTTTTAAAATTTAACAAAACGAGCATAAACATATTTTATCTACAAACACTTATTTTTAATAGAAATCGTTGTTTTAAGCCCTACCTTCACATTGGAAACGTGAGAAATCGAATTATAATGATGTTTTACCCATTTTGACATATATAATCAAACTAAGAGTTTTGAAAGTAAACAAGCCGAGTATAATCATTAAGATGACACAAAGCTTATTGTGACTAGAAATCGTAGTTTTTAGCCTTAACTTCTCGTAGGGAACGTGGGACATTGGACGATAACGAAGTTTTAACGATTTTGTATAAAATCATAATTCTAATAGTTTTAAAATTTAACAAGACGAGCATAAACATATTTTATCTACAAACACTTATTTTTAATTAAAATCGTTGTTTTAAGCCTTAACTTCACATTGGAAACGTGGGAAATCGAACTATAATGAAGTTTTACCCATTTTGACATAAATAATCAAACTAAGAGATTTGAAAGTAAACAAGCCGAGTATAATCATTAAAGCCTTCAAAAAGCTTATTGTAACTAGAAATAGTTGTTTTAAGCCTTAACTTCACATTGGAAACGTGAGAAATTGAACTATAATGAAGTTTTACCCATTTTGACATAAATAATCAAACTAAGAGTTTTGAAAATAAACAAGCCGAGTATAATCATTAAGATGTCACAAAGTTTATTGTGACTAGAAATCGTTGTTTTTAGTGTTAACTTCTCGTAGGGAACGTGGGACATTGGACGATAACGAAGTTTTTACGATTTTGTATAAAATCATAATTCTAATAGTTTTAAAATTTAACAAGATGAGCATAAAAATATTTTATCTACAAACGCTTATTTTTAATAGAAATCGTTGTTTTAAGCCCTACCGTCACATTGGAAACGTGGGAAATAGAATTATAATGAAGTTTTTCCGATTTTGACATAAATAATCAAACTAAGAGTTTTGAAAGTAAACAAGCCGAGTATAATAATTAAAGCTTTCACAAAGCTTATTGTGACTAGAAATAGTTATTTTAAGCCTTAACTTCACATTGAAAACGTGGGAAATCGAACTATAATGAAGTTTTACCCATTTTGACATAAATAATCAAACTAAGAGTTTTGAAAGTAAACAAGCCGAGTATAATCATTAAAGCCTTCACAAAGCTTATTGTGACTACAAATAGTTGTTTTAAGCCTTAACTTCACATTGAAAACGTGGGAAATCGAACTATAATGAAATTTTACCCATTTTGACATAAATAATCAAACTAAGAGTTTTGAAAGTAAACAAGCCGAGTATAATCATTAAAGCTTTCACAAAGCTTATTGTGACTAGAAATAGTTGTTTTAAGCCTTAACTTCACATTGAAAACGCATGGGAAATCGAACTATAATGAAGTTTCACCCATTTTGACATAAATAATCAAACTAAGAGTTTTGAAAGTAAACAAGCCGAGTATAATCATTAAGATGTCACAAAGCATATTGTGACTAGAAATCGTTGTTTTTAGCCTTAACTTCTCATAGGGAACGTGGGACATTGGACGATAACGAAGTTTTTACGATTTTGTATAAAATCATAATTCTAATAGTTTTAAAATTTAACAAGATGAGCATAAAAATATTTTATCTACAAACGCTTATTTTTTAATAGAAATCGTTGTTTTAAGCCCTACCTTCACATTGGAAACGCGTGGGAAATAGAATTATAATGAAGTTTTACCGATTTTGACATAAATAATCAAACTAAGAGTTTTGAAAGTAAACAAGCCGAGTATAATCATTAAAGCTTTCACAACAAAGCTTATTGTGACTAGAAATAGTTGTTTTAAGCCTTAACTTCACATTGAAAACGTGGGAAATCGAACTATAATGAAGTTTTACCCATTTTGACATAAATAATCAAACTAAGAGTTTTGAAAGTAAACAAGCCGAGTATAATCATTAAGATGTCACAAAGCTTATTGTACTAGAAATTGTTGTTTTTAGCCTTAACTTCTCGTAGGGAACGTGGGACATTGGACGATAATGAAGTTTTAACGATTTTGTATAAAATCATAATTTTAATAGTTTTAAAATTAAACAAGACGAGCATAAACATATTTTATCCACAAACGCTTATTTTTAATAGAAATTGTTGTTTTAAGCCCTACCTTCACATTGGAAACGTGGGAAATCGAATTATAATGAAGTTTTACCCATTTGGACATAAATAATCAAACTAAGAGTTTTGAAAGTAAACAAGCCGAGTATAATCGTTAAGATGTCACAAAGCTTATTGTGACTAGAAATCGTTGTTTTTAGCCTTAACGTCGCATAGGGAACGTGGGACATTGAACGATAACGAAGTTTTAACGATTTTGTATAAAATCATAGTTCTAATAGTTTTAAAATTTAAACAAGCCGAGTATAATCATTAAGATGTCACAAAGCTTATTGTGACTAGAAATCGTTGTTTTTATCCTTAACTTCTCATAGGGAGCGTGGGACATTGGACGATAACGAAGTTTTAACGATTTAGTATAAAATCATAATTCTAATAGTTTTAAAATTTAACAAGACGAGCATAAACATATTTTATCTACAAACACTTATTTTTAATAGAAATCGTTGTTTTAAGCCCTACCTTCACATTGGAAACGTGGGAAATCGAATTATAATGAAGCTTTACCCATTTTGACATAAATAATCAAACTAAGAGTTTTGAAAGTAAACAAGCCGAGTATAATCATTAAGATGTCACCAAGCTTATTGTGACTAGAAATCGTAGTTTTTACCCTTAACTTCGTAGGGAACGGGGACATTGGACGATAACGAAGTTTTAACGATTTTGTATAAAATCATAATTCTAATAGTTTTAAAATTTAACAAGACGAGCATAAACATATTTTATCTACAAACGCTTATTTTTAATAGAAATCGTTGTTTTAAGCCCTACCTTCACATTGGAAACGTGGGAAATAGAATTATAATGAAGTTTTACCGATTTCGACATAAATAATCAAACTAAGAGTTTTGAAAGTAAACAAGCCGAGTATAATCATTAAAGCTTTCACAAAGCTTATTGTGACTAGAAATAGTTGTTTTAAGCCTTAACTTCACATTGATACCGTGGGAAATCGAACTATAATGAAGTTTTACCCATTTTGACATAAATAATCAAACTAAGAGTTTTAAAAGTAAACAAGCCGAGTATAATCAATAAAGCCTTCACAAAGCTTATTGTGACTAGAAATAGTTGTTTTAAGCCTTAACTTCACATTGAAAACGTGGGAAATCGAACTATAATGAAATTTTACCCATTTTGACATAAATAATCAAACTAAGAGTTTTGAAAGTAAACAAGCCGAGTATAATCATTAAGATGTCACAAAGCTTATTGTGACTAGAAATCGTTGTTTTTAGCCTTAACTTCTCATAGGGAACGTGGGACATTGGACGATAACGAAGTTTTTACGATTTTGTATAAAATCATAATTCTAATAGTTTTTAAATTTAACAAGATGAGCATAAAAATATTTTATCTACAAACGCTTATTATTTAATAGAAATCGTTGTTTTAAGCCCTACCTTCATATTGGAAACGTGGAAAATAGAATTATAATGAAGTTTTACCAATTTTGACATAAATAATCAAACTAAGAGTTTTGAAAGTAAACAAGCCGAGTATAATTATTAAAGCTTTCACAAAGCTTATTGTGACTAGAAATAGTTGTTTTAAGCCTTAACTTCACATTGATACCGTGGGAAATCGAACTATAATGAAGTTTTACCCATTTTGACATAAATAATCAAACTAAGAGTTTTAAAAGTAAACAAGCCGAGTATAATCAATAAAGCCTTCACAAAGCTTATTGTGACTAGAAATAGTTGTTTTAAGCCTTAACTTCACATTGAAAACGTGGGAAATCGAACTATAATGAAATTTTACCCATTTTGACATAAATAATCAAACTAAGAGTTTTGAAAGTAAACAAGCCGAGTATAATCATTAAGATGTCACAAAGCTTATTGTGACTAGAAATCGTTGTTTTTAGCCTTAACGTCTCATAGGGAACGTGGGACATTGGACGATAACGAAGTTTTAACGATTTTGTATAAAATCATAGTTCTAATAGTTTTAAAATTTAAACAAGCCGAGTATAATCATTAAGATGTCACAAAGCTTATTGTGACTAGAAATCGTTGTTTTTAGCCTTAACTTCTCATAGGGAACGTGGGACATTGGACGATAACGAAGTTTTTACGATTTTGTATAAAATCATAATTCTAATAGTTTTTAAATTTAACAAGATGAGCATAAAAATATTTTATCTACAAACGCTTATTATTTAATAGAAATCGTTGTTTTAAGCCCTACCTTCATATTGGAAACGTGGAAAATAGAATTATAATGAAGTTTTACCAATTTTGACATAAATAATCAAACTAAGAGTTTTGAAAGTAAACAAGCCGAGTATAATCATTAAAGCTTTCACAAAGCTTATTGTGACTAGAAATAGTTGTTTTAAGCCTTAACTTCACATTGATACCGTGGGAAATCGAACTATAATGAAGTTTTACCCATTTTGACATAAATAATCAAACTAAGAGTTTTAAAAGTAAACAAGCCGAGTATAATCAATAAAGCCTTCACAAAGCTTATTGTGACTAGAAATAGTTGTTTTAAGCCTTAACTTCACATTGAAAACGTGGGAAATCGAACTATAATGAAATTTTACCCATTTTGACATAAATAATCAAACTAAGAGTTTTGAAAGTAAACAAGCCGAGTATAATCATTGAGATGTCACAAAGCTTATTGTGACTAGAAATCGTTGTTTTTAGCCTTAACGTCTCATAGGGAACGTGGGACATTGGACGATAACGAAGTTTTAACGATTTTGTATAAAATCATAGTTCTAATAGTTTTAAAATTTAAACAAGCCGAGTATAATCATTAAGATGTCACAAAGCTTATTGTGACTAGAAATCGTTGTTTTAGCCTTAACTTCTCATAGGGAACGTGGGACATTGGACGATAACGAAGTTTTTACGATTTTGTATAAAATCATAATTCTAATAGTTTTTAAATTTAACAAGATGAGCATAAAAATATTTTATCTACAAATGCTTATTATTTAATAGAAATCGTTGTTTTAAGCCCTACCTTCATATTGGAAACGTGGAAAATAGAATTATAATGAAGTTTTACCAATTTTGACATAAATAATCAAACTAAGAGTTTTGAAAGTAAACAAGCCGAGTATAATCATTAAAGCTTTCACAAAGCTTATTGTGACTAGAAATAGTTGTTTTAAGCCTTAACTTCACATTGATACCGTGGGAAATCGAACTATAATGAAGTTTTACCCATTTTGACATAAATAATCAAACTAAGAGTTTTAAAAGTAAACAAGCCGAGTATAATCAATAAAGCCTTCACAAAGCTTATTGTGACTAGAAATAGTTGTTTTAAGCCTTAACTTCACATTGAAAACGTGGGAAATCGAACTATAATGAAATTTTACCCATTTTGACATAAATAATCAAACTAAGAGTTTTGAAAGTAAACAAGCCGAGTATAATCATTAAGATGTCACAAAGCTTATTGTGACTAGAAATCGTTGTTTTTAGCCTTAACTTCTCATAGGGAACGTGGGACATTGGACGATAACGAAGTTTTTACGATTTTCTTTAAAATCATAATTCTAATAGTTTTTAAATTTAACAAGATGAGCATAAAAATATTTTATCTACAAACGCTTATTTTTTAATAGAAATCGTTGTTTTAAGCCCTACCTTCATATTGGAAACGTGGAAAATAGAATTATAATGAAGTTTTACCAATTTTGACATAAATAATCAAACTAAGAGTTTTGAAAGTAAACAAGCCGAGTATAATCATTAAAGCTTTCACAAAGCTTATTGTGACTAGAAATAGTTGTTTTAAGCCTTAACTTCACATTGAAAACGTGGGAAATCGAACTATAATGAAGTTTTACCCATTTTGACATAAGTAATCAAACTAAGAGTTTTGAAAGTAAACAAGCCGAGTATAATCATTAAGATGTCACAAAGCTTATTGTACTAGAAATCGTTGTTTTTAGCCTTAACTTCTCGTAGGGAACGTGGGACATTGGACGATAACGAAGTTTTAACGATTTGGTATAAAATCATAATTCTAATAGTTTTCAAATTTATTAAGACGAGCATAAACTTATTTTATCTACAAACGCTTATTTTTAATAGAAATCGTTGTTTTAAGCCTTAACTTCACATTGGAAACGTGGGAAATCGAACTATAATGATGTTTTACCTATTTTGACATAAATAATCAAACTAAGAGTTTTAAAAGTAAACAAGCCGAGTATAATCAATAAAGCCTTCACAAAGCTTATTGTGACTAGAAATAGTTGTTTTAAGCCTTAACTTCACATTGAAAACGTGGGAAATCGAACTATAATGAAATTTTACCCATTTTGACATAAATAATCAAACTAAGAGTTTTGAAAGTAAACAAGCCGAGTATAATCATTAAGATGTCACAAAGCTTATTGTGACTAGAAATCGTTGTTTTTAGCCTTAACTTCTCATAGGGAACGTGGGACATTGGACGATAACGAAGTTTTTACGATTTTGTATAAAATCATAATTCTAATAGTTTTTAAATTTAACAAGATGAGCATAAAAATATTTTATCTACAAACGCTTATTTTTTAATAGAAATCGTTGTTTTAAGCCCTACCTTCATATTGGAAACGTGGAAAATAGAATTATAATGAAGTTTTACCAATTTTGACATAAATAATCAAACTAAGAGTTTTGAAAGTAAACAAGCCGAGTATAATCATTAAAGCTTTCACAAAGCTTATTGTGCCTAGAAATAGTTGTTTTAAGCCTTAACTTCACATTGAAAACGTGGGAAATCGAACTATAATGAAGTTTTACCCATTTTGACATAAGTAATCAAACTAAGAGTTTTGAAAGTAAACAAGCCGAGTATAATCATTAAGATGTCACAAAGCTTATTGTACTAGAAATCGTTGTTTTTAGCCTTAACTTCTCGTAGGGAACGTGGGACATTGGACGATAACGAAGTTTTAACGATTTGGTGTAAAATCATAATTCTAATAGTTTTCAAATTTATTAAGACGAGCATAAACTTATTTTATCTACAAACGCTTATTTTTAATAGAAATCGTTGTTTTAAGCCTTAACTTCACATTGGAAACGTGGGAAATCGAACTATAATGAAGTTTTACCTATTTTGACATAAATAATCAAACTAAGAGTTTTAAAAGTAAACAAGCCGAGTATAATCAATAAAGCCTTCACAAAGCTTATTCGACTAGAAATAGTTGTTTTAAGCCTTAACTTCACATTGAAAACGTGGGAAATCGAACTATAATGAAATTTTACCCATTTTGACATAAATAATCAAACTAAGAGTTTTGAAAGTAAACAAGCCGAGTATAATCATTAAGATGTCACAAAGCTTATTGTGACTAGAAATCGTTGTTTTTAGCCTTAACTTCTCATAGGGAACGTGGGACATTGGACGATAACGAAGTTTTTACGATTTTGTATAAAATCATAATTCTAATAGTTTTAAAATTTAACAAGATGAGCATAAAAATATTTTATCTACAAACGCTTATTTTTTAATAGAAATCGTTGTTTTAAGCCCTACCTTCACATTGGAAACATGGGAAATAGAATTATAATGAAGTTTTACCGATTTTGACATAAATAATCAAACTAAGAGTTTTGAAAGTAAACAAGCCGAGTATAATCATTAAAGCTTTCACAAAGCTTATTGTGACTAGAAATAGTTGTTTTAAGCCTTAACTTCACATTGAAAACGTGGGAAATCGAACTATAATGTAGTTTTACCCATTTTGACATAAATAATCAAACTAAGAGTTTTGAAAGTAAACATGCCGAGTATAATCATTAAGATGTCACAAAGCATATTGTGACTAGAAATCGTTGTTTTTAGCCTTAACTTCTCATAGGGAACGTGGGACATTGGACGATAACGAAGTTTTTACGATTTTGTATAAAATCATAATTCTAATAGTTTTAAAATTTAACAAGATGAGCATAAAAATATTTTATCTACAAACGCTTATTTTTTAATAGAAATCGTTGTTTTAAGCCCTACCTTCACATTGGAAACGTGGGAAATAGAATTATAATGAAGTTTTACCGATTTTGACATAAATAATCAAACTAAGAGTTTTGAAAGTAAACAAGCCGAGTATAATCATTAAAGCTTTCACAAAGCTTATTGTGACTAGAAATAGTTGTTTTAAGCCTTAACTTCACATTGATACCGTGGGAAATCGAACTATAATGAAGTTTTACAAATTTTGACATAAATAATCAAACTAAGAGTTTTAAAAGTAAACAAGCCGAGTATAATCAATAAAGCCTTCACAAAGCTTATTGTGACTAGAAATAGTTGTTTTAAGCCTTAACTTCACATTGAAAACGTGGGAAATCGAACTATAATGAAATTTTACCCATTTTGACATAAATAATCAAACTAAGTGTTTTGAAAGTAAACATGCCGAGTATAATCATTAAGATGTCACAAAGCATATTGTGACTAGAAATCGTTGTTTTTAGCCTTAACTTCTCATAGGGAACGTGGGACATTGGACGATAACGAAGTTTTTACGATTTTGTATAAAATCATAATTCTAATAGTTTTTAAATTTAACAAGATGAGCATAAAAATATTTTATCTACAAACGCTTATTTTTTAATAGAAATCGTTGTTTTAAGCCCTACCTTCATATTGGAAACGTGGAAAATAGAATTATAATGAAGTTTTACCAATTTTGACATAAATAATCAAACTAAGAGTTTTGAAAGTAAACAAGCCGAGTATAATCATTAAAGCTTTCACAAAGCTTATTGTGCCTAGAAATAGTTGTTTTAAGCCTTAACTTCACATTGAAAACGTGGGAAATCGAACTATAATGAAGTTTTACCCATTTTGACATAAGTAATCAAACTAAGAGTTTTGAAAGTAAACAAGCCGAGTATAATCATTAAGATGTCACAAAGCTTATTGTACTAGAAATCGTTGTTTTTAGCCTTAACTTCTCGTAGGGAACGTGGGACATTGGACGATAACGAAGTTTTAACGATTTGGTGTAAAATCATAATTCTAATAGTTTTCAAATTTATTAAGACGAGCATAAACTTATTTTATCTACAAACGCTTATTTTTAATAGAAATCGTTGTTTTAAGCCTTAACTTCACATTGGAAACGTGGGAAATCGAACTATAATGAAGTTTTACCTATTTTGACATAAATAATCAAACTAAGAGTTTTAAAAGTAAACAAGCCGAGTATAATCAATAAAGCCTTCACAAAGCTTATTGTGACTAGAAATAGTTGTTTTAAGCCTTAACTTCACATTGAAAACGTGGGAAATCGAACTATAATGAAATTTTACCCATTTTGACATAAATAATCAAACTAAGAGTTTTGAAAGTAAACAAGCCGAGTATAATCATTAAGATGTCACAAAGCTTATTGTGACTAGAAATCGTTGTTTTTAGCCTTAACTTCTCATAGGGAACGTGGGACATTGGACGATAACGAAGTTTTTACGATTTTGTATAAAATCATAATTCTAATAGTTTTAAAATTTAACAAGATGAGCATAAAAATATTTTATCTACAAACGCTTATTTTTTAATAGAAATCGTTGTTTTAAGCCCTACCTTCACATTGGAAACGTGGGAAATAGAATTATAATGAAGTTTTACCGATTTTGACATAAATAATCAAACTAAGAGTTTTGAAAGTAAACAAGCCGAGTATAATCATTAAAGCTTTCACAAAGCTTATTGTGACTAGAAATAGTTGTTTTAAGCCTTAACTTCACATTGAAAACGTGGGAAATCGAACTATAATGTAGTTTTACCCATTTTGACATAAATAATCAAACTAAGAGTTTTGAAAGTAAACATGCCGAGTATAATCATTAAGATGTCACAAAGCATATTGTGACTAGAAATCGTTGTTTTTAGCCTTAACTTCTCATAGGGAACGTGGGACATTGGACGATAACGAAGTTTTTACGATTTTGTATAAAATCATAATTCTAATAGTTTTAAAATTTAACAAGATGAGCATAAAAATATTTTATCTACAAACGCTTATTTTTTAATAGAAATCGTTGTTTTAAGCCCTACCTTAACATTGGAAACGTGGGAAATAGAATTATAATGAAGTTTTACCGATTTTGACATAAATAATCAAACTAAGAGTTTTGAAAGTAAACAAGCCGAGTATAATCATTAAAGCTTTCACAAAGCTTATTGTGACTAGAAATAGTTGTTTTAAGCCTTAACTTCACATTGAAAACGTGGGAAATCGAACTATAATGAAGTTTTACCCATTTTGACATAAATAATCAAACTAAGAGTTTTGAAAGTAAACAAGCCGAGTATAATCATTAAGATGTCACAAAGCTTATTGTACTAGAAATTGTTGTTTTTAGCCTTAACTTCTCGTAGGGAACGTGGGACATTGGACGATAATGAAGTTTTAACGATTTTGTATAAAATCATAATTTTAATAGTTTTAAAATTTAACAAGACGAGCATAAACATATTTTATCCACAAACGCTTATTTTTAATAGAAATTGTTGTTTTAAGCCCTACCTTCACATTGGAAACGTGGGAAATCGAATTATAATGAAGTTTTACCCATTTGGACATAAATAATCAAACTAAGAGTTTTGAAAGTAAACAAGCCGAGTATAATCGTTAAGATCTCACAAAGCTTATTGTGACTAGAAATCGTTGTTTTTAGCCTTAACGTCTCATAGGGAACGTGGGACATTGGACGGTAACGAAGTTTTAACGATTTTGTATAAAATCATAGTTCTAATAGTTTTAAAATTTAAACAAGCCGAGTATAATCATTAAGATGTCACAAAGCTTATTGTGACTAGAAATCGTTGTTTTTATCCTTAACTTCTCATAGGGAACGTGGGACATTGGACGATAACGAAGTTTTAACGATTTAGTATAAAATCATAATTCTAATAGTTTTAAAATTTAACAAGACGAGCATAAACATATTTTATCTACAAACACTTATTTTTAATAGAAATCGTTGTTTTAAGCCCTACCTTCACATTGGAAACGTGGGAAATCGAATTATAATGAAGCTTTACCCATTTTGACATAAATAATCAAACTAAGAGTTTTGAAAGTAAACAAGCCGAGTATAATCATTAAGATGTCACCAAGCTTATTGTGACTAGAAATCGTAGTTTTTAGTCTTAACTTCGTAGGGAACGGGGGACATTGGACGATAACGAAGTTTTAACGATTTTGTATAAAATCATAATTCTAATAGTTTTAAAATTTAACAAGACGAGCATAAACATATTTTATCTACAAACGCTTATTTTTAATAGAAATCGTTGTTTTAAGCCCTACCTTCACATTGGAAACGTGGGAAATAGAATTATAATGAAGTTTTACCGATTTCGACATAAATAATCAAACTAAGAGTTTTGAAAGTAAACAAGCCGAGTATAATCATTAAAGCTTTCACAAAGCTTATTGTGACTAGAAATAGTTGTTTTAAGCCTTAACTTCACATTGATACCGTGGGAAATCGAACTATAATGAAGTTTTACCCATTTTGACATAAATAATCAAACTAAGAGTTTTAAAAGTAAACAAGCCGAGTATAATCAATAAAGCCTTCACAAAGCTTATTGTGACTAGAAATAGTTGTTTTAAGCCTTAACTTCACATTGAAAACGTGGGAAATCGAACTATAATGAAATTTTACCCATTTTGACATAAATAATCAAACTAAGAGTTTTGTAAGTAAACAAGCCGAGTATAATCATTAAGATGTCACAAAGCTTATTGTGACTAGAAATCGTTGTTTTTAGCCTTAACTTCTCATAGGGAACGTGGGACATTGGACGATAACGAAGTTTTTACGATTTTGTATAAAATCATAATTCTAATAGTTTTTAAATTTAACAAGATGAGCATAAAAATATTTTATCTACAAACGCTTATTTTTTAATAGAAATCGTTGTTTTAAGCCCTACCTTCATATTGGAAACGTGGAAAATAGAATTATAATGAAGTTTTACCAATTTTGACATAAATAATCAAACTAAGAGTTTTGAAAGTAAACAAGCCGAGTATAATCATTAAAGCTTTCACAAAGCTTATTGTGACTAGAAATAGTTATTTTAAGCCTTAACTTCACATTGAAAACGTGGGAAATCGAACTATAATGAAGTTTTACCCATTTTGACATAAGTAATCAAACTAAGAGTTTTGAAAGTAAACAAGCTGAGTATAATCATTAAGATGTCACAAAGCTTATTGTACTAGAAATCGTTGTTTTTAGCCTTAACTTCTCGTAGGGAACGTGGGACATTGGACGATAACGAAGTTTTAACGATTTGGTATAAAATCATAATTCTAATAGTTTTCAAATTTATTAAGACGAGCATAAACTTATTTTATCTACAAAGTCTTATTTTTAATAGAAATCGTTATTTTAAGCCCTACCTTCACATTGGAAACGTGGGAAATAGAATTATAATGAAGTTTTACCCATTTTGACATAAATAATCAAACTAAGAGTTTTGAAAGTAAACATGCCGAGTATAATCATTAAAGCCTTCACAAAGCTTATTGTGACTAGAAATAGTTGTTTTAAGCCTTAACTTCACATTGAAAACGTGGGAAATCGAACTATAATGAAGTTTTACCCATTTTGACATAAGTAATCAAACTAAGAGTTTTGAAAGTAAACAAGCCGAGTATAATCATTAAGATGTCACAAAGCTTATTGTGACTAGAAATCGTTGTTTTTAGTCTTAACTTCTCGTAGGGAACGTGGGACATTGGACGATAACGAAGTTTTTACGATTTTGTATAAAATCATAATTCTAATAGTTTTAAAATTTAACAAGATAAGCATAAAAATATTTTATCTACAAACTCTTATTTTTAATAGAAATCGTTATTTTAAGCCCTACCTTCACATTGGAAACGTGGGAAATAGAATTATAATGAAGTTTTACCCATTTTGACATAAATAATCAAATTAAGAGTTTTGAAAGTAAACATGCCGAGTATAATCAATAAGGCCTTCACAAAGCTTATTGTGACTAGAAATAGTTGTTTTAAGCCTTAACTTCACATTGAAAACGTGGGAAATCGAACTATAATGAAATTTTACCCATTTTGACATAAATAATCAAACTAAGAGTTTTGAAAGTAAACAAGCCGAGTATAATCATTAAGATGTCACAAAGCTTATTGTGACTAGAAATCGTTGTTTTTAGCCTTAACTTCTCATAGGGAACGTGGGACATTGGACGATAACGAAGTTTTTACGATTTTGTATAAAATCATAATTCTAATAGTTTTAAAATTTAACAAGATGAGCATAAAAATATTTTATCTACAAACGCTTATTTTTTAATAGAAATCGTTGTTTTAAGCCCTACCTTCACATTGGAAACGTGGGAAATAGAATTATAATGAAGTTTTACCGATTTTGACATAAATAATCAAACTAAGAGTTTTGAAAGTAAACAAGCCGAGTATAATCATTAAAGCTTTCACAAAGCTTATTGTGACTAGAAATAGTTGTTTTAAGCCTTAACTTCACATTGAAAACGTGGGAAATCGAACTATAATGAAGTTTTACCCATTTTGACATAAATAATCAAACTAAGAGTTTTGAAAGTAAACAAGCCGAGTATAATCATTAAGATGTCACAAAGCTTATTGTACTAGAAATTGTTGTTTTTAGCCTTAACTTCTCGTAGGGAACGTGGGACATTGGACGATAATGAAGTTTTAATGATTTTGCATAAAATCATAATTTTAATAGTTTTAAAATTTAACAAGACGAGCATAAACATATTTTATCCACAAACGCTTATTTTTAATAGAAATTGTTGTTTTAAGCCCTACCTTCACATTAGAAACGTGGAAAATCGAATTATAATGAAGTTTTACCCATTTGGACATAAATAATCAAACTAAGAGTTTTGAAAGTAAACAAGCCGAGTATAATCGTTAAGATGTCACAAAGCTTATTGTGACTAGAAATCGTTGTTTTTAGCCTTAACGTCTCATAGGGAACGTGGGACATTGGACGGTAACGAAGTTTTAACGATTTTGTGTAAAATCATAGTTCTAATAGTTTTAAAATTTAAACAAGCCGAGTATAATCATTAAGATGTCACAAAGCTTATTGTGACTAGAAATCGTTGTTTTTATCCTTAACTTCTCATAGGGAACGTGGGACATTAGACGATAACGAAGTTTTAACGATTTAGTATAAAATCATAATTTTAATAGTTTTAAAATTTAACAAGATGAGCATAAACATATTTTATCTACAAACACTTATTTTTAATAGAAATCGTTGTTTTAAGCCCTACCTTCACATTGGAAACGTGGGAAATCGAATTATAATGAAGCTTTACCCATTTTGACATAAATAATCAAACTAAGAGTTTTGAAAGTAAACAAGCCGAGTATAATCATTAAGATGTCACAAAGCTTATTGTGACTAGAAATCGTAGTTTTTAGCCTTAACTTCTCGTAGGGAACGGGGGACATTGGACGATAACGAAGTTTTAACGATTTTGTATAAAATCATAATTCTAATAGTTTTAAAATTTAACAAGACGAGCATAAACATATTTTATCTACAAACGCTTATTTTTAATAGAAATCGTTGTTTTAAGCCCTACCTTCACATTGGAAACGTGGGAAATAGAATTATAATGAAGTTTTACCGATTTTGACATAAATAATCAAACTAAGAGTTTTGAAAGTAAACAAGCCGAGTATAATCATTAAAGCTTTCACAAAGCTTATTGTGACTAGAAATAGTTGTTTTAAGCCTTAATTTCACATTGATACCGTGGGAAATCGAACTATAATGAAGTTTTACCCATTTTGACATAAATAATCAAACTAAGAGTTTTAAAAGTAAACAAGCCGAGTATAATCAATAAAGCCTTCATAAAGCTTATTGTGACTAGAAATAGTTGTTTTAAGCCTTAACTTCACATTGAAAACGTGGGAAATCGAACTATAATGAAGTTTTACCCATTTAGACATAAATAATCAAACTAAGAGTTTTGAAAGTAAACAAGCCGAGTATAATCATTAAGATGTCACAAAGCTTATTGTGACTAGAAATCGTTGTTTTTAGCCTTAACGTCTCATAGGGAACGTGGGACATTGGACGATAACGAAGTTTTAACGATTTTGTATAAAATCATAGTTCTAATAGTTTTAAAATTTAAACAAGCCGAGTATAATCATTAAGATGTCACAAAGCTTATTGTGACTAGAAATCATTGTTTTTAGCCTTAACTTCTCATAGGGAACGTGGGACATTGGACGATAACGAAGTTTTTACGATTTTGTATAAAATCATAATTCTAATAGTTTTAAAATTTAACAAGATGAGCATAAAAATATTTTATCTACAAACGCTTATTTTTTAATAGAAATCGTTGTTTTAAGCCCTACCTTCACATTGGAAACGTGGGAAATAGAATTATAATGAAGTTTTACCAATTTTGACATAAATAATCAAACTAAGAGTTTTGAAAGTAAAAAAGCCGAGTATAATCATTAAAGCTTTCACAAAGCTTATTGTAACTAGAAATAGTTGTTTTAAACTTTAACTTCACATTGGAAACGTGAGAAATTGAACTATAATGAAGTTTTCCCCATTTTGACATAAATAATCAAACTAAGAGTTTTGAAAGTAAACAAGCCGAGTATAATCATTAAGATGTCACAAAGTTTATTGTGACTAGAAATCGTTGTTTTTAGTGTTAACTTCTCGTAGGGAACGTGGGACATTGGACGATAACGAAGTTTTTACGATTTTGTATAAAATCATAATTCTAATAGTTTTAAAATTTAACAAGATGAGCATAAAAATATTTTATCTACAAACGCTTATTTTTAATAGAAATCGTTGTTTTAAGCCCTACCTTCACATTGGAAACGTGGGAAATAGAATTATAATGATGTTTTACCGATTTTGACATAAATAATCAAACTAAGAGTTTTGAAAGTAAACAAGCCGAGTATAATCATTAAAGCTTTCACAAAGCTTATTGTGACTAGAAATAGTTGTTTTAAGCCTTAACTTCACATTGAAAACGTGGGAAATCGAACTATAATGAAGTTTTACCCATTTTGACATAAGTAATCAAACTAAGAGTTTTGAAAGTAAACAAGCCGAGTATAATCATTAAGATGTCACAAAGCTTATTGTACTAGAAATCGTTGTTTTTAGCCTTAACTTCTCGTAGGGAACGTGGGACATTGGACGATAACAAAGTTTTAACGATTTGGTATAAAATCATAATTCTAATAGTTTTCAAATTTATTAAGACGAGCATAAACTTATTTTATCTACAAACGCTTATTTTTAATAGAAATCGTTGTTTTAAGCCTTAACTTCACATTGGAAACGTGGGAAATCGAACTATAATGAAGTTTTACCTATTTTGACATAAATAATCAAACTAAGAGTTTTAAAAGTAAACAAGCCGAGTATAATCAATAAAGCCTTCACAAAGCTTATTGTGACTAGAAATAGTTGTTTTAAGCCTTAACTTCACATTGAAAACGTGGGAAATCGAACTATAATGAAATTTTACCCATTTTGACATAAATAATCAAACTAAGAGTTTTGAAAGTAAACAAGCCGAGTATAATCATTAAGATGTCACAAAGCTTATGGTGACTAGAAATCGTTGTTTTTAGCCTTAACTTCTCATAGGGAACGTGGGACATTGGACGATAACGAAGTTTTTACGATTTTGTATAAAATCATAATTCTAATAGTTTTAAAATTTAACAAGATGAGCATAAAAATATTTTATCTACAAACGCTTATTTTTTAATAGAAATCGTTGTTTTAAGCCCTACCTTCACATTGGAAACGTGGGAAATAGAATTATAATGAAGTTTTACCGATTTTGACATAAATAGTCAAACTAAGAGTTTTGAAAGTAAACAAGCCGAGTATAATCATTAAAGCTTTCACAAAGCTTATTGTGACTAGAAATAGTTGTTTTAAGCCTTAACTTCACATTGAAAACGTGGGAAATCGAACTATAATGAAGTTTTACCCATTTTGACATAAATAATCAAACTAAGAGTTTTGAAAGTAAACAAGCCGAGTATAATCATTAAGATGTCACAAAGCTTATTGTACTAGAAATTGTTGTTTTTAGCCTTAACTTCTCGTAGGGAACGTGGGACATTGGACGATAATGAAGTTTTAACGATTTTGTATAAAATCATAATTTTAATAGTTTTAAAATTTAATAAGACGAGCATAAACATATTTTATCCACAAACGCTTATTTTTAATAGAAATTGTTGTTTTAAGCCCTACCTTCACATTGGAAACGTGGGAAATCGAATTATAATGAAGTTTTATCCATTTGGACATAAATAATCAAACTAAGAGTTTTGAAAGTAAACAAGCCGAGTATAATCGTTAAGATGTCACAAAGCTTATTGTGACTAGAAATCGTTGTTTTTAGCCTTAACGTCTCATAGGGAACGTGGGACATTGGACGCTAACGAAGTTTTAACGATTTTGTATAAAATCATAGTTCTAATAGTTTTAAAATTTAAACAAGCCGAGTATAATCATTAAGATGTCACAAAGCTTATTGTCACTAGAAATCGTTGTTTTTATCCTTAACTTCTCATAGGGAACGTGGGACATTGGACGATAACGAAGTTTTAACGATTTAGTATAAAATCGTAATTCTAATAGTTTTAAAATTTAACAAGACGAGCATAAACATATTTTATCTACAAACACTTATTTTTAATAGAAATCGTTGTTTTAAGCCCTACCTTCACATTGGAAACGTGAGAAATCGAATTATAATGAAGTTTTACCCATTTTGACATAAATAATCAAACTAAGAGTTTTGAAAGTAAACAAGCCGAGTATAATCATTAAGATGTCTCAAAGCTTATTGTGACTAGAAATCGTAGTTTTTAGCCTTAACTTCTCGTAGGGAACGTGGGACATTGGACGATAACGAAGTTTTAACGATTTTGTATAAAATCATAATTCTAATAGTTTTAAAATTTAACAAGACGAGCATAAACATATTTTATCTACAAACGCTTATTTTCAATTAAAATCGTTGTTTTAAGCCTTAACTTCACATTGGAAACGTGGGAAATCGAACTATAATGAAGTTTTACCCATTTTGACATAAATAATCAAACTAAGAGATTTGAAAGTAAACAAGCCGAGTATAATCATTAAAGCCTTCACAAAGCTTATTGTAACTAGAAATAGTTGTTTTAAGCCTTAACTTCGCATTGGAAACGTGAGAAATTGAACTATAATGAAGTTTTACCCATTTTGACATAAATAATCAAACTAAGAGTTTTGAAAGTAAACAAGCCGAGTATAATCATTAAGATGTCACAAAGTTTATTGTGACTAGAAATCGTTGTTTTTAGTGTTAACTTCTCGTAGGGAACGTGGGACATTGGACGATAACGAAGTTTTTACGATTTTGTATAAAATCATAATTCTAATAGTTTTAAAATTTAACAAGATGAGCATAAAAATATTTTATCTACAAACGCTTATTTTTAATAGAAATCGTTGTTTTAAGCCCTACCTTCACATTGGAAACGTGGGAAATAGAATTATAATGAAGTTTTACCGATTTTGACATAAATAATCAAACTAAGAGTTTTGAAAGTAAACAAGCCGAGTATAATCATTAAAGCTTTCACAAAGCTTATTGTGACTAGAAATAGTTGTTTTAAGCCTTAACTTCACATTGAAAACGTGGGAAATCGAACTATAATGAAGTTTTACCCATTTTGACATAAGTAATCAAACTAAGAGTTTTGAAAGTAAACAAGCCGAGTATAATCATTAAGATGTCACAAAGCTTATTGTACTAGAAATCGTTGTTTTTAGCCTTAACTTCTCGTAGGGAACGTGGGACATTGGACGATAACAAAGTTTTAACGATTTGGTATAAAATCATAATTCTAATAGTTTTCAAATTTATTAAGACGAGCATAAACTTATTTTATCTACAAACGCTTATTTTTAATAGAAATCGTTGTTTTAAGCCTTAACTTCACATTGGAAACGTGGGAAATCGAACTATAATGAAGTTTTACCTATTTTGACATAAATAATCAAACTAAGAGTTTTAAAAGTAAACAAGCCGAGTATAATCAATAAAGCCTTCACAAAGCTTATTGTGACTAGAAATAGTTGTTTAAAGCCTTAACTTCACATTGAAAACGTGGGAAATCGAACTATAATGAAATTTTACCCATTTTGACATAAATAATCAAACTAAGAGTTTTGAAAGTAAACAAGCCGAGTATAATCATTAAGATGTCACAAAGCTTATTGTGACTAGAAATCGTTGTTTTTAGCCTTAACTTCTCATAGGGAACGTGGGACATTGAACGATAACGAAGTTTTTACGATTTTGTATAAAATCATAATTCTAATAGTTTTAAAATTTAACAAGATGAGCATAAAAATATTTTATCTACAAACGCTTATTTTTTAATAGAAATCGTTGTTTTAAGCCCTACCTTCACATTGGAAACGTGAGAAATAGAATTATAATGAAGTTTTACCGATTTTGACATAAATAGTCAAACTAAGAGTTTTGAAAGTAAACAAGCCGAGTATAATCATTAAAGCTTTCACAAAGCTTATTGTGACTAGAAATAGTTGTTTTAGCCTTAACTTCACATTGAAAACGTGGGAAATCGAACTATAATGAAGTTTTACCCATTTTGACATAAATAATCAAACTAAGAGTTTTGAAAGTAAACAAGCCGAGTATAATCATTAAGATGTCACAAAGCTTATTGTACTAGAAATTGTTGTTTTTAGCCTTAACTTCTCGTAGGGAACGTGGGACATTGGACGATAATGAAGTTTTAACGATTTTGTATAAAATCATAATTTTAATAGTTTTAAAATTTAATAAGACGAGCATAAACATATTTTATCCACAAACGCTTATTTTTAATAGAAATTGTTGTTTTAAGCCCTACCTTCACATTGGAAACGTGGGAAATCGAATTATAATGAAGTTTTATCCATTTGGACATAAATAATCAAACTAAGAGTTTTGAAAGTAAACAAGCCGAGTATAATCGTTAAGATGTCACAAAGCTTATTGTGACTAGAAATCGTTGTTTTTAGCCTTAACGTCTCATAGGGAACGTGGGACATTGGATGCTAACGAAGTTTTAACGATTTTGTATAAAATCATAGTTCTAATAGTTTTAAAATTTAAACAAGCCGAGTATAATCATTAAGATGTCACAAAGCTTATTGTGACTAGAAATCGTTGTTTTTATCCTTAACTTCTCATAGGGAACGTGGGACATTGGACGATAACGAAGTTTTAACGATTTAGTATAAAATCATAATTCTAATAGTTTTAAAATTTAACAAAACGAGCATAAACATATTTTATCTACAAACACTTATTTTTAATAGAAATCGTTGTTTTAAGCCCTACCTTCACATTGGAAACGTGAGAAATCGAATTATAATGAAGTTTTACCCATTTTGACATATATAATCAAACTAAGAGTTTTGAAAGTAAACAAGCCGAGTATAATCATTAAGATGACACAAAGCTTATTGTGACTAGAAATCGTAGTTTTTAGCCTTAACTTCTCGTAGGGAACGTGGGACATTGGACGATAACGAAGTTTTAACGATTTTGTATAAAATCATAATTCTAATAGTTTTAAAATTTAACAAGACGAGCATAAACATATTTTATCTACAAACACTTATTTTTAATTAAAATCGTTGTTTTAAGCCTTAACTTCACATTGGAAACGTGGGAAATCGAACTATAATGAAGTTTTACCCATTTTGACATAAATAATCAAACTAAGAGATTTGAAAGTAAACAAGCCGAGTATAATCATTAAAGCCTTCACAAAGCTTATTGTAACTAGAAATAGTTGTTTTAAGCCTTAACTTCACATTGGAAACGTGAGAAATTGAACTATAATGAAGTTTTACCCATTTTGACATAAATAATCAAACTAAGAGTTTTGAAAGTAAACAAGCCGAGTATAATCATTAAGATGTCACAAAGTTTATTGTGACTAGAAATCGTTGTTTTTAGTGTTAACTTCTCGTAGGGAACGTGGGACATTGGACGATAACGAAGTTTTTACGATTTTGTATAAAATCATAATTCTAATATTTTAAAATTTAACAAGATGAGCATAAAAATATTTTATCTACAAACGCTTATTTTTAATAGAAATCGTTGTTTTAAGCCCTACCGTCACATTGGAAACGTGGGAAATAGAATTATAATGAAGTTTTTCCGATTTTGACATAAATAATCAAACTAAGAGTTTTGAAAGTAAACAAGCCGAGTATAATAATTAAAGCTTTCACAAAGCTTATTGTGACTAGAAATAGTTATTTTAAGCCTTAACTTCACATTGAAAACGTGGGAAATCGAACTATAATGAAGTTTTACCCATTTTGACATAAATAATCAAACTAAGAGTTGTGAAAGTAAACAAGCCGAGTATAATCATTAAAGCCTTCACAAAGCTTATTGTGACTACAAATAGTTGTTTTAAGCCTTAACTTCACATTGAAAACGTGGGAAATCGAACTATAATGAAATTTTACCCATTTTGACATAAATAATCAAACTAAGAGTTTTGAAAGTAAACAAGCCGAGTATAATCATTAAAGCTTTCACAAAGCTTATTGTGACTAGAAATAGTTGTTTTAAGCCTTAACTTCACATTGAAAACGTGGGAAATCGAACTATAATGAAGTTTTACCCATTTTGACATAAATAATCAAACTAAGAGTTTTGAAAGTAAACAAGCCGAGTATAATCATTAAGATGTCACAAAGCATATTGTGACTAGAAATCGTTGTTTTTAGCCTTAACTTCTCATAGGGAACGTGGGACATTGGACGATAACGAAGTTTTTACGATTTTGTATAAAATCATAATTCTAATAGTTTTAAAATTTAACAAGATGAGCATAAAAATATTTTATCTACAAACGCTTATTTTTTAATAGAAATCGTTGTTTTAAGCCCTACCTTCACATTGGAAACGTGGGAAATAGAATTATAATGAAGTTTTACCGATTTTGACATAAATAATCAAACTAAGAGTTTTGAAAGTAAACAAGCCGAGTATAATCATTAAAGCTTTCACAAAGCTTATTGTGACTAGAAATAGTTGTTTTAAGCCTTAACTTCACATTGAAAACGTGGGAAATCGAACTATAATGAAGTTTTACCCATTTTGACATAAATAATCAAACTAAGAGTTTTGAAAGTAAACAAGCCGAGTATAATCATTAAAGCTTTCACAAAGCTTATTGTGACTAGAAATAGTTGTTTTAAGCCTTAACTTCACATTGAAAACGTGGGAAATCGAACTATAATGAAGTTTTACCCATTTTGACATAAATAATCAAACTAAGAGTTTTGAAAGTAAACAAGCCGAGTATAATCATTAAGATGTCACAAAGCTTATTGTACTAGAAATTGTTGTTTTTAGCCTTAACTTCTCGTAGGGAACGTGGGACATTGACGATAATGAAGTTTTAACGATTTTGTATAAAATCATAATTTTAATAGTTTTAAAATTTAACAAGACGAGCATAAACATATTTTATCCACAAACGCTTATTTTTAATAGAAATTGTTGTTTTAAGCCTTACCTTCACATTGGAAACGTGGGAAATCGAATTATAATGAAGTTTTACCCATTTGGACATAAATAATCAAACTAAGAGTTTTGAAAGTAAACAAGCCGAGTATAATCATTAAAGCTGTCACAAAGCTTATTGTGACTAGAAATAGTTGTTTTAAGCCTTAACTTCACATTGGGAACGTGGGACATTGAATATAATGAAGTTTTACCCATTTTGTATAAAAATCATAGTTCTAATAGTTTTAAAATTTAAACAAGCCGAGTATAATCATTAAGATGTCACAAAGCTTATTGTGACTAGAAATCGTTGTTTTTATCCTTAACTTCTCATAGGGAACGTGGGACATTGGACGATAACGAAGTTTTAACGATTTAGTATAAAATCATAATTCTAATAGTTTTAAAATTTAACAAAACGAGCATAAACATATTTTATCTACAAACACTTATTTTTAATAGAAATCGTTGTTTTAAGCCCTACCTTCACATTGGAAACGTGAGAAATCGAATTATAATGAAGTTTTACCCATTTTGACATATATAATCAAACTAAGAGTTTTGAAAGTAAACAAGCCGAGTATAATCATTAAGATGACACAAAGCTTATTGTGACTAGAAATCGTAGTTTTTAGCCTTAACTTCTCGTAGGGAACGTGGGACATTGGACGATAACGAAGTTTTAACGATTTTGTATAAAATCATAATTCTAATAGTTTTAAAATTTAACAAGACGAGCATAAACATATTTTATCTACAAACACTTATTTTTAATTAAAATCGTTGTTTTAAGCCTTAACTTCACATTGGAAACGTGGGAAATCGAACTATAATGAAGTTTTACCCATTTTGACATAAATAATCAAACTAAGAGATTTGAAAGTAAACAAGCCGAGTATAATCATTAAAGCCTTCACAAAGCTTATTGTAACTAGAAATAGTTGTTTTAAGCCTTAACTTCACATTGGAAACGTGAGAAATTGAACTATAATGAAGTTTTACCCATTTTGACATAAATAATCAAACTAAGAGTTTTGAAAGTAAACAAGCCGAGTATAATCATTAAGATGTCACAAAGTTTATTGTGACTAGAAATCGTTGTTTTTAGTGTTAACTTCTCGTAGGGAACGTGGGACATTGGACGATAACGAAGTTTTTACGATTTTGTATAAAATCATAATTCTAATAGTTTTAAAATTTAACAAGATGAGCATAAAAATATTTTATCTACAAACGCTTATTTTTAATAGAAATCGTTGTTTTAAGCCCTACCTTCACATTGGAAACGTGGGAAATAGAATTATAATGAAGTTTTTCCGATTTTGACATAAATAATCAAACTAAGAGTTTTGAAAGTAAACAAGCCGAGTATAATAATTAAAGCTTTCACAAAGCTTATTGTGACTAGAAATAGTTATTTTAAGCCTTAACTTCACATTGAAAACGTGGGAAATCGAACTATAATGAAGTTTTACCCATTTTGACATAAATAATCAAACTAAGAGTTTTGAAAGTAAACAAGCACTACAAGCCGAGTATAATCATTAAAGCCTTCACAAAGCTTATTGTGACTACAAATAGTTGTTTTAAGCCTTAACTTCACATTGAAAACGTGGGAAATCGAACTATAATGAAATTTTACCCATTTTGACATAAATAATCAAACTAAGAGTTTTGAAAGTAAACAAGCCGAGTATAATCATTAAAGCTTTCACAAAGCTTATTGTGACTAGAAATAGTTGTTTTAAGCCTTAACTTCACATTGAAAACGTGGGAAATCGAACTATAATGAAGTTTTACCCATTTTGACATAAATAATCAAACTAAGAGTTTTGAAAGTAAACAAGCCGAGTATAATCATTAAGATGTCACAAAGCTATTGTGACTAGAAATCGTTGTTTTTAGCCTTAACTTCTCATAGGGAACGTGGGACATTGGACGATAACGAAGTTTTAACGATTTTGTATAAAATCATAATTCTAATAGTTTTAAAATTTAACAAGATGAGCATAAAAATATTTTTATCTACAAACGCTTATTTTTAATAGAAATCGTTGTTTTAAGCCCTACCTTCACATTGGAAACGTGGGAAATAGAATTATAATGAAGTTTTACCGATTTTGACATAAATAATCAAACTAAGAGTTTTGAAAGTAAACAAGCCGAGTATAATCATTAAAGCTTTCACAAAGCTTATTGTGACTAGAAATAGTTGTTTTAAGCCTTAACTTCACATTGAAAACGTGGGAAATCGAACTATAATGAAGTTTTACCCATTTTGACATAAATAATCAAACTAAGAGTTTTGAAAGTAAACAAGCCGAGTATAATCATTAAAGCTTTCACAAAGCTTATTGTGACTAGAAATAGTTGTTTTAAGCCTTAACTTCACATTGAAAACGTGGGAAATCGAACTATAATGAAGTTTTACCCATTTTGACATAAATAATCAAACTAAGAGTTTTGAAAGTAAACAAGCCGAGTATAATCATTAAGATGTCACAAAGCTTATTGTGACTAGAAATTGTTGTTTTTAGCCTTAACTTCTCGTAGGGAACGTGGGACATTGGACGATAATGAAGTTTTAACGATTTTGTATAAAATCATAATTTTAATAGTTTTAAAATTTAATAAGACGAGCATAAACATATTTTATCCACAAACGCTTATTTTTAATAGAAATTGTTGTTTTAAGCCCTACCTTCACATTGGAAACGTGGGAAATCGAATTATAATGAAGTTTTATCCATTTGGACATAAATAATCAAACTAAGAGTTTTGAAAGTAAACAAGCCGAGTATAATCGTTAAGATGTCACAAAGCTTATTGTGACTAGAAATCGTTGTTTTTAGCCTTAACGTCTCATAGGGAACGTGGGACATTGGATGCTAACGAAGTTTTAACGATTTTGTATAAAATCATAGTTCTAATAGTTTTAAAATTTAAACAAGCCGAGTATAATCATTAAGATGTCACAAAGCTTATTGTGACTAGAAATCGTTGTTTTTATCCTTAACTTCTCATAGGGAACGTGGGACATTGGACGATAACGAAGTTTTAACGATTTAGTATAAAATCATAATTCTAATAGTTTTAAAATTTAACAAAACGAGCATAAACATATTTTATCTACAAACACTTATTTTTAATAGAAATCGTTGTTTTAAGCCCTACCTTCACATTGGAAACGTGAGAAATCGAATTATAATGAAGTTTTACCCATTTTGACATATATAATCAAACTAAGAGTTTTGAAAGTAAACAAGCCGAGTATAATCATTAAGATGACACAAAGCTTATTGTGACTAGAAATCGTAGTTTTTAGCCTTAACTTCTCGTAGGGAACGTGGGACATTGGACGATAACGAAGTTTTAACGATTTTGTATAAAATCATAATTCTAATAGTTTTAAAATTTAACAAGACGAGCATAAACATATTTTATCTACAAACACTTATTTTTAATTAAAATCGTTGTTTTAAGCCTTAACTTCACATTGGAAACATGGGAAATCGAACTATAATGAAGTTTTACCCATTTTGACATAAATAATCAAACTAAGAGATTTGAAAGTAAACAAGCCGAGTATAATCATTAAAGCCTTCACAAAGCTTATTGTAACTAGAAATAGTTGTTTTAAGCCTTAACTTCACATTGGAAACGTGAGAAATTGAACTATAATGAAGTTTTACCCATTTTGACATAAATAATCAAACTAAGAGTTTTGAAAGTAAACAAGCCGAGTATAATCATTAAGATGTCACAAAGTTTATTGTGACTAGAAATCGTTGTTTTTAGTGTTAACTTCTCGTAGGGAACGTGGGACATTGGACGATAACGAAGTTTTTACGATTTTGTATAAAATCATAATTCTAATAGTTTTAAAATTTAACAAGATGAGCATAAAAATATTTTATCTACAAACGCTTATTTTTAATAGAAATCGTTGTTTTAAGCCCTACCGTCACATTGGAAACGTGGGAAATAGAATTATAATGAAGTTTTTCCGATTTTGACATAAATAATCAAACTAAGAGTTTTGAAAGTAAACAAGCCGAGTATAATAATTAAAGCTTTCACAAAGCTTATTGTGACTAGAAATAGTTATTTTAAGCCTTAACTTCACATTGAAAACGTGGGAAATCGAACTATAATGAAGTTTTACCCATTTTGACATAAATAATCAAACTAAGAGTTGTGAAAGTAAACAAGCCGAGTATAATCATTAAAGCCTTCACAAAGCTTATTGTGACTACAAATAGTTGTTTTAAGCCTTAACTTCACATTGAAAACGTGGGAAATCGAACTATAATGAAATTTTACCCATTTTGACATAAATAATCAAACTAAGAGTTTTGAAAGTAAACAAGCCGAGTATAATCATTAAAGCTTTCACAAAGCTTATTGTGACTAGAAATAGTTGTTTTAAGCCTTAACTTCACATTGAAAACGTGGGAAATCGAACTATAATGAAGTTTTACCCATTTTGACATAAATAATCAAACTAAGAGTTTTGAAAGTAAACAAGCCGAGTATAATCATTAAGATGTCACAAAGCATATTGTGACTAGAAATCGTTGTTTTTAGCCTTAACTTCTCATAGGGAACGTGGGACATTGGACGATAACGAAGTTTTTACGATTTTGTATAAAATCATAATTCTAATAGTTTTAAAATTTAACAAGATGAGCATAAAAATATTTTATCTACAAACGCTTATTTTTTAATAGAAATCGTTGTTTTAAGCCCTACCTTCACATTGGAAACGTGGGAAATAGAATTATAATGAAGTTTTACCGATTTTGACATAAATAATCAAACTAAGAGTTTTGAAAGTAAACAAGCCGAGTATAATCATTAAAGCTTTCACAAAGCTTATTGTGACTAGAAATAGTTGTTTTAAGCCTTAACTTCACATTGAAAACGTGGGAAATCGAACTATAATGAAGTTTTACCCATTTTGACATAAATAATCAAACTAAGAGTTTTGAAAGTAAACAAGCCGAGTATAATCATTAAAGCTTTCACAAAGCTTATTGTGACTAGAAATAGTTGTTTTAAGCCTTAACTTCACATTGAAAACGTGGGAAATCGAACTATAATGAAGTTTTACCCATTTTGACATAAATAATCAAACTAAGAGTTTTGAAAGTAAACAAGCCGAGTATAATCATTAAGATGTCACAAAGCTTATTGTACTAGAAATTGTTGTTTTTAGCCTTAACTTCTCGTAGGGAACGTGGGACATTGGACGATAATGAAGTTTTAACGATTTTGTATAAAATCATAATTTTAATAGTTTTAAAATTTAATAAGACGAGCATAAACATATTTTATCCACAAACGCTTATTTTTAATAGAAATTGTTGTTTTAAGCCCTACCTTCACATTGGAAACGTGGGAAATCGGTTATAATGAAGTTTTATCCATTTGGACATAAATAATCAAACTAAGAGTTTTGAAAGTAATTATAATGAAGTTTTATCCATTTGGACATAAATAATCAAACTAAGAGTTTTGAAAGTAAACAAGCCGAGTATAATCGTTAAGATGTCACAAAGCTTATTGTGACTAGAAATCGTTGTTTTTAGCCTTAACGTCTCATAGGGAACGTGGGACATTGGATGCTAACGAAGTTTTAACGATTTTGTATAAAATCATAGTTCTAATAGTTTTAAAATTTAAACAAGCCGAGTATAATCATTAAGATGTCACAAAGCTTATTGTGACTAGAAATCGTTGTTTTTATCCTTAACTTCTCATAGGGAACGTGGGACATTGGACGATAACGAAGTTTTAACGATTTAGTATAAAATCATAATTCTAATAGTTTTAAAATTTAACAAAACGAGCATAAACATATTTTATCTACAAACACTTATTTTTAATAGAAATCGTTGTTTTAAGCCCTACCTTCACATTGGAAACGTGAGAAATCGAATTATAATGAAGTTTTACCCATTTTGACATATATAATCAAACTAAGAGTTTTGAAAGTAAACAAGCCGAGTATAATCATTAAGATGACACAAAGCTTATTGTGACTAGAAATCGTAGTTTTTAGCCTTAACTTCTCGTAGGGAACGTGGGACATTGGACGATAACGAAGTTTTAACGATTTTGTATAAAATCATAATTCTAATAGTTTTAAAATTTAACAAGACGAGCATAAACATATTTTATCTACAAACACTTATTTTTAATTAAAATCGTTGTTTTAAGCCTTAACTTCACATTGGAAACGTGGGAAATCGAACTATAATGAAGTTTTACCCATTTTGACATAAATAATCAAACTAAGAGATTTGAAAGTAAACAAGCCGAGTATAATCATTAAAGCCTTCACAAAGCTTATTGTAACTAGAAATAGTTGTTTTAAGCCTTAACTTCACATTGGAAACGTGAGAAATTGAACTATAATGAAGTTTTACCCATTTTGACATAAATAATCAAACTAAGAGTTTTGAAAGTAAACAAGCCGAGTATAATCATTAAGATGTCACAAAGTTTATTGTGACTAGAAATCGTTGTTTTTAGTGTTAACTTCTCGTAGGGAACGTGGGACATTGGACGATAACGAAGTTTTTACGATTTTGTATAAAATCATAATTCTAATAGTTTTAAAATTTAACAAGATGAGCATAAAAATATTTTATCTACAAACGCTTATTTTTAATAGAAATCGTTGTTTTAAGCCCTACCGTCACATTGGAAACGTGGGAAATAGAATTATAATGAAGTTTTTCCGATTTTGACATAAATAATCAAACTAAGAGTTTTGAAAGTAAACAAGCCGAGTATAATAATTAAAGCTTTCACAAAGCTTATTGTGACTAGAAATAGTTATTTTAAGCCTTAACTTCACATTGAAAACGTGGGAAATCGAACTATAATGAAGTTTTACCCATTTTGACATAAATAATCAAACTAAGAGTTTTGAAAGTAAACAAGCCGAGTATAATCATTAAAAGCCTTCACAAAGCTTATTGTGACTACAAATAGTTGTTTTAAGCCTTAACTTCACATTGAAAACGTGGGAAATCGAACTATAATGAAATTTTACCCATTTTGACATAAATAATCAAACTAAGAGTTTTGAAAGTAAACAAGCCGAGTATAATCATTAAAGCTTTCACAAAGCTTATTGTGACTAGAAATAGTTGTTTTAAGCCTTAACTTCACATTGAAAACGTGGGAAATCGAACTATAATGAAGTTTCACCCATTTTGACATAAATAATCAAACTAAGAGTTTTGAAAGTAAACAAGCCGAGTATAATCATTAAGATGTCACAAAGCATATTGTGACTAGAAATCGTTGTTTTTAGCCTTAACTTCTCATAGGGAACGTGGGACATTGGACGATAACGAAGTTTTTACGATTTTGTATAAAATCATAATTCTAATAGTTTTAAAATTTAACAAGATGAGCATAAAAATATTTTATCTACAAACGCTTATTTTTTAATAGAAATCGTTGTTTTAAGCCCTACCTTCACATTGGAAACGTGGGAAATAGAATTATAATGAAGTTTTACCGATTTTGACATAAATAATCAAACTAAGAGTTTTGAAAGTAAACAAGCCGAGTATAATCATTAAAGCTTTCACAAAGCTTATTGTGACTAGAAATAGTTGTTTTAAGCCTTAACTTCACATTGAAAACGTGGGAAATCGAACTATAATGAAGTTTTACCCATTTTGACATAAATAATCAAACTAAGAGTTTTGAAAGTAAACAAGCCGAGTATAATCATTAAGATGTCACAAAGCTTATTGTACTAGAAATTGTTGTTTTTAGCCTTAACTTCTCGTAGGGAACGTGGGACATTGGACGATAATGAAGTTTTAACGATTTTGTATAAAATCATAATT
This sequence comes from Stephania japonica, assembly GCA_039657345.1. NCBI lineage: Eukaryota > Viridiplantae > Streptophyta > Magnoliopsida > Ranunculales > Menispermaceae > Stephania > Stephania japonica. The sequence goes on along the minus strand of CM077556.1, from coordinate 51,843,297 downwards.
TTAATAGTTTTAAAATTAAACAAGACGAGCATAAACATATTTTATCCACAAACGCTTATTTTTAATAGAAATTGTTGTTTTAAGCCCTACCTTCACATTGGAAACGTGGGAAATCGAATTATAATGAAGTTTTACCCATTTGGACATAAATAATCAAACTAAGAGTTTTGAAAGTAAACAAGCCGAGTATAATCGTTAAGATGTCACAAAGCTTATTGTGACTAGAAATCGTTGTTTTTAGCCTTAACGTCGCATAGGGAACGTGGGACATTGGACGGTAACGAAGTTTTAACGATTTTGTATAAAATCATAGTTCTAATAGTTTTAAAATTTAAACAAGCCGAGTATAATCATTAAGATGTCACAAAGCTTATTGTGACTAGAAATCGTTGTTTTTAGCCTTAACTTCTCATAGGGAACGTGGGACATTGGACGATAACGAAGTTTTTACGATTTTGTATAAAATCATAATTCTAATAGTTTTTAAATTTAACAAGATGAGCATAAAAATATTTTATCTACAAATGCTTATTATTTAATAGAAATCGTTGTTTTAAGCCCTACCTTCATATTGGAAACGTGGAAAATAGAATTATAATGAAGTTTTACCAATTTTGACATAAATAATCAAACTAAGAGTTTTGAAAGTAAACAAGCCGAGTATAATCATTAAAGCTTTCACAAAGCTTATTGTGACTAGAAATAGTTGTTTTAAGCCTTAACTTCACATTGATACCGTGGGAAATCGAACTATAATGAAGTTTTACCCATTTTGACATAAATAATCAAACTAAGAGTTTTAAAAGTAAACAAGCCGAGTATAATCAATAAAGCCTTCACAAAGCTTATTGTGACTAGAAATAGTTGTTTTAAGCCTTAACTTCACATTGAAAACGTGGGAAATCGAACTATAATGAAATTTTACCCATTTTGACATAAATAATCAAACTAAGAGTTTTGAAAGTAAACAAGCCGAGTATAATCATTAAGATGTCACAAAGCTTATTGTGACTAGAAATCGTTGTTTTTAGCCTTAACTTCTCATAGGGAACGTGGGACATTGGACGATAACGAAGTTTTTACGATTTTGTTTAAAATCATAATTCTAATAGTTTTTAAATTTAACAAGATGAGCATAAAAATATTTTATCTACAAACGCTTATTTTTTAATAGAAATCGTTGTTTTAAGCCCTACCTTCATATTGGAAACGTGGAAAATAGAATTATAATGAAGTTTTACCAATTTTGACATAAATAATCAAACTAAGAGTTTTGAAAGTAAACAAGCCGAGTATAATCATTAAAGCTTTCACAAAGCTTATTGTGACTAGAAATAGTTGTTTTAAGCCTTAACTTCACATTGAAAACGTGGGAAATCGAACTATAATGAAGTTTTACCCATTTTGACATAAGTAATCAAACTAAGAGTTTTGAAAGTAAACAAGCCGAGTATAATCATTAAGATGTCACAAAGCTTATTGTACTAGAAATCGTTGTTTTTAGCCTTAACTTCTCGTAGGGAACGTGGGACATTGGACGATAACGAAGTTTTAACGATTTGGTATAAAATCATAATTCTAATAGTTTTCAAATTTATTAAGACGAGCATAAACTTATTTTATCTACAAACGCTTATTTTTAATAGAAATCGTTGTTTTAAGCCTTAACTTCACATTGGAAACGTGGGAAATCGAACTATAATGATGTTTTACCTATTTTGACATAAATAATCAAACTAAGAGTTTTAAAAGTAAACAAGCCGAGTATAATCAATAAAGCCTTCACAAAGCTTATTGTGACTAGAAATAGTTGTTTTAAGCCTTAACTTCACATTGAAAACGTGGGAAATCGAACTATAATGAAATTTTACCCATTTTGACATAAATAATCAAACTAAGAGTTTTGAAAGTAAACAAGCCGAGTATAATCATTAAGATGTCACAAAGCTTATTGTGACTAGAAATCGTTGTTTTTAGCCTTAACTTCTCATAGGGAACGTGGGACATTGGACGATAACGAAGTTTTTACGATTTTGTATAAAATCATAATTCTAATAGTTTTTAAATTTAACAAGATGAGCATAAAAATATTTTATCTACAAACGCTTATTTTTTAATAGAAATCGTTGTTTTAAGCCCTACCTTCATATTGGAAACGTGGAAAATAGAATTATAATGAAGTTTTACCAATTTTGACATAAATAATCAAACTAAGAGTTTTGAAAGTAAACAAGCCGAGTATAATCATTAAAGCTTTCACAAAGCTTATTGTGCCTAGAAATAGTTGTTTTAAGCCTTAACTTCACATTGAAAACGTGGGAAATCGAACTATAATGAAGTTTTACCCATTTTGACATAAGTAATCAAACTAAGAGTTTTGAAAGTAAACAAGCCGAGTATAATCATTAAGATGTCACAAAGCTTATTGTACTAGAAATCGTTGTTTTTAGCCTTAACTTCTCGTAGGGAACGTGGGACATTGGACGATAATGAAGTTTTAACGATTTTGTATAAAATCATAATTTTAATAGTTTTAAAATTAAACAAGACGAGCATAAACATATTTTATCCACAAACGCTTATTTTTAATAGAAATTGTTGTTTTAAGCCCTACCTTCACATTGGAAACGTGGGAAATCGAATTATAATGAAGTTTTACCCATTTGGACATAAATAATCAAACTAAGAGTTTTGAAAGTAAACAAGCCGAGTATAATCGTTAAGATGTCACAAAGCTTATTGTGACTAGAAATCGTTGTTTTTAGCCTTAACGTCGCATAGGGAACGTGGGACATTGACTGTAACGAAGTTTTAACGATTTTGTATAAAATCATAGTTCTAATAGTTTTAAAATTTAAACAAGCCGAGTATAATCATTAAGATGTCACAAAGCTTATTGTGACTAGAAATCGTTGTTTTTAGCCTTAACTTCTCATAGGGAACGTGGGACATTGGACGATAACGAAGTTTTTACGATTTTGTATAAAATCATAATTCTAATAGTTTTTAAATTTAACAAGATGAGCATAAAAATATTTTATCTACAAATGCTTATTATTTAATAGAAATCGTTGTTTTAAGCCCTACCTTCTATATTGGAAACGTGGAAAATAGAATTATAATGAAGTTTTACCAATTTTGACATAAATAATCAAACTAAGAGTTTTGAAAGTAAACAAGCCGAGTATAATCATTAAAGCTTTCACAAAGCTTATTGTGACTAGAAATAGTTGTTTTAAGCCTTAACTTCACATTGATACCGTGGGAAATCGAACTATAATGAAGTTTTACCCATTTTGACATAAATAATCAAACTAAGAGTTTTAAAAGTAAACAAGCCGAGTATAATCAATAAAGCCTTCACAAAGCTTATTGTGACTAGAAATAGTTGTTTTAAGCCTTAACTTCACATTGAAAACGTGGGAAATCGAACTATAATGAAATTTTACCCATTTTGACATAAATAATCAAACTAAGAGTTTTGAAAGTAAACAAGCCGAGTATAATCATTAAGATGTCACAAAGCTTATTGTGACTAGAAATCGTTGTTTTTAGCCTTAACTTCTCATAGGGAACGTGGGACATTGGACGATAACGAAGTTTTTACGATTTTGTTTAAAATCATAATTCTAATAGTTTTTAAATTTAACAAGATGAGCATAAAAATATTTTATCTACAAACGCTTATTTTTTAATAGAAATCGTTGTTTTAAGCCCTACCTTCATATTGGAAACGTGGAAAATAGAATTATAATGAAGTTTTACCAATTTTGACATAAATAATCAAACTAAGAGTTTTGAAAGTAAACAAGCCGAGTATAATCATTAAAGCTTTCACAAAGCTTATTGTGACTAGAAATAGTTGTTTTAAGCCTTAACTTCACATTGAAAACGTGGGAAATCGAACTATAATGAAGTTTTACCCATTTTGACATAAGTAATCAAACTAAGAGTTTTGAAAGTAAACAAGCCGAGTATAATCATTAAGATGTCACAAAGCTTATTGTACTAGAAATCGTTGTTTTTAGCCTTAACTTCTCGTAGGGAACGTGGGACATTGGACGATAACGAAGTTTTAACGATTTGGTATAAAATCATAATTCTAATAGTTTTCAAATTTATTAAGACGAGCATAAACTTATTTTATCTACAAACGCTTATTTTTAATAGAAATCGTTGTTTTAAGCCTTAACTTCACATTGGAAACGTGGGAAATCGAACTATAATGATGTTTTACCTATTTTGACATAAATAATCAAACTAAGAGTTTTAAAAGTAAACAAGCCGAGTATAATCAATAAAGCCTTCACAAAGCTTATTGTGACTAGAAATAGTTGTTTTAAGCCTTAACTTCACATTGAAAACGTGGGAAATCGAACTATAATGAAATTTTACCCATTTTGACATAAATAATCAAACTAAGAGTTTTGAAAGTAAACAAGCCGAGTATAATCATTAAGATGTCACAAAGCTTATTGTGACTAGAAATCGTTGTTTTTAGCCTTAACTTCTCATAGGGAACGTGGGACATTGGACGATAACGAAGTTTTTACGATTTTGTATAAAATCATAATTCTAATAGTTTTTAAATTTAACAAGATGAGCATAAAAATATTTTATCTACAAACGCTTATTTTTTAATAGAAATCGTTGTTTTAAGCCCTACCTTCATATTGGAAACGTGGAAAATAGAATTATAATGAAGTTTTACCAATTTTGACATAAATAATCAAACTAAGAGTTTTGAAAGTAAACAAGCCGAGTATAATCATTAAAGCTTTCACAAAGCTTATTGTGCCTAGAAATAGTTGTTTTAAGCCTTAACTTCACATTGAAAACGTGGGAAATCGAACTATAATGAAGTTTTACCCATTTTGACATAAGTAATCAAACTAAGAGTTTTGAAAGTAAACAAGCCGAGTATAATCATTAAGATGTCACAAAGCTTATTGTACTAGAAATCGTTGTTTTTAGCCTTAACTTCTCGTAGGGAACGTGGGACATTGGACGATAACGAAGTTTTAACGATTTGGTGTAAAATCATAATTCTAATAGTTTTCAAATTTATTAAGACGAGCATAAACTTATTTTATCTACAAACGCTTATTTTTAATAGAAATCGTTGTTTTAAGCCTTAACTTCACATTGGAAACGTGGGAAATCGAACTATAATGAAGTTTTACCTATTTTGACATAAATAATCAAACTAAGAGTTTTAAAAGTAAACAAGCCGAGTATAATCAATAAAGCCTTCACAAAGCTTATTCTGACTAGAAATAGTTGTTTTAAGCCTTAACTTCACATTGAAAACGTGGGAAATCGAACTATAATGAAATTTTACCCATTTTGACATAAATAATCAAACTAAGAGTTTTGAAAGTAAACAAGCCGAGTATAATCATTAAGATGTCACAAAGCTTATTGTGACTAGAAATCGTTGTTTTTAGCCTTAACTTCTCATAGGGAACGTGGGACATTGGACGATAACGAAGTTTTTACGATTTTGTATAAAATCATAATTCTAATAGTTTTAAAATTTAACAAGATGAGCATAAAAATATTTTATCTACAAACGCTTATTTTTTAATAGAAATCGTTGTTTTAAGCCCTACCTTCACATTGGAAACGTGGGAAATAGAATTATAATGAAGTTTTACCGATTTTGACATAAATAATCAAACTAAGAGTTTTGAAAGTAAACAAGCCGAGTATAATCATTAAAGCTTTCACAAAGCTTATTGTGACTAGAAATAGTTGTTTTAAGCCTTAACTTCACATTGAAAACGTGGGAAATCGAACTATAATGTAGTTTTACCCATTTTGACATAAATAATCAAACTAAGAGTTTTGAAAGTAAACATGCCGAGTATAATCATTAAGATGTCACAAAGCATATTGTGACTAGAAATCGTTGTTTTTAGCCTTAACTTCTCATAGGGAACGTGGGACATTGGACGATAACGAAGTTTTTACGATTTTGTATAAAATCATAATTCTAATAGTTTTAAAATTTAACAAGATGAGCATAAAAATATTTTATCTACAAACGCTTATTTTTTAATAGAAATCGTTGTTTTAAGCCCTACCTTCACATTGGAAACGTGGGAAATAGAATTATAATGAAGTTTTACCGATTTTGACATAAATAATCAAACTAAGAGTTTTGAAAGTAAACAAGCCGAGTATAATCATTAAAGCTTTCACAAAGCTTATTGTGACTAGAAATAGTTGTTTTAAGCCTTAACTTCACATTGATACCGTGGGAAATCGAACTATAATGAAGTTTTACAAATTTTGACATAAATAATCAAACTAAGAGTTTTAAAAGTAAACAAGCCGAGTATAATCAATAAAGCCTTCACAAAGCTTATTGTGACTAGAAATAGTTGTTTTAAGCCTTAACTTCACATTGAAAACGTGGGAAATCGAACTATAATGAAATTTTACCCATTTTGACATAAATAATCAAACTAAGAGTTTTGAAAGTAAACATGCCGAGTATAATCATTAAGATGTCACAAAGCATATTGTGACTAGAAATCGTTGTTTTTAGCCTTAACTTCTCATAGGGAACGTGGGACATTGGACGATAACGAAGTTTTTACGATTTTGTATAAAATCATAATTCTAATAGTTTTTAAATTTAACAAGATGAGCATAAAAATATTTTATCTACAAACGCTTATTTTTTAATAGAAATCGTTGTTTTAAGCCCTACCTTCATATTGGAAACGTGGAAAATAGAATTATAATGAAGTTTTACCAATTTTGACATAAATAATCAAACTAAGAGTTTTGAAAGTAAACAAGCCGAGTATAATCATTAAAGCTTTCACAAAGCTTATTGTGCCTAGAAATAGTTGTTTTAAGCCTTAACTTCACATTGAAAACGTGGGAAATCGAACTATAATGAAGTTTTACCCATTTTGACATAAGTAATCAAACTAAGAGTTTTGAAAGTAAACAAGCCGAGTATAATCATTAAGATGTCACAAAGCTTATTGTACTAGAAATCGTTGTTTTTAGCCTTAACTTCTCGTAGGGAACGTGGGACATTGGACGATAACGAAGTTTTAACGATTTGGTGTAAAATCATAATTCTAATAGTTTTCAAATTTATTAAGACGAGCATAAACTTATTTTATCTACAAACGCTTATTTTTAATAGAAATCGTTGTTTTAAGCCTTAACTTCACATTGGAAACGTGGGAAATCGAACTATAATGAAGTTTTACCTATTTTGACATAAATAATCAAACTAAGAGTTTTAAAAGTAAACAAGCCGAGTATAATCAATAAAGCCTTCACAAAGCTTATTGTGACTAGAAATAGTTGTTTTAAGCCTTAACTTCACATTGAAAACGTGGGAAATCGAACTATAATGAAATTTTACCCATTTTGACATAAATAATCAAACTAAGAGTTTTGAAAGTAAACAAGCCGAGTATAATCATTAAGATGTCACAAAGCTTATTGTGACTAGAAATCGTTGTTTTTAGCCTTAACTTCTCATAGGGAACGTGGGACATTGGACGATAACGAAGTTTTTACGATTTTGTATAAAATCATAATTCTAATAGTTTTAAAATTTAACAAGATGAGCATAAAAATATTTTATCTACAAACGCTTATTTTTTAATAGAAATCGTTGTTTTAAGCCCTACCTTCACATTGGAAACGTGGGAAATAGAATTATAATGAAGTTTTACCGATTTTGACATAAATAATCAAACTAAGAGTTTTGAAAGTAAACAAGCCGAGTATAATCATTAAAGCTTTCACAAAGCTTATTGTGACTAGAAATAGTTGTTTTAAGCCTTAACTTCACATTGAAAACGTGGGAAATCGAACTATAATGTAGTTTTACCCATTTTGACATAAATAATCAAACTAAGAGTTTTGAAAGTAAACATGCCGAGTATAATCATTAAGATGTCACAAAGCATATTGTGACTAGAAATCGTTGTTTTTAGCCTTAACTTCTCATAGGGAACGTGGGACATTGGACGATAACGAAGTTTTTACGATTTTGTATAAAATCATAATTCTAATAGTTTTAAAATTTAACAAGATGAGCATAAAAATATTTTATCTACAAACGCTTATTTTTTAATAGAAATCGTTGTTTTAAGCCCTACCTTAACATTGGAAACGTGGGAAATAGAATTATAATGAAGTTTTACCGATTTTGACATAAATAATCAAACTAAGAGTTTTGAAAGTAAACAAGCCGAGTATAATCATTAAAGCTTTCACAAAGCTTATTGTGACTAGAAATAGTTGTTTTAAGCCTTAACTTCACATTGAAAACGTGGGAAATCGAACTATAATGAAGTTTTACCCATTTTGACATAAATAATCAAACTAAGAGTTTTGAAAGTAAACAAGCCGAGTATAATCATTAAGATGTCACAAAGCTTATTGTACTAGAAATTGTTGTTTTTAGCCTTAACTTCTCGTAGGGAACGTGGGACATTGGACGATAATGAAGTTTTAACGATTTTGTATAAAATCATAATTTTAATAGTTTTAAAATTTAACAAGACGAGCATAAACATATTTTATCCACAAACGCTTATTTTTAATAGAAATTGTTGTTTTAAGCCCTACCTTCACATTGGAAACGTGGGAAATCGAATTATAATGAAGTTTTACCCATTTGGACATAAATAATCAAACTAAGAGTTTTGAAAGTAAACAAGCCGAGTATAATCGTTAAGATCTCACAAAGCTTATTGTGACTAGAAATCGTTGTTTTTAGCCTTAACGTCTCATAGGGAACGTGGGACATTGGACGGTAACGAAGTTTTAACGATTTTGTATAAAATCATAGTTCTAATAGTTTTAAAATTTAAACAAGCCGAGTATAATCATTAAGATGTCACAAAGCTTATTGTGACTAGAAATCGTTGTTTTTATCCTTAACTTCTCATAGGGAACGTGGGACATTGGACGATAACGAAGTTTTAACGATTTAGTATAAAATCATAATTCTAATAGTTTTAAAATTTAACAAGACGAGCATAAACATATTTTATCTACAAACACTTATTTTTAATAGAAATCGTTGTTTTAAGCCCTACCTTCACATTGGAAACGTGGGAAATCGAATTATAATGAAGCTTTACCCATTTTGACATAAATAATCAAACTAAGAGTTTTGAAAGTAAACAAGCCGAGTATAATCATTAAGATGTCACCAAGCTTATTGTGACTAGAAATCGTAGTTTTTAGTCTTAACTTCTCGTAGGGAACGGGGGACATTGGACGATAACGAAGTTTTAACGATTTTGTATAAAATCATAATTCTAATAGTTTTAAAATTTAACAAGACGAGCATAAACATATTTTATCTACAAACGCTTATTTTTAATAGAAATCGTTGTTTTAAGCCCAACCTTCACATTGGAAACGTGGGAAATAGAATTATAATGAAGTTTTACCGATTTCGACATAAATAATCAAACTAAGAGTTTTGAAAGTAAACAAGCCGAGTATAATCATTAAAGCTTTCACAAAGCTTATTGTGACTAGAAATAGTTGTTTTAAGCCTTAACTTCACATTGATACCGTGGGAAATCGAACTATAATGAAGTTTTACCCATTTTGACATAAATAATCAAACTAAGAGTTTTAAAAGTAAACAAGCCGAGTATAATCAATAAAGCCTTCACAAAGCTTATTGTGACTAGAAATAGTTGTTTTAAGCCTTAACTTCACATTGAAAACGTGGGAAATCGAACTATAATGAAATTTTACCCATTTTGACATAAATAATCAAACTAAGAGTTTTGTAAGTAAACAAGCCGAGTATAATCATTAAGATGTCACAAAGCTTATTGTGACTAGAAATCGTTGTTTTTAGCCTTAACTTCTCATAGGGAACGTGGGACATTGGACGATAACGAAGTTTTTACGATTTTGTATAAAATCATAATTCTAATAGTTTTTAAATTTAACAAGATGAGCATAAAAATATTTTATCTACAAACGCTTATTTTTTAATAGAAATCGTTGTTTTAAGCCCTACCTTCATATTGGAAACGTGGAAAATAGAATTATAATGAAGTTTTACCAATTTTGACATAAATAATCAAACTAAGAGTTTTGAAAGTAAACAAGCCGAGTATAATCATTAAAGCTTTCACAAAGCTTATTGTGACTAGAAATAGTTATTTTAAGCCTTAACTTCACATTGAAAACGTGGGAAATCGAACTATAATGAAGTTTTACCCATTTTGACATAAGTAATCAAACTAAGAGTTTTGAAAGTAAACAAGTTTGAGTATAATCATTAAGATGTCACAAAGCTTATTGTACTAGAAATCGTTGTTTTTAGCCTTAACTTCTCGTAGGGAACGTGGGACATTGGACGATAACGAAGTTTTAACGATTTGGTATAAAATCATAATTCTAATAGTTTTCAAATTTATTAAGACGAGCATAAACTTATTTTATCTACAAAGTCTTATTTTTAATAGAAATCGTTATTTTAAGCCCTACCTTCACATTGGAAACGTGGGAAATAGAATTATAATGAAGTTTTACCCATTTTGACATAAATAATCAAACTAAGAGTTTTGAAAGTAAACATGCCGAGTATAATCATTAAAGCCTTCACAAAGCTTATTGTGACTAGAAATAGTTGTTTTAAGCCTTAACTTCACATTGAAAACGTGGGAAATCGAACTATAATGAAGTTTTACCCATTTTGACATAAGTAATCAAACTAAGAGTTTTGAAAGTAAACAAGCCGAGTATAATCATTAAGATGTCACAAAGCTTATTGTGACTAGAAATCGTTGTTTTTAGTCTTAACTTCTCGTAGGGAACGTGGGACATTGGACGATAACGAAGTTTTTACGATTTTGTATAAAATCATAATTCTAATAGTTTTAAAATTTAACAAGATAAGCATAAAAATATTTTATCTACAAACTCTTATTTTTAATAGAAATCGTTATTTTAAGCCCTACCTTCACATTGGAAACGTGGGAAATAGAATTATAATGAAGTTTTACCCATTTTGACATAAATAATCAAATTAAGAGTTTTGAAAGTAAACATGCCGAGTATAATCAATAAGGCCTTCACAAAGCTTATTGTGACTAGAAATAGTTGTTTTAAGCCTTAACTTCACATTGAAAACGTGGGAAATCGAACTATAATGAAATTTTACCCATTTTGACATAAATAATCAAACTAAGAGTTTTGAAAGTAAACAAGCCGAGTATAATCATTAAGATGTCACAAAGCTTATTGTGACTAGAAATCGTTGTTTTTAGCCTTAACTTCTCATAGGGAACGTGGGACATTGGACGATAACGAAGTTTTTACGATTTTGTATAAAATCATAATTCTAATAGTTTTAAAATTTAACAAGATGAGCATAAAAATATTTTATCTACAAACGCTTATTTTTTAATAGAAATCGTTGTTTTAAGCCCTACCTTCACATTGGAAACGTGGGAAATAGAATTATAATGAAGTTTTACCGATTTTGACATAAATAATCAAACTAAGAGTTTTGAAAGTAAACAAGCCGAGTATAATCATTAAAGCTTTCACAAAGCTTATTGTGACTAGAAATAGTTGTTTTAAGCCTTAACTTCACATTGAAAACGTGGGAAATCGAACTATAATGAAGTTTTACCCATTTTGACATAAATAATCAAACTAAGAGTTTTGAAAGTAAACAAGCCGAGTATAATCATTAAGATGTCACAAAGCTTATTGTACTAGAAATTGTTGTTTTTAGCCTTAACTTCTCGTAGGGAACGTGGGACATTGGACGATAATGAAGTTTTAATGATTTTGCATAAAATCATAATTTTAATAGTTTTAAAATTTAACAAGACGAGCATAAACATATTTTATCCACAAACGCTTATTTTTAATAGAAATTGTTGTTTTAAGCCCTACCTTCACATTAGAAACGTGGAAAATCGAATTATAATGAAGTTTTACCCATTTGGACATAAATAATCAAACTAAGAGTTTTGAAAGTAAACAAGCCGAGTATAATCGTTAAGATGTCACAAAGCTTATTGTGACTAGAAATCGTTGTTTTTAGCCTTAACGTCTCATAGGGAACGTGGGACATTGGACGGTAACGAAGTTTTAACGATTTTGTGTAAAATCATAGTTCTAATAGTTTTAAAATTTAAACAAGCCGAGTATAATCATTAAGATGTCACAAAGCTTATTGTGACTAGAAATCGTTGTTTTTATCCTTAACTTCTCATAGGGAACGTGGGACATTAGACGATAACGAAGTTTTAACGATTTAGTATAAAATCATAATTTTAATAGTTTTAAAATTTAACAAGATGAGCATAAACATATTTTATCTACAAACACTTATTTTTAATAGAAATCGTTGTTTTAAGCCCTACCTTCACATTGGAAACGTGGGAAATCGAATTATAATGAAGCTTTACCCATTTTGACATAAATAATCAAACTAAGAGTTTTGAAAGTAAACAAGCCGAGTATAATCATTAAGATGTCACAAAGCTTATTGTGACTAGAAATCGTAGTTTTTAGCCTTAACTTCGTAGGGAACGGGGGACATTGGACGATAACGAAGTTTTAACGATTTTGTATAAAATCATAATTCTAATAGTTTTAAAATTTAACAAGACGAGCATAAACATATTTTATCTACAAACGCTTATTTTTAATAGAAATCGTTGTTTTAAGCCCTACCTTCACATTGGAAACGTGGGAAATAGAATTATAATGAAGTTTTACCGATTTTGACATAAATAATCAAACTAAGAGTTTTGAAAGTAAACAAGCCGAGTATAATCATTAAAGCTTTCACAAAGCTTATTGTGACTAGAAATAGTTGTTTTAAGCCTTAATTTCACATTGATACCGTGGGAAATCGAACTATAATGAAGTTTTACCCATTTTGACATAAATAATCAAACTAAGAGTTTTAAAAGTAAACAAGCCGAGTATAATCAATAAAGCCTTCATAAAGCTTATTGTGACTAGAAATAGTTGTTTTAAGCCTTAACTTCACATTGAAAACGTGGGAAATCGAACTATAATGAAGTTTTACCCATTTAGACATAAATAATCAAACTAAGAGTTTTGAAAGTAAACAAGCCGAGTATAATCATTAAGATGTCACAAAGCTTATTGTGACTAGAAATCGTTGTTTTTAGCCTTAACGTCTCATAGGGAACGTGGGACATTGGACGATAACGAAGTTTTAACGATTTTGTATAAAATCATAGTTCTAATAGTTTTAAAATTTAAACAAGCCGAGTATAATCATTAAGATGTCACAAAGCTTATTGTGACTAGAAATCATTGTTTTTAGCCTTAACTTCTCATAGGGAACGTGGGACATTGGACGATAACGAAGTTTTTACGATTTTGTATAAAATCATAATTCTAATAGTTTTAAAATTTAACAAGATGAGCATAAAAATATTTTATCTACAAACGCTTATTTTTTAATAGAAATCGTTGTTTTAAGCCCTACCTTCACATTGGAAACGTGGGAAATAGAATTATAATGAAGTTTTACCAATTTTGACATAAATAATCAAACTAAGAGTTTTGAAAGTAAAAAAGCCGAGTATAATCATTAAAGCTTTCACAAAGCTTATTGTAACTAGAAATAGTTGTTTTAAGCTTTAACTTCACATTGGAAACGTGAGAAATTGAACTATAATGAAGTTTTCCCCATTTTGACATAAATAATCAAACTAAGAGTTTTGAAAGTAAACAAGCCGAGTATAATCATTAAGATGTCACAAAGTTTATTGTGACTAGAAATCGTTGTTTTTAGTGTTAACTTCTCGTAGGGAACGTGGGACATTGGACGATAACGAAGTTTTTACGATTTTGTATAAAATCATAATTCTAATAGTTTTAAAATTTAACAAGATGAGCATAAAAATATTTTATCTACAAACGCTTATTTTTAATAGAAATCGTTGTTTTAAGCCCTACCTTCACATTGGAAACGTGGGAAATAGAATTATAATGATGTTTTACCGATTTTGACATAAATAATCAAACTAAGAGTTTTGAAAGTAAACAAGCCGAGTATAATCATTAAAGCTTTCACAAAGCTTATTGTGACTAGAAATAGTTGTTTTAAGCCTTAACTTCACATTGAAAACGTGGGAAATCGAACTATAATGAAGTTTTACCCATTTTGACATAAGTAATCAAACTAAGAGTTTTGAAAGTAAACAAGCCGAGTATAATCATTAAGATGTCACAAAGCTTATTGTACTAGAAATCGTTGTTTTTAGCCTTAACTTCTCGTAGGGAACGTGGGACATTGGACGATAACAAAGTTTTAACGATTTGGTATAAAATCATAATTCTAATAGTTTTCAAATTTATTAAGACGAGCATAAACTTATTTTATCTACAAACGCTTATTTTTAATAGAAATCGTTGTTTTAAGCCTTAACTTCACATTGGAAACGTGGGAAATCGAACTATAATGAAGTTTTACCTATTTTGACATAAATAATCAAACTAAGAGTTTTAAAAGTAAACAAGCCGAGTATAATCAATAAAGCCTTCACAAAGCTTATTGTGACTAGAAATAGTTGTTTTAAGCCTTAACTTCACATTGAAAACGTGGGAAATCGAACTATAATGAAATTTTACCCATTTTGACATAAATAATCAAACTAAGAGTTTTGAAAGTAAACAAGCCGAGTATAATCATTAAGATGTCACAAAGCTTATGGTGACTAGAAATCGTTGTTTTTAGCCTTAACTTCTCATAGGGAACGTGGGACATTGGACGATAACGAAGTTTTTACGATTTTGTATAAAATCATAATTCTAATAGTTTTAAAATTTAACAAGATGAGCATAAAAATATTTTATCTACAAACGCTTATTTTTTAATAGAAATCGTTGTTTTAAGCCCTACCTTCACATTGGAAACGTGGGAAATAGAATTATAATGAAGTTTTACCGATTTTGACATAAATAGTCAAACTAAGAGTTTTGAAAGTAAACAAGCCGAGTATAATCATTAAAGCTTTCACAAAGCTTATTGTGACTAGAAATAGTTGTTTTAAGCCTTAACTTCACATTGAAAACGTGGGAAATCGAACTATAATGAAGTTTTACCCATTTTGACATAAATAATCAAACTAAGAGTTTTGAAAGTAAACAAGCCGAGTATAATCATTAAGATGTCACAAAGCTTATTGTACTAGAAATTGTTGTTTTTAGCCTTAACTTCTCGTAGGGAACGTGGGACATTGGACGATAATGAAGTTTTAACGATTTTGTATAAAATCATAATTTTAATAGTTTTAAAATTTAATAAGACGAGCATAAACATATTTTATCCACAAACGCTTATTTTTAATAGAAATTGTTGTTTTAAGCCCTACCTTCACATTGGAAACGTGGGAAATCGAATTATAATGAAGTTTTATCCATTTGGACATAAATAATCAAACTAAGAGTTTTGAAAGTAAACAAGCCGAGTATAATCGTTAAGATGTCACAAAGCTTATTGTGACTAGAAATCGTTGTTTTTAGCCTTAACGTCTCATAGGGAACGTGGGACATTGGACGCTAACGAAGTTTTAACGATTTTGTATAAAATCATAGTTCTAATAGTTTTAAAATTTAAACAAGCCGAGTATAATCATTAAGATGTCACAAAGCTTATTGTCACTAGAAATCGTTGTTTTTATCCTTAACTTCTCATAGGGAACGTGGGACATTGGACGATAACGAAGTTTTAACGATTTAGTATAAAATCGTAATTCTAATAGTTTTAAAATTTAACAAGACGAGCATAAACATATTTTATCTACAAACACTTATTTTTAATAGAAATCGTTGTTTTAAGCCCTACCTTCACATTGGAAACGTGAGAAATCGAATTATAATGAAGTTTTACCCATTTTGACATAAATAATCAAACTAAGAGTTTTGAAAGTAAACAAGCCGAGTATAATCATTAAGATGTCTCAAAGCTTATTGTGACTAGAAATCGTAGTTTTTAGCCTTAACTTCTCGTAGGGAACGTGGGACATTGGACGATAACGAAGTTTTAACGATTTTGTATAAAATCATAATTCTAATAGTTTTAAAATTTAACAAGACGAGCATAAACATATTTTATCTACAAACGCTTATTTTCAATTAAAATCGTTGTTTTAAGCCTTAACTTCACATTGGAAACGTGGGAAATCGAACTATAATGAAGTTTTACCCATTTTGACATAAATAATCAAACTAAGAGATTTGAAAGTAAACAAGCCGAGTATAATCATTAAAGCCTTCACAAAGCTTATTGTAACTAGAAATAGTTGTTTTAAGCCTTAACTTCGCATTGGAAACGTGAGAAATTGAACTATAATGAAGTTTTACCCATTTTGACATAAATAATCAAACTAAGAGTTTTGAAAGTAAACAAGCCGAGTATAATCATTAAGATGTCACAAAGTTTATTGTGACTAGAAATCGTTGTTTTTAGTGTTAACTTCTCGTAGGGAACGTGGGACATTGGACGATAACGTAGTTTTTACGATTTTGTATAAAATCATAATTCTAATAGTTTTAAAATTTAACAAGATGAGCATAAAAATATTTTATCTACAAACGCTTATTTTTAATAGAAATCGTTGTTTTAAGCCCTACCGTCACATTGGAAACGTGGGAAATAGAATTATAATGAAGTTTTACCGATTTTGACATAAATAATCAAACTAAGAGTTTTGAAAGTAAACAAGCCGAGTATAATCATTAAAGCTTTCACAAAGCTTATTGTGACTAGAAATAGTTGTTTTAAGCCTTAACTTCACATTGAAAACGTGGGAAATCGAACTATAATGAAGTTTTACCCATTTTGACATAAATAATCAAACTAAGAGTTTTGAAAGTAAACAAGCCGAGTATAATCATTAAGATGTCACAAAGCTTATTGTACTAGAAATTGTTGTTTTTAGCCTTAACTTCTCGTAGGGAACGTGGGACATTGGACGATAATGAAGTTTTAACGATTTTGTATAAAATCATAATTTTAATAGTTTTAAAATTTAACAAGACGAGCATAAACATATTTTATCCACAAACGCTTATTTTTAATAGAAATTGTTGTTTTAAGCCCTACCTTCACATTGGAAACGTGGGAAATCGAATTATAATGAAGTTTTACCCATTTGGACATAAATAATCAAACTAAGAGTTTTGAAAGTAAACAAGCCGAGTATAATCGTTAAGATGTCACAAAGCTTATTGTGACTAGAAATCGTTGTTTTTAGCCTTAACGTCTCATAGGGAACGTGGGACATTGACGGTATACGAAGTTTTAACGATTTTGTATAAAATCATAGTTCTAATAGTTTTAAAATTTAAACAAGCCGAGTATAATCATTAAGATGTCACAAAGCTTATTGTGACTAGAAATCGTTGTTTTTATCCTTAACTTCTCATAGGGAACGTGGGACATTGGACGATAACGAAGTTTTAACGATTTAGTATAAAATCATAATTCTAATAGTTTTAAAATTTAACAAGACGAGCATAAACATATTTTATCTACAAACACTTATTTTTAATAGAAATCGTTGTTTTAAGCCCTACCTTCACATTGGAAACGTGGGAAATCGAAATATAATGAAGCTTTACCCATTTTGACATAAATAATCAAACTAAGAGTTTTGAAAGTAAACAAGCCGAGTATAATCATTAAAGCTTTCACAAAGCTTATTGTGACTAGAAATAGTTGTTTTAAGCCTTAACTTCACATTGAAAACGTGGGAAATCGAACTATAATAAAGTTTTACCCATTTTGACATAAATAATCAAACTAAGAGTTTTGAAAGTAAACAAGCCGAGTATAATCATTAAGATGTCACAAAGCTTATTGTGACTAGAAATCGTTGTTTTTAGCCTTAACGTCTCATAGGGAACGTGGGACATTGGACGATAACGAAGTTTTAACGATTTTGTATAAAATCATAGTTCTAATAGTTTTAAAATTTAAACAAACCGAGTATAATCATTAAGATGTCACAAAGCTTATTGTGACTAGAAATCGTTGTTTTTAGCCTTAACTTCTCATAGGGAACGTGGGACATTGGACGATAACGAAGTTTTTACGATTTTGTATAAAATCATAATTCTAATAGTTTTAAAATTTAACAAGATGAGCATAAAAATATTTTATCTACAAACGCTTATTTTTTAATAGAAATCGTTGTTTTAAGCCCTACCTTCACATTGGAAACGTGGGAAATAGAATTATAATGAAGTTTTACCAATTTTGACATAAATAATCAAACTAAGAGTTTTGAAAGTAAACAAGCCGAGTATAATCATTAAAGCTTTCACAAAGCTTATTGTAACTAGAAATAGTTGTTTTAAGCCTTAACTTCACATTGGAAACGTGAGAAATTGAACTATAATGAAGTTTTACCCATTTTGACATAAATAATCAAACTAAGAGTTTTGAAAGTAAACAAGCCGAGTATAATCATTAAGATGTCACTAAGTTTATTGTGACTAGAAATCGTTGTTTTTAGTGTTAACTTCGTAGGGAACGCGGGACATTGGACGATAACGAAGTTTTTACGATTTTGTATAAAATCATAATTCTAATAGTTTTAAAATTTAACAAGATGAGCATAAAAATATTTTATCTACAAACGCTTATTTTTAAAAGAAATCGTTGTTTTAAGCCCTACCTTCACATTGGAAACGTGGGAAAAAGAATTATAATGAAGTTTTACCGATTTTGACATAAATAATCAAACTAAGAGTTTGGAAAGTAAACAAGCCGAGTATAATCATTAAAGCTTTCACAAAGCTTATTGTGACTAGAAATAGTTGTTTTAAGCCTTAACTTCACATTGAAAACGTGGGAAATCGAACTATAATGAAGTTTTACCCATTTTGACATAAGTAATCAAACTAAGAGTTTTGAAAGTAAACAAGCCGAGTATAATCATTAAGATGTCACAAAGCTTATTGTACTAGAAATCGTTGTTTTTAGCCTTAACTTCTCGTAGGGAACGTGGGACATTGGACGATAACAAAGTTTTAACGATTTGGTATAAAATCATAATTCTAATAGTTTTCAAATTTATTAAGACGAGCATAAACTTATTTTATCTACAAACGCTTATTTTTAATAGAAATCGTTGTTTTAAGCCTTAACTTCACATTGGAAACGGGGGAAATCGAACTATAATGAAGTTTTACCTATTTTGACATAAATAATCAAACTAAGAGTTTTAAAAGTAAACAAGCCGAGTATAATAAATAAAGCCTTCACAAAGCTTATTGTGACTAGAAATAGTTGTTTTAAGCCTTAACTTCACATTGAAAACGTGGGAAATCGAACTATAATGAAATTTTACCCATTTTGACATAAATAATCAAACTAAGAGTTTTGAAAGTAAACGAGCCGAGTATAATCATTAAGATGTCACAAAGCTTATTGTGACTAGAAATCATTGTTTTTAGCCTTAACTTCTCATAGGGAACGTGGGACATTGGACGATAACGAAGTTTTTACGATTTTGTATAAAATCATAATTCTAATAGTTTTAAAATTTAACAAGATGAGCATAAAAATATTTTATCTACAAACGCTTATTTTTTAATAGAAATCGTTGTTTTAAGCCCTACCTTCACATTGGAAACGTGGGAAATAGAATTATAATGAAGTTTTACCGATTTTGACATAAATAGTCAAACTAAGAGTTTTGAAAGTAAACAAGCCGAGTATAATCATTAAAGCTTTCACAAAGCTTATTGTGACTAGAAATAGTTGTTTTAAGCCTTAACTTCACATTGAAAACGTGGGAAATCAAACTATAATGAAGTTTTACCCATTTTGACATAAATAATCAAACTAAGAGTTTTGAAAGTAAACAAGCCGAGTATAATCATTAAGATGTCACAAAGCTTATTGTGACTAGAAATCGTTGTTTTTAGCCTTAACTTCTCATAGGGAACGTGGGACATTGGACGATAACGAAGTTTTTACGATTTTGTATAAAATCATAATTCTAATAGTTTTAAAATTTAACAAGATGAGCATAAAAATATTTTATCTACAAACGCTTATTTTTTAATAGAAATCGTTGTTTTAAGCCCTACCTTCACATTGGAAACGTGGGAAATAGAATTATAATGAAGTTTTACCGATTTTGACATAAATAATCAAACTAAGAGTTTTGAAAGTAAACAAGCCGAGTATAATCATTAAAGCTTTCACAAAGCTTATTGTGACTAGAAATAGTTGTTTTAAGCCTTAACTTCACATTGAAAACGTGGAAAATCGAACTATAATGAAGTTTTACCCATTTTGACATAAATAATCAAACTAAGAGTTTTGAAAGTAAACAAGCCGAGTATAATCATTAAGATGTCACAAAGCTTATTGTACTAGAAATTGTTGTTTTTAGCCTTAACTTCTCGTAGGGAACGTGGGACATTGGACGATAATGAAGTTTTAACGATTTTGTATAAAATCATAATTTTAATAGTTTTAAAATTTAATAAGACGAGCATAAACATATTTTATCCACAAACGCTTATTTTTAATAGAAATTGTTGTTTTAAGCCCTTACCTTCACATTGGAAACGTGGGAAATCGAATTATAATGAAGTTTTATCCATTTGGACATAAATAATCAAACTAAGAGTTTTGAAAGTAAACAAGCCGAGTATAATCGTTAAGATTTCACAAAGCTTATTGTGACTAGAAATCGTTGTTTTTAGCCTTAACGTCTCATAGGGAACGTGGGACATTGGACGCTAACGAAGTTTTAACGATTTTGTATAAAATCATAGTTCTAATAGTTTTAAAATTTAAACAAGCCGAGTATAATCATTAAGATGTCACAAAGCTTATTGTGACTAGAAATCGTTGTTTTTATCCTTAACTTCTCATAGGGAACGTGGGACATTGGACGATAACGAAGTTTTAACGATTTAGTATAAAATCATAATTCTAATAGTTTTAAAATTTAACAAGACGAGCATAAACATATTTTATCTACAAACACTTATTTTTAATAGAAATCGTTGTTTTAAGCCCTACCTTCACATTGGAAACGTGAGAAATCGAATTATAATGAAGTTTTACCCATTTTGACATAAATAATCAAACTAAGAGTTTTGAAAGTAAACAAGCCGAGTATAATCATTAAGATGTCACAAAGCTTATTGTGACTAGAAATCGTAGTTTTTAGAATTAACTTCTCGTAGGGAACGTGGGACATTGGACGATAACGAAGTTTTAACGATTTTGTATAAAATCATAATTCTAATAGTTTTAAAATTTAACAAGACGAGCATAAACATATTTTATCTACAAACGCTTATTTTTAATTAAAATCGTTGTTTTAAGCCTTAACTTCACATTGGAAACGTGGGAAATAGAATTATAATGAAGTTTTACCGATTTTGACATAAATAGTCAAACTAAGAGTTTTGAAAGTAAACAAGCCGAGTATAATCATTAAGATGTCACAAAGCTTATGGTGACTAGAAATCGTAGTTTTTAGCCTTAACTTCTCGTAGGGAACGTGGGACATTGGACGATAACGAAGTTTTAACGATTTTGTATAAAATCATAATTCTAATAGTTTTAAAATTTAACAAGACGAGCATAAACATATTTTATCTACAAACGCTTATTTTCAATTAAAATCGTTGTTTTAAGCCTTAACTTCACATTGGAAACGTGGGAAATCGAACTATAATGAAGTTTTACCCATTTTGACATAAATAATCAAACTAAGAGATTTGAAAGTAAACAAGCCGAGTATAATCATTAAAGCCTTCACAAAGCTTATTGTAACTAGAAATAGTTGTTTTAAGCCTTAACTTCGCATTGGAAACGTGAGAAATTGAACTATAATGAAGTTTTACCCATTTTGACATAAATAATCAAACTAAGAGTTTTGAAAGTAAACAAGCCGAGTATAATCATTAAGATGTCACAAAGTTTATTGTGACTAGAAATCGTTGTTTTTAGTGTTAACTTCTCGTAGGGAACGTGGGACATTGGACGATAACGAAGTTTTTACGATTTTGTATAAAATCATAATTCTAATAGTTTTAAAATTTAACAAGATGAGCATAAAAATATTTTATCTACAAACGCTTATTTTTAATAGAAATCGTTGTTTTAAGCCCTACCGTCACATTGGAAACGTGGGAAATAGAATTATAATGAAGTTTTACCGATTTTGACATAAATAATCAAACTAAGAGTTTTGAAAGTAAACAAGCCGAGTATAATCATTAAAGCTTTCACAAAGCTTATTGTGACTAGAAATAGTTGTTTTAAGCCTTAACTTCACATTGAAAACGTGGGAAATCGAACTATAATGAAGTTTTACCCATTTTGACATAAATAATCAAACTAAGAGTTTTGAAAGTAAACAAGCCGAGTATAATCATTAAGATGTCACAAAGCTTATTGTACTAGAAATTGTTGTTTTTAGCCTTAACTTCTCGTAGGGAACGTGGGACATTGGACGATAATGAAGTTTTAACGATTTTGTATAAAATCATAATTTTAATAGTTTTAAAATTTAACAAGACGAGCATAAACATATTTTATCCACAAACGCTTATTTTTAATAGAAATTGTTGTTTTAAGCCCTACCTTCACATTGGAAACGTGGGAAATCGAATTATAATGAAGTTTTACCCATTTGGACATAAATAATCAAACTAAGAGTTTTGAAAGTAAACAAGCCGAGTATAATCGTTAAGATGTCAAAAAGCTTATTGTGACTAGAAATCGTTGTTTTTAGCCTTAACGTCTCATAGGGAACGTGGGACATTGACGATAACGAAGTTTTAACGATTTTGTATAAAATCATAGTTCTAATAGTTTTAAAATTTAAACAAGCCGAGTATAATCATTAAGATGTCACAAAGCTTATTGTGACTAGAAATCGTTGTTTTTATCCTTAACTTCTCATAGGGAACGTGGGACATTGGACGATAACGAAGTTTTAACGATTTAGTATAAAATCATAATTCTAATAGTTTTAAAATTTAACAAGACGAGCATAAACATATTTTATCTACAAACACTTATTTTTAATAGAAATCGTTGTTTTAAACCCTACCTTCACATTGGAAACGTGGGAAATCGAATTATAATGAAGCTTTACCCATTTTGACATAAATAATCAAACTAAGAGTTTTGAAAGTAAACAAGCCGAGTATAATCATTAAAGCTTTCACAAAGCTTATTGTGACTAGAAATAGTTGTTTTAAGCCTTAACTTCACATTGAAAACGTGGGAAATCGAACTATAATGAAATTTTACCCATTTTGACATAAATAATCAAACTAAGAGTTTTGAAAGTAAACAAGCCGAGTATAATCATTAAGATGTCACAAAGCTTACTTGTGACTAGAAATCGTTGTTTTTAGCCTTAACTTCTCATAGGGAACGTGGGACATTAACCGATAACGAAGTTTTTACGATTTTGTATAAAATCATAATTCTAATAGTTTTAAAATTTAACAAGATGAGCATAAAAATATTTTATTTACAAACGCTTATTTTTTAATAGAAATCGTTGTTTTAAGCCCTACCTTCACATTGGAAACGTGGGAAATAGAATTATAATGAAGTTTTACCAATTTTGACATAAATAATCAAACTAAGAGTTTTGAAAGTAAACAAGCCGAGTATAATCATTAAAGCCTTCACAAAGCTTATTGTAACTAGAAATAGTTGTTTTAAGCCTTAACTTCACATTGGAAACGTGAGAAATTGAACTATAATGAAGTTTTACCCATTTTGACATAAATAATCAAACTAAGAGTTTTGAAAGTAAACAAGCCGAGTATAATCATTAAGATGTCAAATCGTTGTTTTTAGCCTTAACTTCGTAGGGAACGTGGGACATTGGACGATAACGAAGTTTTTACGATTTTGTATAAAATCATAATTCTAATAGTTTTAAAATTTAACAAGATGAGCATAAAAATATTTTATCTACAAACGCTTATTTTTTAATAGAAATCGTTGTTTTAAGCCCTACCTTCACATTGGAAACGTGGGAAATAGAATTATAATGAAGTTTTACCGATTTTGACATAAATAATCAAACTAAGAGTTTTGAAAGTAAACAAGCCGAGTATAATCATTAAAGCTTTCACAAAGCTTATTGTGACTAGAAATAGTTGTTTTAAGCCTTAACTTCACATTGAAAACGTGGAAAATCGAACTATAATGAAGTTTTACCCATTTTGACATAAATAATCAAACTAAGAGTTTTGAAAGTAAACAAGCCGAGTATAATCATTAAGATGTCACAAAGCTTATTGTACTAGAAATTGTTGTTTTTAGCCTTAACTTCTCGTAGGGAACGTGGGACATTGGACGATAATGAAGTTTTAACGATTTTGTATAAAATCATAATTTTAATAGTTTTAAAATTTAATAAGACGAGCATAAACATATTTTATCCACAAACGCTTATTTTTAATAGAAATTGTTGTTTTAAGCCCTACCTTCACATTGGAAACGTGGGAAATCGAATTATAATGAAGTTTTATCCATTTGGACATAAATAATCAAACTAAGAGTTTTGAAAGTAAACAAGCCGAGTATAATCGTTAAGATTTCACAAAGCTTATTGTGACTAGAAATCGTTGTTTTTAGCCTTAACGTCTCATAGGGAACGTGGGACATTGGACGCTAACGAAGTTTTAACGATTTTGTATAAAATCATAGTTCTAATAGTTTTAAAATTTAAACAAGCCGAGTATAATCATTAAGATGTCACAAAGCTTATTGTGACTAGAAATCGTTGTTTTTATCCTTAACTTCTCATAGGGAACGTGGGACATTGGACGATAACGAAGTTTTAACGATTTAGTATAAAATCATAATTCTAATAGTTTTAAAATTTAACAAGACGAGCATAAACATATTTTATCTACAAACACTTATTTTTAATATAAATCGTTGTTTTAAGCCCTACCTTCACATTGGAAACGTGAGAAATCGAATTATAATGAAGTTTTACCCATTTTGACATAAATAATCAAACTAAGAGTTTTGAAAGTAAACAAGCCGAGTATAATCATTAAGATGTCACAAAGCTTATTGTGACTAGAAATCGTAGTTTTTAGAATTAACTTCGTAGGGAACGTGGGACATTGGACGATAACGAAGTTTTAACGATTTTGTATAAAATCATAATTCTAATAGTTTTAAAATTTAACAAGACGAGCATAAACATATTTTATCTACAAACGCTTATTTTTAATTAAAATCGTTGTTTTAAGCCTTAACTTCACATTGGAAACGTGGGAAATAGAATTATAATGAAGTTTTACCGATTTTGACATAAATAGTCAAACTAAGAGTTTTGAAAGTAAACAAGCCGAGTATAATCATTAAAGCTTTCACAAAGCTTATTGTGACTAGAAATAGTTGTTTTAAGCCTTAACTTCACATTGAAAACGTGGGAAATCGAACTATAATGAAGTTTTACCCATTTTGACATAAATAATCAAACTAAGAGTTTTGAAAGTAAACAAGCCGAGTATAATCATTAAGATGTCACAAAGCTTATTGTGATTGTGACTAGAAATCGTTGTTTTTATCCTTAACTTCTCATAGGGAACGTGGGACATTGGACGATAACGAAGTTTTAACGATTTAGTATAAAATCATAATTCTAATAGTTTTAAAATTTAACAAGACGAGCATAAACATATTTTATCTACAAACCCTTATTTTTAATAGAAATCGTTGTTTTAAACCCTACCTTCACATTGGAAACATGGGAAATCGAATTATAATGAAGCTTTACCCATTTTGACATAAATAATCAAACTAAGAGTTTTGAAAGTAAACAAGCCGAGTATAATCATTAAAGCTTTCACAAAGCTTATTGTGACTAGAAATAGTTGTTTTAAGCCTTAACTTCACATTGAAAACGTGGAAATCGAACTATAATGAAATTTTACCCATTTTGACATAAATAATCAAACTAAGAGTTTTGAAAGTAAACAAGCCGAGTATAATCATTAAGATGTCACAAAGCTTACTTGTGACTAGAAATCGTTGTTTTTAGCCTTAACTTCTCATAGGGAACGTGGGACATTAACCGATAACGAAGTTTTTACGATTTTGTATAAAATCATAATTCTAATAGTTTTAAAATTTAACAAGATGAGCATAAAAATATTTTATTTACAAACGCTTATTTTTTAATAGAAATCGTTGTTTTAAGCCCTACCTTCACATTGGAAACGTGGGAAATAGAATTATAATGAAGTTTTACCAATTTTGACATAAATAATCAAACTAAGAGTTTTGAAAGTAAACAAGCCGAGTATAATCATTAAAGCCTTCACAAAGCTTATTGTAACTAGAAATAGTTGTTTTAAGCCTTAACTTCACATTGGAAACGTGAGAAATTGAACTATAATGAAGTTTTACCCATTTTGACATAAATAATCAAACTAAGAGTTTTGAAAGTAAACAAGCCGAGTATAATCATTAAGATGTCACAAAGCTTATTGTGACTAGAAATCGTTGTTTTTAGCCTTAACTTCTCATAGGGAACGTGGGACATTGGACGATAACGAAGTTTTTACGATTTTGTATAAAATCATAATTCTAATAGTTTTAAAATTTAACAAGATGAGCATAAAAATATTTTATCTACAAACGCTTATTTTTTAATAGAAATCGTTGTTTTAAGCCCTACCTTCACATTGGAAACGTGGGAAATAGAATTATAATGAAGTTTTACCGATTTTGACATAAATAATCAAACTAAGAGTTTTGAAAGTAAACAAGCCGAGTATAATCATTAAAGCTTTCACAAAGCTTATTGTGACTAGAAATAGTTGTTTTAAGCCTTAACTTCACATTGAAAACGTGGAAAATCGAACTATAATGAAGTTTTACCCATTTTGACATAAATAATCAAACTAAGAGTTTTGAAAGTAAACAAGCCGAGTATAATCATTAAGATGTCACAAAGCTTATTGTACTAGAAATTGTTGTTTTTAGCCTTAACTTCTCGTAGGGAACGTGGGACATTGGACGATAATGAAGTTTTAACGATTTTGTATAAAATCATAATTTTAATAGTTTTAAAATTTAATAAGACGAGCATAAACATATTTTATCCACAAACGCTTATTTTTAATAGAAATTGTTGTTTTAAGCCCTACCTTCACATTGGAAACGTGGGAAATCGAATTATAATGAAGTTTTATCCATTTGGACATAAATAATCAAACTAAGAGTTTTGAAAGTAAACAAGCCGAGTATAATCGTTAAGATTTCACAAAGCTTATTGTGACTAGAAATCGTTGTTTTTAGCCTTAACGTCTCATAGGGAACGTGGGACATTGGACGCTAACGAAGTTTTAACGATTTTGTATAAAATCATAGTTCTAATAGTTTTAAAATTTAAACAAGCCGAGTATAATCATTAAGATGTCACAAAGCTTATTGTGACTAGAAATCGTTGTTTTTATCCTTAACTTCTCATAGGGAACGTGGGACATTGGACGATAACGAAGTTTTAACGATTTAGTATAAAATCATAATTCTAATAGTTTTAAAATTTAACAAGACGAGCATAAACATATTTTATCTACAAACACTTATTTTTAATAGAAATCGTTGTTTTAAGCCCTACCTTCACATTGGAAACGTGAGAAATCGAATTATAATGAAGTTTTACCCATTTTGACATAAATAATCAAACTAAGAGTTTTGAAAGTAAACAAGCCGAGTATAATCATTAAGATGTCACAAAGCTTATTGTGACTAGAAATCGTAGTTTTTAGAATTAACTTCGTAGGGAACGTGGGACATTGGACGATAACGAAGTTTTAACGATTTTGTATAAAATCATAATTCTAATAGTTTTAAAATTTAACAAGACGAGCATAAACATATTTTATCTACAAACGCTTATTTTTAATTAAAATCGTTGTTTTAAGCCTTAACTTCACATTGGAAACGTGGGAAATAGAATTATAATGAAGTTTTACCGATTTTGACATAAATAGTCAAACTAAGAGTTTTGAAAGTAAACAAGCCGAGTATAATCATTAAGATGTCACAAAGCTTATGGTGACTAGAAATCGTAGTTTTTAGCCTTAACTTCTCGTAGGGAACGTGGGACATTGGACGATAACGAAGTTTTAACGATTTTGTATAAAATCATAATTCTAATAGTTTTAAAATTTAACAAGACGAGCATAAACATATTTTATCTACAAACGCTTATTTTCAATTAAAATCGTTGTTTTAAGCCTTAACTTCACATTGGAAACGTGGGAAATCGAACTATAATGAAGTTTTACCCATTTTGACATAAATAATCAAACTAAGAGATTTGAAAGTAAACAAGCCGAGTATAATCATTAAAGCCTTCACAAAGCTTATTGTAACTAGAAATAGTTGTTTTAAGCCTTAACTTCGCATTGGAAACGTGAGAAATTGAACTATAATGAAGTTTTACCCATTTTGACATAAATAATCAAACTAAGAGTTTTGAAAGTAAACAAGCCGAGTATAATCATTAAGATGTCACAAAGTTTATTGTGACTAGAAATCGTTGTTTTTAGTGTTAACTTCGTAGGGAACGTGGGACATTGGACGATAACGAAGTTTTTACGATTTTGTATAAAATCATAATTCTAATAGTTTTAAAATTTAACAAGATGAGCATAAAAATATTTTATCTACAAACGCTTATTTTTAATAGAAATCGTTGTTTTAAGCCCTACCGTCACATTGGAAACGTGGGAAATAGAATTATAATGAAGTTTTACCGATTTTGACATAAATAATCAAACTAAGAGTTTTGAAAGTAAACAAGCCGAGTATAATCATTAAAGCTTTCACAAAGCTTATTGTGACTAGAAATAGTTGTTTTAAGCCTTAACTTCACATTGAAAACGTGGGAAATCGAACTATAATGAAGTTTTACCCATTTTGACATAAATAATCAAACTAAGAGTTTTGAAAGTAAACAAGCCGAGTATAATCATTAAGATGTCACAAAGCTTATTGTACTAGAAATTGTTGTTTTTAGCCTTAACTTCCGTAGGGAACGTGGGACATTGGACGATAATGAAGTTTTAACGATTTTGTATAAAATCATAATTTTAATAGTTTTAAAATTTAACAAGACGAGCATAAACATATTTTATCCACAAACGCTTATTTTTAATAGAAATTGTTGTTTTAAGCCCTACCTTCACATTGGAAACGTGGGAAATCGAATTATAATGAAGTTTTACCCATTTGGACATAAATAATCAAACTAAGAGTTTTGAAAGTAAACAAGCCGAGTATAATCGTTAAGATGTCAAAAAGCTTATTGTGACTAGAAATCGTTGTTTTTAGCCTTAACGTCTCATAGGGAACGTGGGACATTGGACGGTAACGAAGTTTTAACGATTTTGTATAAAATCATAGTTCTAATAGTTTTAAAATTTAAACAAGCCGAGTATAATCATTAAGATGTCACAAAGCTTATTGTGACTAGAAATCGTTGTTTTTATCCTTAACTTCTCATAGGGAACGTGGGACATTGGACGATAACGAAGTTTTAACGATTTAGTATAAAATCATAATTCTAATAGTTTTAAAATTTAACAAGACGAGCATAAACATATTTTATCTACAAACACTTATTTTTAATAGAAATCGTTGTTTTAAACCCTACCTTCACATTGGAAACGTGGGAAATCGAATTATAATGAAGCTTTACCCATTTTGACATAAATAATCAAACTAAGAGTTTTGAAAGTAAACAAGCCGAGTATAATCATTAAAGCTTTCACAAAGCTTATTGTGACTAGAAATAGTTGTTTTAAGCCTTAACTTCACATTGAAAACGTGGGAAATCGAACTATAATGAAATTTTACCCATTTTGACATAAATAATCAAACTAAGAGTTTTGAAAGTAAACAAGCCGAGTATAATCATTAAGATGTCACAAAGCTTACTTGTGACTAGAAATCGTTGTTTTTAGCCTTAACTTCTCATAGGGAACGTGGGACATTAACCGATAACGAAGTTTTTACGATTTTGTATAAAATCATAATTCTAATAGTTTTAAAATTTAACAAGATGAGCATAAAAATATTTTATTTACAAACGCTTATTTTTTAATAGAAATCGTTGTTTTAAGCCCTACCTTCACATTGGAAACGTGGGAAATAGAATTATAATGAAGTTTTACCAATTTTGACATAAATAATCAAACTAAGAGTTTTGAAAGTAAACAAGCCGAGTATAATCATTAAAGCCTTCACAAAGCTTATTGTAACTAGAAATAGTTGTTTGAAGCCTTAACTTCACATTGGAAACGTGAGAAATTGAACTATAATGAAGTTTTACCCATTTTGACATAAATAATCAAACTAAGAGTTTTGAAAGTAAACAAGCCGAGTATAATCATTAAGATGTCAAATCGTTGTTTTTAGCCTTAACTTCTCGTAGGGAACGTGGGACATTGGACGATAACGAAGTTTTTACGATTTTGTATAAAATCATAATTCTAATAGTTTTAAAATTTAACAAGATGAGCATAAAAATATTTTATCTACAAACGCTTATTTTTTAATAGAAATCGTTGTTTTAAGCCCTACCTTCACATTGGAAACGTGGGAAATAGAATTATAATGAAGTTTTACCGATTTTGACATAAATAATCAAACTAAGAGTTTTGAAAGTAAACAAGCCGAGTATAATCATTAAAGCTTTCACAAAGCTTATTGTGACTAGAAATAGTTGTTTTAAGCCTTAACTTCACATTGAAAACGTGGAAAATCGAACTATAATGAAGTTTTACCCATTTTGACATAAATAATCAAACTAAGAGTTTTGAAAGTAAACAAGCCGAGTATAATCATTAAGATGTCACAAAGCTTATTGTACTAGAAATTGTTGTTTTTAGCCTTAACTTCTCGTAGGGAACGTGGGACATTGGACGATAATGAAGTTTTAACGATTTTGTATAAAATCATAATTTTAATAGTTTTAAAATTTAATAAGACGAGCATAAACATATTTTATCCACAAACGCTTATTTTTAATAGAAATTGTTGTTTTAAGCCCTACCTTCACATTGGAAACGTGGGAAATCGAATTATAATGAAGTTTTATCCATTTGGACATAAATAATCAAACTAAGAGTTTTGAAAGTAAACAAGCCGAGTATAATCGTTAAGATTTCACAAAGCTTATTGTGACTAGAAATCGTTGTTTTTAGCCTTAACGTCTCATAGGGAACGTGGGACATTGGACGCTAATGAAGTTTTAACGATTTTGTATAAAATCATAGTTCTAATAGTTTTAAAATTTAAACAAGCCGAGTATAATCATTAAGATGTCACAAAGCTTATTGTGACTAGAAATCGTTGTTTTTATCCTTAACTTCTCATAGGGAACGTGGGACATTGGACGATAACGAAGTTTTAACGATTTAGTATAAAATCATAATTCTAATAGTTTTAAAATTTAACAAGACGAGCATAAACATATTTTATCTACAAACACTTATTTTTAATAGAAATCGTTGTTTTAAGCCCTACCTTCACATTGGAAACGTGAGAAATCGAATTATAATGAAGTTTTACCCATTTTGACATAAATAATCAAACTAAGAGTTTTGAAAGTAAACAAGCCGAGTATAATCATTAAGATGTCACAAAGCTTATTGTGACTAGAAATCGTAGTTTTTAGAATTAACTTCTCGTAGGGAACGTGGGACATTGGACGATAACGAAGTTTTAACGATTTTGTATAAAATCATAATTCTAATAGTTTTAAAATTTAACAAGACGAGCATAAACATATTTTATCTACAAACGCTTATTTTTAATTAAAATCGTTGTTTTAAGCCTTAACTTCACATTGGAAACGTGGGAAATAGAATTATAATGAAGTTTTACCGATTTTGACATAAATAGTCAAACTAAGAGTTTTGAAAGTAAACAAGCCGAGTATAATCATTAAAGCTTTCACAAAGCTTATTGTGACTAGAAATAGTTGTTTTAAGCCTTAACTTCACATTGAAAACGTGGGAAATCGAACTATAATGAAGTTTTACCCATTTTGACATAAATAATCAAACTAAGAGTTTTGAAAGTAAACAAGCCGAGTATAATCATTAAGATGTCACAAAGCTTATTGTGACTAGAAATCGTTGTTTTTATCCTTAACTTCTCATAGGGAACGTGGGACATTGGACGATAACGAAGTTTTAACGATTTAGTATAAAATCATAATTCTAATAGTTTTAAAATTTAACAAGACGAGCATAAACATATTTTATCTACAAACCCTTATTTTTAATAGAAATCGTTGTTTTAAACCCTACCTTCACATTGGAAACATGGGAAATCGAATTATAATGAAGCTTTACCCATTTTGACATAAATAATCAAACTAAGAGTTTTGAAAGTAAACAAGCCGAGTATAATCATTAAAGCTTTCACAAAGCTTATTGTGACTAGAAATAGTTGTTTTAAGCCTTAACTTCACATTGAAAACGTGGGAAATCGAACTATAATGAAATTTTACCCATTTTGACATAAATAATCAAACTAAGAGTTTTGAAAGTAAACAAGCCGAGTATAATCATTAAGATGTCACAAAGCTTACTTGTGACTAGAAATCGTTGTTTTTAGCCTTAACTTCTCATAGGGAACGTGGGACATTAACCGATAACGAAGTTTTTACGATTTTGTATAAAATCATAATTCTAATAGTTTTAAAATTTAACAAGATGAGCATAAAAATATTTTATTTACAAACGCTTATTTTTTAATAGAAATCGTTGTTTTAAGCCCTACCTTCACATTGGAAACGTGGGAAATAGAATTATAATGAAGTTTTACCAATTTTGACATAAATAATCAAACTAAGAGTTTTGAAAGTAAACAAGCCGAGTATAATCATTAAAGCCTTCACAAAGCTTATTGTAACTAGAAATAGTTGTTTTAAGCCTTAACTTCACATTGGAAACGTGAGAAATTGAACTATAATGAAGTTTTACCCATTTTGACATAAATAATCAAACTAAGAGTTTTGAAAGTAAACAAGCCGAGTATAATCATTAAGATGTCACAAAGCTTATTGTGACTAGAAATCGTTGTTTTTAGCCTTAACTTCTCATAGGGAACGTGGGACATTGGACGATAACGAAGTTTTTACGATTTTGTATAAAATCATAATTCTAATAGTTTTAAAATTTAACAAGATGAGCATAAAAATATTTTATCTACAAACGCTTATTTTTTAATAGAAATCGTTGTTTTAAGCCCTACCTTCACATTGGAAACGTGGGAAATAGAATTATAATGAAGTTTTACCGATTTTGACATAAATAATCAAACTAAGAGTTTTGAAAGTAAACAAGCCGAGTATAATCATTAAAGCTTTCACAAAGCTTATTGTGACTAGAAATAGTTGTTTTAAGCCTTAACTTCACATTGAAAACGTGGAAAATCGAACTATAATGAAGTTTTACCCATTTTGACATAAATAATCAAACTAAGAGTTTTGAAAGTAAACAAGCCGAGTATAATCATTAAGATGTCACAAAGCTTATTGTACTAGAAATTGTTGTTTTTAGCCTTAACTTCTCGTAGGGAACGTGGGACATTGGACGATAATGAAGTTTTAACGATTTTGTATAAAATCATAATTTTAATAGTTTTAAAATTTAATAAGACGAGCATAAACATATTTTATCCACAAACGCTTATTTTTAATAGAAATTGTTGTTTTAAGCCCTACCTTCACATTGGAAACGTGGGAAATCGAATTATAATGAAGTTTTATCCATTTGGACATAAATAATCAAACTAAGAGTTTTGAAAGTAAACAAGCCGAGTATAATCGTTAAGATTTCACAAAGCTTATTGTGACTAGAAATCGTTGTTTTTAGCCTTAACGTCTCATAGGGAACGTGGGACATTGGACGCTAACGAAGTTTTAACGATTTTGTATAAAATCATAGTTCTAATAGTTTTAAAATTTAAACAAGCCGAGTATAATCATTAAGATGTCACAAAGCTTATTGTGACTAGAAATCGTTGTTTTTATCCTTAACTTCTCATAGGGAACGTGGGACATTGGACGATAACGAAGTTTTAACGATTTAGTATAAAATCATAATTCTAATAGTTTTAAAATTTAACAAGACGAGCATAAACATATTTTATCTACAAACACTTATTTTTAATAGAAATCGTTGTTTTAAGCCCTACCTTCACATTGGAAACGTGAGAAATCGAATTATAATGAAGTTTTACCCATTTTGACATAAATAATCAAACTAAGAGTTTTGAAAGTAAACAAGCCGAGTATAATCATTAAGATGTCACAAAGCTTATTGTGACTAGAAATCGTAGTTTTTAGAATTAACTTCGTAGGGAACGTGGGACATTGGACGATAACGAAGTTTTAACGATTTTGTATAAAATCATAATTCTAATAGTTTTAAAATTTAACAAGACGAGCATAAACATATTTTATCTACAAACGCTTATTTTTAATTAAAATCGTTGTTTTAAGCCTTAACTTCACATTGGAAACGTGGGAAATAGAATTATAATGAAGTTTTACCGATTTTGACATAAATAGTCAAACTAAGAGTTTTGAAAGTAAACAAGCCGAGTATAATCATTAAGATGTCACAAAGCTTATGGTGACTAGAAATCGTAGTTTTTAGCCTTAACTTCTCGTAGGGAACGTGGGACATTGGACGATAACGAAGTTTTAACGATTTTGTATAAAATCATAATTCTAATAGTTTTAAAATTTAACAAGACGAGCATAAACATATTTTATCTACAAACGCTTATTTTCAATTAAAATCGTTGTTTTAAGCCTTAACTTCACATTGGAAACGTGGGAAATCGAACTATAATGAAGTTTTACCCATTTTGACATAAATAATCAAACTAAGAGATTTGAAAGTAAACAAGCCGAGTATAATCATTAAAGCCTTCACAAAGCTTATTGTAACTAGAAATAGTTGTTTTAAGCCTTAACTTCGCATTGGAAACGTGAGAAATTGAACTATAATGAAGTTTTACCCATTTTGACATAAATAATCAAACTAAGAGTTTTGAAAGTAAACAAGCCGAGTATAATCATTAAGATGTCACAAAGTTTATTGTGACTAGAAATCGTTGTTTTTAGTGTTAACTTCTCGTAGGGAACGTGGGACATTGGACGATAACGAAGTTTTTACGATTTTGTATAAAATCATAATTCTAATAGTTTTAAAATTTAACAAGATGAGCATAAAAATATTTTATCTACAAACGCTTATTTTTAATAGAAATCGTTGTTTTAAGCCCTACCGTCACATTGGAAACGTGGGAAATAGAATTATAATGAAGTTTTACCGATTTTGACATAAATAATCAAACTAAGAGTTTTGAAAGTAAACAAGCCGAGTATAATCATTAAAGCTTTCACAAAGCTTATTGTGACTAGAAATAGTTGTTTTAAGCCTTAACTTCACATTGAAAACGTGGGAAATCGAACTATAATGAAGTTTTACCCATTTTGACATAAATAATCAAACTAAGAGTTTTGAAAGTAAACAAGCCGAGTATAATCATTAAGATGTCACAAAGCTTATTGTACTAGAAATTGTTGTTTTTAGCCTTAACTTCTCGTAGGGAACGTGGGACATTGGACGATAATGAAGTTTTAACGATTTTGTATAAAATCATAATTTTAATAGTTTTAAAATTTAACAAGACGAGCATAAACATATTTTATCCACAAACGCTTATTTTTAATAGAAATTGTTGTTTTAAGCCCTACCTTCACATTGGAAACGTGGGAAATCGAATTATAATGAAGTTTTACCCATTTGGACATAAATAATCAAACTAAGAGTTTTGAAAGTAAACAAGCCGAGTATATAATCGTTAAGATGTCAAAAAGCTTATTGTGACTAGAAATCGTTGTTTTTAGCCTTAACGTCTCATAGGGAACGTGGGACATTGACGATAACGAAGTTTTAACGATTTTGTATAAAATCATAGTTCTAATAGTTTTAAAATTTAAACAAGCCGAGTATAATCATTAAGATGTCACAAAGCTTATTGTGACTAGAAATCGTTGTTTTTATCCTTAACTTCTCATAGGGAACGTGGGACATTGGACGATAACGAAGTTTTAACGATTTAGTATAAAATCATAATTCTAATAGTTTTAAAATTTAACAAGACGAGCATAAACATATTTTATCTACAAACACTTATTTTTAATAGAAATCGTTGTTTTAAACCCTACCTTCACATTGGAAACGTGGGAAATCGAATTATAATGAAGCTTTACCCATTTTGACATAAATAATCAAACTAAGAGTTTTGAAAGTAAACAAGCCGAGTATAATCATTAAAGCTTTCACAAAGCTTATTGTGACTAGAAATAGTTGTTTTAAGCCTTAACTTCACATTGAAAACGTGGGAAATCGAACTATAATGAAATTTTACCCATTTTGACATAAATAATCAAACTAAGAGTTTTGAAAGTAAACAAGCCGAGTATAATCATTAAGATGTCACAAAGCTTACTGTGACTAGAAATCGTTGTTTTTAGCCTTAACTTCTCATAGGGAACGTGGGACATTAACCGATAACGAAGTTTTTACGATTTTGTATAAAATCATAATTCTAATAGTTTTAAAATTTAACAAGATGAGCATAAAAATATTTTATTTACAAACGCTTATTTTTTAATAGAAATCGTTGTTTTAAGCCCTACCTTCACATTGGAAACGTGGGAAATAGAATTATAATGAAGTTTTACCAATTTTGACATAAATAATCAAACTAAGAGTTTTGAAAGTAAACAAGCCGAGTATAATCATTAAAGCCTTCACAAAGCTTATTGTAACTAGAAATAGTTGTTTGAAGCCTTAACTTCACATTGGAAACGTGAGAAATTGAACTATAATGAAGTTTTACCCATTTTGACATAAATAATCAAACTAAGAGTTTTGAAAGTAAACAAGCCGAGTATATAATCATTAAGATGTCAAATCGTTGTTTTTAGCCTTAACTTCTCGTAGGGAACGTGGGACATTGGACGATAACGAAGTTTTTACGATTTTGTATAAAATCATAATTCTAATAGTTTTAAAATTTAACAAGATGAGCATAAAAATATTTTATCTACAAACGCTTATTTTTTAATAGAAATCGTTGTTTTAAGCCCTACCTTCACATTGGAAACGTGGGAAATAGAATTATAATGAAGTTTTACCGATTTTGACATAAATAATCAAACTAAGAGTTTTGAAAGTAAACAAGCCGAGTATAATCATTAAAGCTTTCACAAAGCTTATTGTGACTAGAAATAGTTGTTTTAAGCCTTAACTTCACATTGAAAACGTGGAAAATCGAACTATAATGAAGTTTTACCCATTTTGACATAAATAATCAAACTAAGAGTTTTGAAAGTAAACAAGCCGAGTATAATCATTAAGATGTCACAAAGCTTATTGTACTAGAAATTGTTGTTTTTAGCCTTAACTTCTCGTAGGGAACGTGGGACATTGGACGATAATGAAGTTTTAACGATTTTGTATAAAATCATAATTTTAATAGTTTTAAAATTTAATAAGACGAGCATAAACATATTTTATCCACAAACGCTTATTTTTAATAGAAATTGTTGTTTTAAGCCCTACCTTCACATTGGAAACGTGGGAAATCGAATTATAATGAAGTTTTATCCATTTGGACATAAATAATCAAACTAAGAGTTTTGAAAGTAAACAAGCCGAGTATAATCGTTAAGATTTCACAAAGCTTATTGTGACTAGAAATCGTTGTTTTTAGCCTTAACGTCTCATAGGGAACGTGGGACATTGGACGCTAACGAAGTTTTAACGATTTTGTATAAAATCATAGTTCTAATAGTTTTAAAATTTAAACAAGCCGAGTATAATCATTAAGATGTCACAAAGCTTATTGTGACTAGAAATCGTTGTTTTTATCCTTAACTTCTCATAGGGAACGTGGGACATTGGACGATAACGAAGTTTTAACGATTTAGTATAAAATCATAATTCTAATAGTTTTAAAATTTAACAAGACGAGCATAAACATATTTTATCTACAAACACTTATTTTTAATAGAAATCGTTGTTTTAAGCCCTACCTTCACATTGGAAACGTGAGAAATCGAATTATAATGAAGTTTTACCCATTTTGACATAAATAATCAAACTAAGAGTTTTGAAAGTAAACAAGCCGAGTATAATCATTAAGATGTCACAAAGCTTATTGTGACTAGAAATCGTAGTTTTTAGAATTAACTTCTCGTAGGGAACGTGGGACATTGGACGATAACGAAGTTTTAACGATTTTGTATAAAATCATAATTCTAATAGTTTTAAAATTTAACAAGACGAGCATAAACATATTTTATCTACAAACGCTTATTTTTAATTAAAATCGTTGTTTTAAGCCTTAACTTCACATTGGAAACGTGGGAAATAGAATTATAATGAAGTTTTACCGATTTTGACATAAATAGTCAAACTAAGAGTTTTGAAAGTAAACAAGCCGAGTATAATCATTAAAGCTTTCACAAAGCTTATTGTGACTAGAAATAGTTGTTTTAAGCCTTAACTTCACATTGAAAACGTGGGAAATCGAACTATAATGAAGTTTTACCCATTTTGACATAAATAATCAAACTAAGAGTTTTGAAAGTAAACAAGCCGAGTATAATCATTAAGATGTCACAAAGCTTATTGTGACTAGAAATCGTTGTTTTTATCCTTAACTTCTCATAGGGAACGTGGGACATTGGACGATAACGAAGTTTTAACGATTTAGTATAAAATCATAATTCTAATAGTTTTAAAATTTAACAAGACGAGCATAAACATATTTTATCTACAAACCCTTATTTTTAATAGAAATCGTTGTTTTAAACCCTACCTTCACATTGGAAACATGGGAAATCGAATTATAATGAAGCTTTACCCATTTTGACATAAATAATCAAACTAAGAGTTTTGAAAGTAAACAAGCCGAGTATAATCATTAAAGCTTTCACAAAGCTTATTGTGACTAGAAATAGTTGTTTTAAGCCTTAACTTCACATTGAAAACGTGGGAAATCGAACTATAATGAAATTTTACCCATTTTGACATAAATAATCAAACTAAGAGTTTTGAAAGTAAACAAGCCGAGTATAATCATTAAGATGTCACAAAGCTTATTGTGACTAGAAATCGTTGTTTTTAGCCTTAACTTCTCATAGGGAACGTGGGACATTAACCGATAACGAAGTTTTTACGATTTTGTATAAAATCATAATTCTAATAGTTTTAAAATTTAACAAGATGAGCATAAAAATATTTTATTTACAAACGCTTATTTTTTAATAGAAATCGTTGTTTTAAGCCCTACCTTCACATTGGAAACGTGGGAAATAGAATTATAATGAAGTTTTACCAATTTTGACATAAATAATCAAACTAAGAGTTTTGAAAGTAAACAAGCCGAGTATAATCATTAAAGCCTTCACAAAGCTTATTGTAACTAGAAATAGTTGTTTTAAGCCTTAACTTCACATTGGAAACGTGAGAAATTGAACTATAATGAAGTTTTACCCATTTTGACATAAATAATCAAACTAAGAGTTTTGAAAGTAAACAAGCCGAGTATAATCATTAAGATGTCAAATCGTTGTTTTTAGCCTTAACTTCTCGTAGGGAACGTGGGACATTGGACGATAACGAAGTTTTTACGATTTTGTATAAAATCATAATTCTAATAGTTTTAAAATTTAACAAGATGAGCATAAAAATATTTTATCTACAAACGCTTATTTTTTAATAGAAATCGTTGTTTTAAGCCCTACCTTCACATTGGAAACGTGGGAAATAGAATTATAATGAAGTTTTACCGATTTTGACATAAATAATCAAACTAAGAGTTTTGAAAGTAAACAAGCCGAGTATAATCATTAAAGCTTTCACAAAGCTTATTGTGACTAGAAATAGTTGTTTTAAGCCTTAACTTCACATTGAAAACGTGGAAAATCGAACTATAATGAAGTTTTACCCATTTTGACATAAATAATCAAACTAAGAGTTTTGAAAGTAAACAAGCCGAGTATAATCATTAAGATGTCACAAAGCTTATTGTACTAGAAATTGTTGTTTTTAGCCTTAACTTCTCGTAGGGAACGTGGGACATTGGACGATAATGAAGTTTTAACGATTTTGTATAAAATCATAATTTTAATAGTTTTAAAATTTAATAAGACGAGCATAAACATATTTTATCCACAAACGCTTATTTTTAATAGAAATTGTTGTTTTAAGCCCTACCTTCACATTGGAAACGTGGGAAATCGAATTATAATGAAGTTTTATCCATTTGGACATAAATAATCAAACTAAGAGTTTTGAAAGTAAACAAGCCGAGTATAATCGTTAAGATTTCACAAAGCTTATTGTGACTAGAAATCGTTGTTTTTAGCCTTAACGTCTCATAGGGAACGTGGGACATTGGACGCTAACGAAGTTTTAACGATTTTGTATAAAATCATAGTTCTAATAGTTTTAAAATTTAAACAAGCCGAGTATAATCATTAAGATGTCACAAAGCTTATTGTGACTAGAAATCGTTGTTTTTATCCTTAACTTCTCATAGGGAACGTGGGACATTGGACGATAACGAAGTTTTAACGATTTAGTATAAAATCATAATTCTAATAGTTTTAAAATTTAACAAGACGAGCATAAACATATTTTATCTACAAACACTTATTTTTAATAGAAATCGTTGTTTTAAGCCCTACCTTCACATTGGAAACGTGAGAAATCGAATTATAATGAAGTTTTACCCATTTTGACATAAATAATCAAACTAAGAGTTTTGAAAGTAAACAAGCCGAGTATAATCATTAAGATGTCACAAAGCTTATTGTGACTAGAAATCGTAGTTTTTAGAATTAACTTCTCGTAGGGAACGTGGGACATTGGACGATAACGAAGTTTTAACGATTTTGTATAAAATCATAATTCTAATAGTTTTAAAATTTAACAAGACGAGCATAAACATATTTTATCTACAAACGCTTATTTTTAATTAAAATCGTTGTTTTAAGCCTTAACTTCACATTGGAAACGTGGGAAATAGAATTATAATGAAGTTTTACCGATTTTGACATAAATAGTCAAACTAAGAGTTTTGAAAGTAAACAAGCCGAGTATAATCATTAAAGCTTTCACAAAGCTTATTGTGACTAGAAATAGTTGTTTTAAGCCTTAACTTCACATTGAAAACGTGGGAAATCGAACTATAATGAAGTTTTACCCATTTTGACATAAATAATCAAACTAAGAGTTTTGAAAGTAAACAAGCCGAGTATAATCATTAAGATGTCACAAAGCTTATTGTACTAGAAATTGTTGTTTTTAGCCTTAACTTCTCGTAGGGAACGTGGGACATTGGACGATAATGAAGTTTTAACGATTTTGTATAAAATCATAATTTTAATAGTTTTAAAATTTAACAAGACGAGCATAAACATATTTTATCCACAAACGCTTATTTTTAATAGAAATTGTTGTTTTAAGCCCTACCTTCACATTGGAAACGTGGGAAATCGAATTATAATGAAGTTTTACCCATTTGGACATAAATAATCAAACTAAGAGTTTTGAAAGTAAACAAGCCGAGTATAATCGTTAAGATGTCACAAAGCTTATTGTGACTAGAAATCGTTGTTTTTAGCCTTAACGTCTCATAGGGAACGTGGGACATTGACGGTATAACGAAGTTTTAACGATTTTGTATAAAATCATAGTTCTAATAGTTTTAAAATTTAAACAAGCCGAGTATAATCATTAAGATGTCACAAAGCTTATTGTGACTAGAAATCGTTGTTTTTATCCTTAACTTCTCATAGGGAACGTGGGACATTGGACGATAACGAAGTTTTAACGATTTAGTATAAAATCATAATTCTAATAGTTTTAAAATTTAACAAGACGAGCATAAACATATTTTATCTACAAACACTTATTTTTAATAGAAATCGTTGTTTTAAGCCCTACCTTCACATTGGAAACGTGGGAAATCGAATTATAATGAAGCTTTACCCATTTTGACATAAATAATCAAACTAAGAGTTTTGAAAGTAAACAAGCCGAGTATAATCATTAAAGCTTTCACAAAGCTTATTGTGACTAGAAATAGTTGTTTTAAGCCTTAACTTCACATTGAAAACGTGGGAAATCGAACTATAATGAAATTTTACCCATTTTGACATAAATAATCAAACTAAGAGTTTTGAAAGTAAACAAGCCGAGTATAATCATTAAGATGTCACAAAGCTTACTTGTGACTAGAAATCGTTGTTTTTAGCCTTAACTTCTCATAGGGAACGTGGGACATTAACCGATAACAAAGTTTTTACGATTTTGTATAAAATCATAATTCTAATAGTTTTAAAATTTAACAAGATGAGCATAAAAATATTTTATTTACAAACGCTTATTTTTTAATAGAAATCGTTGTTTTAAGCCCTACCTTCACATTGGAAACGTGGGAAATAGAATTATAATGAAGTTTTACCAATTTTGACATAAATAATCAAACTAAGAGTTTTGAAAGTAAACAAGCCGAGTATAATCATTAAAGCCTTCACAAAGCTTATTGTAACTAGAAATAGTTGTTTTAAGCCTTAACTTCACATTGGAAACGTGAGAAATTGAACTATAATGAAGTTTTACCCATTTTGACATAAATAATCAAACTAAGAGTTTTGAAAGTAAACAAGCCGAGTATAATCATTAAGATGTCACAAAGTTTATTGTGACTAGAAATCGTTGTTTTTAGTGTTAACTTCTCGTAGGGAACGTGGGACATTGGACGATAACGAAGTTTATACGATTTTGTATAAAATCATAATTCTAATAGTTTTAAAATTTAACAAGATGAGCATAAAAATATTTTATCTACAAACGCTTATTTTTAATAGAAATCGTTGTTTTAAGCCCTACCTTCACATTGGAAACGTGGGAAA
This sequence comes from Stephania japonica, assembly GCA_039657345.1. Taxonomy (NCBI): domain Eukaryota; kingdom Viridiplantae; phylum Streptophyta; class Magnoliopsida; order Ranunculales; family Menispermaceae; genus Stephania; species Stephania japonica. The sequence continues at coordinate 51,800,215 of CM077556.1, read as the reverse complement.
TAGAATTATAATGAAGTTTTACCGATTTTGACATAAATAATCAAACTAAGAGTTTTGAAAGTAAACAAGCCGACTATAATCATTAAAGCTTTCACAAAGCTTATTGTGACTAGAAATAGTTGTTTTAAGCCTTAACTTCACATTGAAAACGTGGGAAATCGAACTATAATGAAATTTTACCCATTTTGACATAAATAATCAAACTAAGAGTTTTGAAAGTAAACAAGCCGAGTATAATCATTAAGATGTCACAAAGCTTACTTGTGACTAGAAATCGTTGTTTTTAGCCTTAACTTCTCATAGGGAACGTGGGACATTAACCGATAACGAAGTTTTTACGATTTTGTATAAAATCATAATTCTAATAGTTTTAAAATTTAACAAGATGAGCATAAAAATATTTTATTTACAAACGCTTATTTTTTAATAGAAATCGTTGTTTTAAGCCCTACCTTCACATTGGAAACGTGGGAAATAGAATTATAATGAAGTTTTACCAATTTTGACATAAATAATCAAACTAAGAGTTTTGAAAGTAAACAAGCCGAGTATAATCATTAAAGCCTTCACAAAGCTTATTGTAACTAGAAATAGTTGTTTTAAGCCTTAACTTCACATTGGAAACGTGAGAAATTGAACTATAATGAAGTTTTACCCATTTTGACATAAATAATCAAACTAAGAGTTTTGAAAGTAAACAAGCCGAGTATAATCATTAAGATGTCACAAAGCTTATTGTACTAGAAATTGTTGTTTTTAGCCTTAACTTCTCGTAGGGAACGTGGGACATTGGACGATAATGAAGTTTTAACGATTTTGTATAAAATCATAATTTTAATAGTTTTAAAATTTAACAAGACGAGCATAAACATATTTTATCCACAAACGCTTATTTTTAATAGAAATTGTTGTTTTAAGCCCTACCTTCACATTGGAAACGTGGGAAATCGAATTATAATGAAGTTTTACCCATTTGGACATAAATAATCAAACTAAGAGTTTTGAAAGTAAACAAGCCGAGTATAATCGTTAAGATGTCACAAAGCTTATTGTGACTAGAAATCGTTGTTTTTAGCCTTAACGTCTCATAGGGAACGTGGGACATTGGACGATAACGAAGTTTTAACGATTTTGTATAAAATCATAGTTCTAATAGTTTTAAAATTTAAACAAGCCGAGTATAATCATTAAGATGTCACAAAGCTTATTGTGACTAGAAATCGTTGTTTTTATCCTTAACTTCTCATAGGGAACGTGGGACATTGGACGATAACGAAGTTTTAACGATTTAGTATAAAATCATAATTCTAATAGTTTTAAAATTTAACAAGACGAGCATAAACATATTTTATCTACAAACACTTATTTTTAATAGAAATCGTTGTTTTAAGCCCTACCTTCACATTGGAAACGTGGGAAATCGATTTATAATGAAGCTTTACCCATTTTGACATAAATAATCAAACTAAGAGTTTTGAAAGTAAACAAGCCGAGTATAATCATTAAAGCTTTCACAAAGCTTATTGTGACTAGAAATAGTTGTTTTAAGCCTTAACTTCACATTGAAAACGTGGGAAATCGAACTATAATGAAATTTTACCCATTTTGACATAAATAATCAAACTAAGAGTTTTGAAAGTAAACAAGCCGAGTATAATCATTAAGATGTCACAAAGCTTACTTGTGACTAGAAATCGTTGTTTTTAGCCTTAACTTCTCATAGGGAACGTGGGACATTAACCGATAACGAAGTTTTTACGATTTTGTATAAAATCATAATTCTAATAGTTTTAAAATTTAACAAGATGAGCATAAAAATATTTTATTTACAAACGCTTATTTTTTAATAGAAATCGTTGTTTTAAGCCCTACCTTCACATTGGAAACGTGGGAAATAGAATTATAATGAAGTTTTACCAATTTTGACATAAATAATCAAACTAAGAGTTTTGAAAGTAAACAAGCCGAGTATAATCATTAAAGCCTTCACAAAGCTTATTGTAACTAGAAATAGTTGTTTTAAGCCTTAACTTCACATTGGAAACGTGAGAAATTGAACTATAATGAAGTTTTACCCATTTTGACATAAATAATGAAACTAAGAGTTTTGAAAGTAAACAAGCCGAGTATAATCATTAAGATGTCACAAAGTTTATTGTGACTAGAAATCGTTGTTTTTAGTGTTAACTTCTCGTAGGGAACGTGGGACATTGGACGATAACGAAGTTTTTACGATTTTGTATAAAATCATAATTCTAATAGTTTTAAAATTTAACAAGATGAGCATAAAAATATTTTATCTACAAACGCTTATTTTTAATAGAAATCGTTGTTTTAAGCCCTACCTTCACATTGGAAACGTGGGAAATAGAATTATAATGAAGTTTTACCGATTTTGACATAAATAATCAAACTAAGAGTTTTGAAAGTAAACAAGCCGACTATAATCATTAAAGCTTTCACAAAGCTTATTGTGACTAGAAATAGTTGTTTTAAGCCTTAACTTCACATTGAAAACGTGGGAAATCGAACTATAATGAAGTTTTACCCATTTTGACATAAGTAATCAAACTAAGAGTTTTGAAAGTAAACAAGCCGAGTATAATCATTAAGATGTCACAAAGCTTATTGTACTAGAAATCGTTGTTTTTAGCCTTAACTTCACGTAGGGAACGTGGGACATTGGACGATAACAAAGTTTTAACGATTTGGTATAAAATCATAATTCTAATAGTTTTCAAATTTATTAAGACGAGCATAAACTTATTTTATCTACAAACGCTTATTTTTAATAGAAATCGTTGTTTTAAGCCTTAACTTCACATTGGAAACGTGGGAAATCGAACTATAATGAAGTTTTACCTATTTTGACATAAATAATCAAACTAAGAGTTTTAAAAGTAAACAAGCCGAGTATAATCAATAAAGCCTTCACAAAGCTTATAGTGACTAGAAATAGTTGTTTTAAGCCTTAACTTCACATTGAAAACGTGGGAAATCGAACTATAATGAAATTTTACCCATTTTGACATAAATAATCAAACTAAGAGTTTTGAAAGTAAACAAGCCGAGTATAATCATTAAGATGTCACAAAGCTTATTGTGACTAGAAATCGTTGTTTTTAGCCTTAACTTCTCATAGGGAACGTGGGACATTGGACGATAACGAAGTTTTTACGATTTTGTATAAAATCATAATTCTAATAGTTTTAAAATTTAACAAGATGAGCATAAAAATATTTTATCTACAAACGCTTATTTTTTAATAGAAATCGTTGTTTTAAGCCCTACCTTCACATTGGAAACGTGGGAAATAGAATTATAATGAAGTTTTACCGATTTTGACATAAATAATCAAACTAAGAGTTTTGAAAGTAAACAAGCCGAGTATAATCATTAAAGCTTTCACAAAGCTTATTGTGACTAGAAATAGTTGTTTTAAGCCTTAACTTCACATTGAAAACGTGGAAAATCGAACTATAATGAAGTTTTACCCATTTTGACATAAATAATCAAACTAAGAGTTTTGAAAGTAAACAAGCCGAGTATAATCATTAAGATGTCACAAAGCTTATTGTACTAGAAATTGTTGTTTTTAGCCTTAACTTCTCGTAGGGAACGTGGGACATTGGACGATAATGAAGTTTTAACGATTTTGTATAAAATCATAATTTTAATAGTTTTAAAATTTAATAAGACGAGCATAAACATATTTTATCCACAAACGCTTATTTTTAATAGAAATTGTTGTTTTAAGCCCTACCTTCACATTGGTAACGTGGGAAATCGAATTATAATGAAGTTTTATCCATTTGGACATAAATAATCAAACTAAGAGTTTTGAAAGTAAACAAGCCGAGTATAATCGTTAAGATTTCACAAAGCTTATTGTGACTAGAAATCGTTGTTTTTAGCCTTAACGTCTCATAGGGAACGTGGGACATTGGACGCTAACGAAGTTTTAACGATTTTGTATAAAATCATAGTTCTAATAGTTTTAAAATTTAAACAAGCCGAGTATAATCATTAAGATGTCACAAAGCTTATTGTGACTAGAAATCGTTGTTTTTATCCTTAACTTCTCATAGGGAACGTGGGACATTGGACGATAACGAAGTTTTAACGATTTAGTATAAAATCATAATTCTAATAGTTTTAAAATTTAACAAGACGAGCATAAACATATTTTATCTACAAACACTTATTTTTAATAGAAATCGTTGTTTTAAGCCCTACCTTCACATTGGAAACGTGAGAAATCGAATTATAATGAAGTTTTACCCATTTTGACATAAATAATCAAACTAAGAGTTTTGAAAGTAAACAAGCCGAGTATAATCATTAAGATGTCACAAAGCTTATTGTGACTAGAAATCGTAGTTTTTAGAATTAACTTCTCGTAGGGAACGTGGGACATTGGACGATAACGATAACGAAGTTTTAACGATTTTGTATAAAATCATAATTCTAATAGTTTTAAAATTTAACAAGACGAGCATAAACATATTTTATCTACAAACGCTTATTTTTAATTAAAATCGTTGTTTTAAGCCTTAACTTCACATTGGAAACGTGGGAAATCGAACTATAATGAAGTTTTACCCATTTTGACATAAATAATCAAACTAAGAGATTTGAAAGTAAACAAGCCGAGTATAATCATTAAAGCCTTCACAAAGCTTATTGTAACTAGAAATAGTTGTTTTAAGCCTTAACTTCACATTGGAAACGTGAGAAATTGAACTATAATGAAGTTTTACCCATTTTGACATAAATAATCAAACTAAGAGTTTTGAAAGTAAACAAGCCGAGTATAATCATTAAGATGACACAAAGTTTATTGTGACTAGAAATCGTTGTTTTTAGTGTTAACTTCTCGTAGGGAACGTGGGACATTGGACGATAACGAAGTTTTTACGATTTTGTATAAAATCATAATTCCAATAGTTTTAAAATTTAACAAGATGAGCATAAAAATATTTTATCTACAAACGCTTATTTTTAATAGAAATCGTTGTTTTAAGCCCTACCGTCACATTGGAAACGTGGGAAATAGAATTATAATGAAGTTTTACCGATTTTGACATAAATAATCAAACTAAGAGTTTTGAAAGTAAACAAGCCGAGTATAATCATTAAAGCTTTCACAAAGCTTATTGTGACTAGAAATAGTTGTTTTAAGCCTTAACTTCACATTGAAAACGTGGGAAATCGAACTATAATGAAGTTTTACCCATTTTGACATAAGTAATCAAACTAAGAGTTTTGAAAGTAAACAAGCCGAGTATAATCATTAAGATGTCACAAAGCATATTGTGACTAGAAATCGTTGTTTTTATCCTTAACTTCTCATAGGGAACGTGGGACATTGGACGATAACGAAGTTTTAACGATTTAGTATAAAATCATAATTCTAATAGTTTTAAAATTTAACAAGACGAGCATAAACATATTTTATCTACAAACACTTATTTTTAATAGAAATCGTTGTTTTAAGCCCCTACCTTCACATTGGAAACGTGAGAAATCGAATTATAATGAAGTTTTACCCATTTTGACATAAATAATCAAACTAAGAGTTTTGAAAGTAAACAAGCCGAGTATAATCATTAAGATGTCTCAAAGCTTATTGTGACTAGAAATCGTAGTTTTTAGCCTTAACTTCTCGTAGGGAACGTGGGACATTGGACGATAACGAAGTTTTAACGATTTTGTATAAAATCATAATTCTAATAGTTTTAAAATTTAACAAGACGAGCATAAACATATTTTATCTACAAACGCTTATTTTTAATTAAAATCGTTGTTTTAAGCCTTAACTTCACATTGGAAACGTGGGAAATCGAACTATAATGAAGTTTTACCCATTTTGACATAAATAATCAAACTAAGAGATTTGAAAGTAAACAAGCCGAGTATAATCATTAAAGCCTTCACAAAGCTTATTGTAACTAGAAATAGTTGTTTTAAGCCTTAACTTCGCATTGGAAACGTGAGAAAATTGAACTATAATGAAGTTTTACCCATTTTGACATAAATAATCAAACTAAGAGTTTTGAAAGTAAACAAGCCGAGTATAATCATTAAGATGTCACAAAGTTTATTGTGACTAGAAATCGTTGTTTTTAGTGTTAACTTCTCGTAGGGAACGTGGGACATTGGACGATAACGAAGTTTTTACGATTTTGTATAAAATCATAATTCTAATAGTTTTAAAATTTAACAAGATGAGCATAAAAATATTTTATCTCGCAAACGCTTATTTTTAATAGAAATCGTTGTTTTAAGCCCTACCGTCACATTGGAAACGTGGGAAATAGAATTATAATGAAGTTTTACCGATTTTGACATAAATAATCAAACTAAGAGTTTTGAAAGTAAACAAGCCGAGTATAATCATTAAAGCTTTCACAAAGCTTATTGTGACTAGAAATAGTTGTTTTAAGCCTTAACTTCACATTGAAAACGTGGGAAATCGAACTATAATGAAGTTTTACCCATTTTGACATAAATAATCAAACTAAGAGTTTTGAAAGTAAACAAGCCGAGTATAATCATTAAGATGTCACAAAGCTTATTGTACTAGAAATTGTTGTTTTTAGCCTTAACTTCTCGTAGGGAACGTGGGACATTGGACGATAATGAAGTTTTAACGATTTTGTATAAAATCATAATTTTAATAGTTTTAAAATTTAACAAGACGAGCATAAACATATTTTATCCACAAACGCTTATTTTTAATAGAAATTGTTGTTTTAAGCCCTACCTTCACATTGGAAACGTGGGAAATCGAATTATAATGAAGTTTTACCCATTTGGACATAAATAATCAAACTAAGAGTTTTGAAAGTAAACAAGCCGAGTATAATCGTTAAGATGTCACAAAGCTTATTGTGACTAGAAATCGTTGTTTTTAGCCTTAACGTCTCATAGGGAACGTGGGACATTGGACGGTAACGAAGTTTTAACGATTTTGTATAAAATCATAGTTCTAATAGTTTTAAAATTTAAACAAGCCGAGTATAATCATTAAGATGTCACAAAGCTTATTGTGACTAGAAATCGTTGTTTTTATCCTTAACTTCTCATAGGGAACGTGGGACATTGGACGATAACGAAGTTTTAACGATTTAGTATAAAATCATAATTCTAATAGTTTTAAAATTTAACAAGACGAGCATAAACATATTTTATCTACAAACACTTATTTTTAATAGAAATCGTTGTTTTAAGCCCTACCTTCACATTGGAAACGCGTGGGAAATCGAATTATAATGAAGCTTTACCCATTTTGACATAAATAATCAAACTAAGAGTTTTGAAAGTAAACAAGCCGAGTATAATCATTAAAGCTTTCACAAAGCTTATTGTGACTAGAAATAGTTGTTTTAAGCCTTAACTTCACATTGAAAACGTGGGAAATCGAACTATAATGAAGTTTTACCCATTTTGACATAAATAATCAAACTAAGAGTTTTGAAAGTAAACAAGCCGAGTATAATCATTAAGATGTCACAAAGCTTATTGTGACTAGAAATCGTTGTTTTTAGCCTTAACGTCTCATAGGGAACGTGGGACATTGGATGATAACGAAGTTTTAACGATTTTGTATAAAATCATAGTTCTAATAGTTTTAAAATTTAAACAAACCGAGTATAATCATTAAGATGTCACAAAGCTTATTGTGACTAGAAATCGTTGTTTTTAGCCTTAACTTCTCATAGGGAACGTGGGACATTGGACGATAACGAAGTTTTTACGATTTTGTATAAAATCATAATTCTAATAGTTTTAAAATTTAACAAGATGAGCATAAAAATATTTTATCTACAAACGCTTATTTTTTAATAGAAATCGTTGTTTTAAGCCCTACCTTCACATTGGAAACGTGGGAAATAGAATTATAATGAAGTTTTACCAATTTTGACATAAATAATCAAACTAAGAGTTTTGAAAGTAAACAAGCCGAGTATAATCATTAAAGCTTTCACAAAGCTTATTGTAACTAGAAATAGTTGTTTTAAGCCTTAACTTCACATTGGAAACGTGAGAAATTGAACTATAATGAAGTTTTACCCATTTTGACATAAATAATCAAACTAAGAGTTTTGAAAGTAAACAAGCCGAGTATAATCATTAAGATGTCACTAAGTTTATTGTGACTAGAAATCGTTGTTTTTAGTGTTAACTTCTCGTAGGGAACGCGGGACATTGGACGATAACGAAGTTTTTACGATTTTGTATAAAATCATAATTCTAATAGTTTTAAAATTTAACAAGATGAGCATAAAAATATTTTATCTACAAACGCTTATTTTTAAAAGAAATCGTTGTTTTAAGCCCTACCTTCACATTGGAAACGTGGGAAATAGAATTATAATGAAGTTTTACCGTTTTTGACATAAATAATCAAACTAAGAGTTTGGAAAGTAAACAAGCCGAGTATAATCATTAAAGCTTTCACAAAGCTTATTGTGACTAGAAATAGTTGTTTTAAGCCTTAACTTCACATTGAAAACGTGGGAAATCGAACTATAATGAAGTTTTACCCATTTTGACATAAGTAATCAAACTAAGAGTTTTGAAAGTAAACAAGCCGAGTATAATCATTAAGATGTCACAAAGCTTATTGTACTAGAAATCGTTGTTTTTAGCCTTAACTTCTCGTAGGGAACGTGGGACATTGGACGATAACAAAGTTTTAACGATTTGGTATAAAATCATAATTCTAATAGTTTTCAAATTTATTAAGACGAGCATAAACTTATTTTATCTACAAACGCTTATTTTTAATAGAAATCGTTGTTTTAAGCCTTAACTTCACATTGGAAACGGGGAAATCGAACTATAATGAAGTTTTACCTATTTTGACATAAATAATCAAACTAAGAGTTTTAAAAGTAAACAAGCCGAGTATAATCAATAAAGCCTTCACAAAGCTTATTGTGACTAGAAATAGTTGTTTTAAGCCTTAACTTCACATTGAAAACGTGGGAAATCGAACTATAATGAAATTTTACCCATTTTGACATAAATAATCAAACTAAGAGTTTTGAAAGTAAACAAGCCGAGTATAATCATTAAGATGTCACAAAGCTTATTGTGACTAGAAATCGTTGTTTTTAGCCTTAACTTCTCATAGGGAACGTGGGACATTGGACGATAACGAAGTTTTTACGATTTTGTATAAAATCATAATTCTAATAGTTTTAAAATTTAACAAGATGAGCATAAAAATATTTTATCTACAAACGCTTATTTTTTAATAGAAATCGTTGTTTTAAGCCCTACCTTCACATTGGAAACGTGGGAAATAGAATTATAATGAAGTTTTACCGATTTTGACATAAATAATCAAACTAAGAGTTTTGAAAGTAAACAAGCCGAGTATAATCATTAAAGCTTTCACAAAGCTTATTGTGACTAGAAATAGTTGTTTTAAGCCTTAACTTCACATTGAAAACGTGGGAAATCGAACTATAATGAAGTTTTACCCATTTTGACATAAATAATCAAACTAAGAGTTTTGAAAGTAAACAAGCCGAGTATAATCATTAAGATGTCACAAAGCATATTGTGACTAGAAATCGTTGTTTTTATCCTTAACTTCTCATAGGGAACGTGGGACATTGGACGATAACGAAGTTTTAACGATTTAGTATAAAATCATAATTCTAATAGTTTTAAAATTTAACAAGACGAGCATAAACATATTTTATCTACAAACACTTATTTTTAATAGAAATCGTTGTTTTAAGCCCTACCTTCACATTGGAAACGTGAGAAATCGAATTATAATGAAGTTTTACCCATTTTGACATAAATAATCAAACTAAGAGTTTTGAAAGTAAACAAGCCGAGTATAATCATTAAGATGTCTCAAAGCTTATTGTGACTAGAAATCGTAGTTTTTAGCCTTAACTTCTCGTAGGGAACGTGGGACATTGGACGATAACGAAGTTTTAACGATTTTGTATAAAATCATAATTCTAATAGTTTTAAAATTTTAACAAGACGAGCATAAACATATTTTATCTACAAACGCTTATTTTTAATTAAAATCGTTGTTTTAAGCCTTAACTTCACATTGGAAACGTGGGAAATCGAACTATAATGAAGTTTTACCCATTTTGACATAAATAATCAAACTAAGAGATTTGAAAGTAAACAAGCCGAGTATAATCATTAAAGCCTTCACAAAGCTTATTGTAACTAGAAATAGTTGTTTTAAGCCTTAACTTCGCATTGGAAACGTGAGAAATTGAACTATAATGAAGTTTTACCCATTTTGACATAAATAATCAAACTAAGAGTTTTGAAAGTAAACAAGCCGAGTATAATCATTAAGATGACACAAAGTTTATTGTGACTAGAAATCGTTGTTTTTAGTGTTAACTTCTCGTAGGGAACGTGGGACATTGGACGATAACGAAGTTTTTACGATTTTGTATAAAATCATAATTCCAATAGTTTTAAAATTTAACAAGATGAGCATAAAAATATTTTATCTACAAACGCTTATTTTTAATAGAAATCGTTGTTTTAAGCCCTACCGTCACATTGGAAACGTGGGAAATAGAATTATAATGAAGTTTTACCGATTTTGACATAAATAATCAAACTAAGAGTTTTGAAAGTAAACAAGCCGAGTATAATCATTAAAGCTTTCACAAAGCTTATTGTGACTAGAAATAGTTGTTTTAAGCCTTAACTTCACATTGAAAACGTGGGAAATCGAACTATAATGAAGTTTTACCCATTTTGACATAAGTAATCAAACTAAGAGTTTTGAAAGTAAACAAGCCGAGTATAATCATTAAGATGGCACAAAGCTTATTGTACTAGAAATCGTTGTTTTTAGCCTTAACTTCTCGTAGGGAACGTGGGACATTGGACGATAACGAAGTTTTAACGATTTGGTATAAAATCATAATTCTAATAGTTTTCAAATTTATTAAGACGAGCATAAACTTATTTTATCTACAAACGCTTATTTTTAATAGAAATCGTTGTTTTAAGCCTTAACTTCACATTGGAAACGTGGGAAATCGAACTATAATGAAGTTTTACCTATTTTGACATAAATAATCAAACTTAGAGTTTTAAAAGTAAACAAGCCGAGTATAATCAATAAAGCCTTCACAAAGCTTATTGTGACTAGAAATAGTTGTTTTAAGCCTTAACTTCACATTGAAAACGTGGGAAATCGAACTATAATGAAATTTTACCCATTTTGACATAAATAATCAAACTAAGAGTTTTGAAAGTAAACAAGCCGAGTATAATCATTAAGATGTCACAAAGCTTATTGTGACTAGAAATCGTTGTTTTTAGCCTTAACTTCTCATAGGGAACGTGGGACATTGGACGATAACGAAGTTTTTACGATTTTGTATAAAATCATAATTCTAATAGTTTTAAAATTTAATAAGATGAGCATAAAAATATTTTATCTACAAACGCTTATTTTTTAATAGAAATCGTTGTTTTAAGCCCTACCTTCACATTGGAAACGTGGGAAATAGAATTATAATGAAGTTTTACCGATTTTGACATAAACAATCAAACTAAGAGTTTTGAAAGTAAACAAGCCGAGTATAATCATTAAAGCTTTCACAAAGCTTATTGTGACTAGAAATAGTTGTTTTAAGCCTTAACTTCACATTGAAAACGTGGGAAATCGAACTATAATGAAGTTTTACCCATTTTGACATAAATAATCAAACTAAGAGTTTTGAAAGTAAACAAGCCGAGTATAATCATTAAGATGTCACAAAGCTTATTGTACTAGAAATTGTTGTTTTTAGCCTTAACTTCTCGTAGGGAACGTGGGACATTGACGATAATGAAGTTTTAACGATTTTGTATAAAATCATAATTTTAATAGTTTTAAAATTTAATAAGACGAGCATAAACATATTTTATCCACAAACGCTTATTTTTAATAGAAATTGTTGTTTTAAGCCCTACCTTCACATTGGAAACGTGGGAAATCGAATTATAATGAAGTTTTATCCATTTGGACATAAATAATCAAACTAAGAGTTTTGAAAGTAAACAAGCCGAGTATAATCGTTAAGATGTCACAAAGCTTATTGTGACTAGAAATCGTTGTTTTTAGCCTTAACGTCTCATAGGGAACGTGGGACATTGGACGCTAACGAAGTTTTAACGATTTTGTATAAAATCATAGTTCTAATAGTTTTAAAATTTAAACAAGCCGAGTATAATCATTAAGATGTCACAAAGCTTATTGTGACTAGAAATCGTTGTTTTTATCCTTAACTTCTCATAGGGAACGTGGGACATTGGACGATAACGAAGTTTTAACGATTTAGTATAAAATCATAATTCTAATAGTTTTAAAATTTAACAAGACGAGCATAAACATATTTTATCTACAAACACTTATTTTTAATAGAAATCGTTGTTTTAAGCCCTACCTTCACATTGGAAACGTGAGAAATCGAATTATAATGAAGTTTTACCCATTTTGACATAAATAATCAAACTAAGAGTTTTGAAAGTAAACAAGCCGAGTATAATCATTAAGATGTCACAAAGCTTATTGTGACTAGAAATCGTAGTTTTTAGCCTTAACTTCTCGTAGGGAACGTGGGACATTGGACGATAACGAAGTTTTAACGATTTTGTATAAAATCATAATTCTAATAGTTTTAAAATTTAACAAGACGAGCATAAACATATTTTATCTACAAACGCTTATTTTTAATTAAAATCGTTGTTTTAAGCCTTAACTTCACATTGGAAACGTGGGAAATCGAACTATAATGAAGTTTTACCCATTTTGACATAAATAATCAAACTAAGAGATTTGAAAGTAAACAAGCCGAGTATAATCATTAAAGCCTTCACAAAGCTTATTGTAACTAGAAATAGTTGTTTTAAGCCTTAACTTCACATTGGAAACGTGAGAAATTGAACTATAATGAAGTTTTACCCATTTTGACATAAATAATCAAACTAAGAGTTTTGAAAGTAAACAAGCCGAGTATAATCATTAAGATGTCACAAAGTTTATTGTGACTAGAAATCGTTGTTTTTAGAGTTAACTTCTCGTAGGGAACGTGGGACATTGGACGATAACGAAGTTTTTACGATTTTGTATAAAATCGTAATTCTAATAGTTTTAAAATTTAACAAGATGAGCATAAAAATATTTTATCTACAAACGCTTATTTTTAATAGAAATCGTTGTTTTAAGCCCTACCGTCACATTGGAAACGTGGGAAATAGTATTATAATGAAGCTTTACCGATTTTGACATAAATAATCAAACTAAAAGTTTTGAAAGTAAACAAGCCGAGTATAATCATTAAAGCTTTCACAAAGCTTATTGTGACTAGAAATAGTTGTTTTAAGCCTTAACTTCACATTGAAAACGTGGGAAATCGAACTATAATGAAGTTTTACCCATTTTGACATAACTAATCAAACTAAGAGTTTTGAAAGTAAACAAGCCGAGTATAATCATTAAGATGTCACAAAGCTTATTGTACTAGAAATCGTTGTTTTTAGCCTTAACTTCGTAGGGAACGTGGGACATTGGACGATAACGAAGTTTTAACGATTTGGTATAAAATCATAATTCTAATAGTTTTCAAATTTATTAAGACGAGCATAAACTTATTTTATCTACAAACGCTTATTTTTAATAGAAATCGTTGTTTTAAGCCTTAACTTCACATTGGAAACGTGGGAAATCGAACTATAATGAAGTTTTACCTATTTTGACATAAATAATCAAACTAAAAGTTTTAAAAGTAAACAAGCCGAGTATAATCAATAAAGCCTTCACAAAGCTTATTGTGACTAGAAATAGTTGTTTTAAGCCTTAACTTCACATTGAAAACGTGGGAAATCGAACTATAATGAAATTTTACCCATTTTGACATAAATAATCAAACTAAGAGTTTTGAAAGTAAACAAGTCGAGTATAATCATTAAGATGTCACAAAGCTTATTGTGACTAGAAATCGTTGTTTTTAGCCTTAACTTCTCATAGGGAACGTGGGACATTGGACGATAACGAAGTTTTTACGATTTTGTATAAAATCATAATTCTAATAGTTTTAAAATTTAACAAGATGAGCATAAAAATATTTTATCTACAAACGCTTATTTTTTAATAGAAATCGTTGTTTTAAGCCCTACCTTCACATTGGAAACGTGGGAAATAGAATTATAATGAAGTTTTACCGATTTTGACATAAATAATCAAACTAAGAGTTTTGAAAGTAAACAAGCCGAGTATAATCATTAAAGCTTTCACAAAGCTTATTGTGACTAGAAATAGTTGTTTTAAGCCTTAACTTCACATTGAAAACGTGGGAAATCGAACTATAATGAAGTTTTACCCATTTTGACATAAATAATCAAACTAAGAGTTTTGAAAGTAAACAAGCCGAGCATAATCATTAAGATGTCACAAAGCTTATTGTACTAGAAATTGTTGTTTTTAGCCTTAACTTCTCGTAGGGAACGTGGGACATTGGACGATAATGAAGTTTTAACGATTTTGTATAAAATCATAATTTTAATAGTTTTAAAATTTAATAAGACGAGCATAAACATATTTTATCCACAAACGCTTATTTTTAATAGAAATTGTTGTTTTAAGCCCTACCTTCACATTGGAAACGTGGGAAATCGAATTATAATGAAGTTTTATCCATTTGGACATAAATAATCAAACTAAGAGTTTTGAAAGTAAACAAGCCGAGTATAATCGTTAAGATGTCACAAAGCTTATTGTGACTAGAAATCGTTGTTTTTAGCCTTAACGTCTCATAGGGAACGTGGGACATTGGACGCTAACGAAGTTTTAACGATTTTGTATAAAATCATAGTTCTAATAGTTTTAAAATTTAAACAAGCCGAGTATAATCATTAAGATGTCACAAAGCTTATTGTGACTAGAAATCGTTGTTTTTATCCTTAACTTCTCATAGGGAACGTGGGACATTGGACGATAACGAAGTTTTAACGATTTAGTATAAAATCGTAATTCTAATAATTTTAAAATTTAACAAGACGAGCATAAACATATTTTATCTACAAACACTTATTTTTAATAGAAATCGTTGTTTTAAGCCCTACCTTCACATTGGAAACGTGAGAAATCGAATTATAATGAAGTTTTACCCATTTTGACATAAATAATCAAACTAAGAGTTTTGAAAGTAAACAAGCCGAGTATAATCATTAAGATGTCACCAAGCTTATTGTGACTAGAAATCGTAGTTTTTAGCCTTAACTTCTCGTAGGGAACGTGGGACATTGGACGATAACGAAGTTTTAACGATTTTGTATAAAATCATAATTCTAATAGTTTTAAAATTTAACAAGACGAGCATAAACATATTTTATCTACAAATGCTTATTTTTAATTGAAATCGTTGTTTTAAGCCTTAACTTCACATTGGAAACGTGGGAAATCGAACTATAATGAAGTTTTACCCATTTTGACATAAATAATCAAACTAAGAGATTTGAAAGTAAACAAGCCGAGTATAATCATTAAAGCCTTCACAAAGCTTATTGTAACTAGAAATAGTTGTTTTAAGCCTTAACTTCACATTGGAAACGTGAGAAATTGAACTATAATGAAGTTTTACCCATTTTGACATAAATAATCAAACTAAGAGTTTTGAAAGTAAACAAGCCGAGTATAATCATTAAGATGTCACAAAGTTTATTGTGACTAGAAATCGTTGTTTTTAGTGTTAACTTCTCGTAGGGAACGTGGGACATTGGACGATAACGAAAAATTAAGGATTTTGTATAAAATCGTAATTCTAATAGTTTTAAAATTTAACAAGATGAGCATAAAAATATTTTATCTACAAACGCTTATTTTTAATAGAAATCGTTGTTTTAAGCCCTACCTTCACATTGGAAACGTGGGAAATAGAATTATAATGAAGTTTTACCGATTTTGACATAAATAATCAAACTAAGAGTTTTGAAAGTAAACAAGCCGAGTATAATCATTAAAGCTTTCACAAAGCTTATTGTGACTAGAAATAGTTGTTTTAAGCCTTAACTTCACATTGAAAACGTGGGAAATCGAACTATAATGAAGTTTTACCCATTTTGACATAAGTAATCAAACTAAGAGTTTTGAAAGTAAACAAGCTGAGTATAATCATTAAGATGTCACAAAGCTTATTGTACTAGAAATCGTTGTTTTTAGCCTTAACTTCTCGTAGGGAACGTGGGACATTGGACGATAACGAAGTTTTAACGATTTGGTATAAAATCATAATTCTAATAGTTTTCAAATTTATTAAGACGAGCATAAACTTATTTTATCTACAAACGCCTATTTTTAATAGAAATCGTTGTTTTAAGCCTTAACTTCACATTGGAAATGTGGGAAATCGAACTATAATGAAATTTTACCTATTTTGATATAAATAATCAAACTAAGAGTTTTAAAAGTAAACAAGCCGTGTATAATCAATAAAGCCTTCACAAAGCTTATTGTGACTAGAAATAGTTGTTTTAAGCCTTAACTTCACATTGAAAACGTGGGAAATCGAATTATAATGAAATTTTACCCATTTTGACATAAATAATCAAACTAAGAGTTTTGAAAGTAAACAAGCCGAGTATAATCATTAAGATGTCACAAAGCTTATTGTGACTAGAAATCGCTGTTTTTAGCCTTAACTTCTCATAGGGAACGTGGGACATTGGACGATAACGAAGTTTTTACGATTTTGTATAAAATCATAATTCTAATAGTTTTAAAATTTAACAAGATGAGCATAAAAATATTTTATCTACAAACGCTTATTTTTCAATAGAAATCGTTGTTTTAAGCCCTACCTTCACATTGGAAACGTGGGAAATAGAATTATAATGAAGTTTTACCGATTTTGACATAAATAATCAAACTAAGAGTTTTGAAAGTAAACAAGCCGAGTATAATCATTAAAGCTTTCACAAAGCTTATTGTGACTAGAAATAGTTGTTTTAAGCCTTAACTTCACATTGAAAACGTGGGAAATCGAACTATAATGAAGTTTTACCCATTTTGACATAAATAATCAAACTAAGAGTTTTGAAAGTAAACAAGCCGAGTATAATCATTAAGATGTCTCAAAGCTTATTGTACTAGAAATTGTTGTTTTTAGCCTTAACTTCTCGTAGGGAACGTGGGACATTGGACGATAATGAAGTTTTAACGATTTTGTATAAAATCATAATTTTAATAGTTTTAAAATTTAATAAGACGAGCATAAACATGTTTTATCCACAAACGCTTATTTTTAATAGAAATTGTTGTTTTAAGCCCTACCTTCACATTGGAAACGTGGGAAATCGAGTTATAATGAAGTTTTATCCATTTGGACATAAATAATCAAACTAAGAGTTTTGAAAGTAAACAAGCCGAGTATAATCGTTAAGATGTCACAAAGCTTATTGTGACTAGAAATCGTTGTTTTTAGCCTTAACGTCTCATAGGGAACGTGGGACATTGGACGCTAACGAAGTTTTAACGATTTTGTATAAAATCATAGTTCTAATAGTTTTAAAATTTAAACAAGCCGAGTATAATCATTAAGATGTCACAAAGCTTATTATGACTAGAAATCGTTGTTTTTAGCCTTAACTTCTCATAGGGAACGTGGAACATTGGACGATAACGAAGTTTTAACGATTTAGTATAAAATCATAATTCTAATAGTTTTAAAATTTAACAAGACGAGCATAAACATATTTTATCTACAAACACTTATTTTTAATAGAAATCGTTGTTTTAAGCCCTACGTTCACATTGGAAACGTGAGAAATCGAATTATAATGAAGTTTTACCCATTTTGACATAAATAATCAAACTAAGAGTTTTGAAAGTAAACAAGCCGAGTATAATCATTAAGATGTCACCAAGCTTATTGTGACTAGAAATCGTAGTTTTTAGCCTTAACTTCTCGTAGGGAACGTGGGACATTGGACGATAACGAAGTTTTAACGATTTTGTATAAAATCATAATTCTAATAGTTTTAAAATTTAACAAGACGAGCATAAACATATTTTATCTACAAATGCTTATTTTTAATTGAAATCGTTGTTTTAAGCCTTAACTTCACATTGGAAACGTGGGAAATCGAACTATAATGAAGTTTTACCCATTTTGACATAAATAATCAAACTAAGAGATTTGAAAGTAAACAAGCCGAGTATAATCATTAAGATGTCACAAAGCTTATTGTGACTAGAAATCGTTGTTTTTAGCCTTAACTTCTCATAGGGAACGTGGGACATTGGACGATAACGAAGTTTTTACGATTTTGTATAAAATCATAATTCTAATAGTTTTAAAATTTAACAAGATGAGCATAAAAATATTTTATCTACAAACGCTTATTTTTCAATAGAAATCGTTGTTTTAAGCCCTACCTTCACATTGGAAACGTGGGAAATAGAATTATAATGAAGTTTTACCGATTTTGACATAAATAATCAAACTAAGAGTTTTGAAAGTAAACAAGCCGAGTATAATCATTAAAGCTTTCACAAAGCTTATTGTGACTAGAAATAGTTGTTTTAAGCCTTAACTTCACATTGAAAACGTGGGAAATCGAACTATAATGAAGTTTTACCCATTTTGACATAAATAATCAAACTAAGAGTTTTGAAAGTAAACAAGCCGAGTATAATCATTAAGATGTCTCAAAGCTTATTGTACTAGAAATTGTTGTTTTTAGCCTTAACTTCTCGTAGGGAACGTGGGACATTGGACGATAATGAAGTTTTAACGATTTTGTATAAAATCATAATTTTAATAGTTTTAAAATTTAATAAGACGAGCATAAACATGTTTTATCCACAAACGCTTATTTTTAATAGAAATTGTTGTTTTAAGCCCTACCTTCACATTGGAAACGTGGGAAATCGAATTATAATGAAGTTTTATCCATTTGGACATAAATAATCAAACTAAGAGTTTTGAAAGTAAACAAGCCGAGTATAATCGTTAAGATGTCACAAAGCTTATTGTGACTAGAAATCGTTGTTTTTAGCCTTAACGTCTCATAGGGAACGTGGGACATTGGACGCTAACGAAGTTTTAACGATTTTGTATAAAATCATAGTTCTAATAGTTTTAAAATTTAAACAAGCCGAGTATAATCATTAAGATGTCACAAAGCTTATTGTGACTAGAAATCGTTGTTTTTAGCCTTAACTTCTCATAGGGAACGCGGGACATTGGACGATAACGAAGTTTTAACGATTTAGTATAAAATCATAATTCTAATAGTTTTAAAATTTAACAAGACGAGCATAAACATATTTTATCTACAAACACTTATTTTTAATAGAAATCGTTGTTTTAAGCCCTACGTTCACATTGGAAACGTGAGAAATCGAATTATAATGAAGTTTTACCCATTTTGACATAAATAATCAAACTAAGAGTTTTGAAAGTAAACAAGCCGAGTATAATCATTAAGATGTCACCAAGCTTATTGTGACTAGAAATCGTAGTTTTTAGCCTTAACTTCTCGTAGGGAACGTGGGACATTGGACGATAACGAAGTTTTAACGATTTTGTATAAAATCATAATTCTAATAGTTTTAAAATTTAACAAGACGAGCATAAACATATTTTATCTACAAATGCTTATTTTTAATTGAAATCGTTGTTTTAAGCCTTAACTTCACATTGGAAACGTGGGAAATCGAACTATAATGAAGTTTTACCCATTTTGACATAAATAATCAAACTAAGAGATTTGAAAGTAAACAAGCCGAGTATAATCATTAAAGCCTTCACAAAGCTTATTGTGACTAGAAATAGTTGTTTTAAGCCTTAACTTCACATTGAAAACGTGGGAAATCGAATTATAATGAAATTTTACCCATTTTGACATAAATAATCAAACTAAGAGTTTTGAAAGTAAACAAGCCGAGTATAATCATTAAGATGTCACAAAGCTTATTGTGACTAGAAATCGTTGTTTTTAGCCTTAACTTCTCATAGGGAACGTGGGACATTGGACGATAACGAAGTTTTTACGATTTTGTATAAAATCATAATTCTAATAGTTTTAAAATTTAACAAGATGAGCATAAAAATATTTTATCTACAAACGCTTATTTTTCAATAGAAATCGTTGTTTTAAGCCCTACCTTCACATTGGAAACGTGGGAAATAGAATTATAATGAAGTTTTACCGATTTTGACATAAATAATCAAACTAAGAGTTTTGAAAGTAAACAAGCCGAGTATAATCATTAAAGCTTTCACAAAGCTTATTGTGACTAGAAATAGTTGTTTTAAGCCTTAACTTCACATTGAAAACGTGGGAAATCGAACTATAATGAAGTTTTACCCATTTTGACATAAATAATCAAACTAAGAGTTTTGAAAGTAAACAAGCCGAGTATAATCATTAAGATGTCACAAAGCTTATTGTGACTAGAAATCGTTGTTTTTAGCCTTAACTTCTCATAGGGAACGTGGGACATTGGACGATAACGAAGTTTTTACGATTTTGTATAAAATCATAATTCTAATAGTTTTAAAGTTTAACAAGATGAGCATAAAAATATTTTATCTACAAACGCTTATTTTTAATAGAAATCGTTGTTTTAAGCCCTACCTTCACATTGGAAACGTGGGAAATAGAATTATAATGAAGTTTTACCCATTTTGACATAAATAATCAAACTAAGAGTTTTGAAAGTAAACATGCCGAGTATAATCATTAAAGCCTTCACAAAGCTTATTGTGACTAGAAATAGTTGTTTTAAGCCTTAACTTCACATTGAAAACGTGCGAAATTAAACTATAATGAAGTTTTACCCATTTTAACATAAATAATCAAACTAAGAGTTTTGAAAGTAAACAAGCCGAGTATAATCATTATGATGTCATAAAGCTTATTGTGACTAGAAATCGTTGTTTTTAGCCTTAACTTCTCGTAGGGAACGTGGGACATTGGACGATAACGAAATTTTAACAATTTTGTATATAAAATCATAATTCTAATAGTTTTAAAATTTTACAAGACGAGCATAAACAAATTTTATCTACAAACGCTTGTTTTTGATAGAAATCGTTGTTTTAAGCCTTAACTTCACATTGGAAACGTGGGAAATGAACAATAATGAAGTTTTAACCATTTTGACATAAATAATCAAACTAAGAGTTTTGAAAGTAAACAAGCCGAGTAAAATCAAATAAGCTTTCACAAAGATTATTGTGACTAGAAATAGTTGTTTTAAGCCTTAACTTCACATTGAAAACGTGGGAAATCGAACTATAATGAAGTTTTACCCATTTTGACATAAATAATCAAACTAAGAGTTTTGAATGTAAACAAGCCGAGTATAATCGTTAAGATGTCACAAAGCTTATTGTGACTAGAAATCGTTGTTTTTAGCCTTAACGTCTCGTAGGGAACGTGGGACATTGGACAATAATGAAGTTTTAACGATTTTGTATAAAATCATAGTTCTAATAGTTTTAAAATTTAAACAAGCGAGTATAATCATTAAGATGTCACAAAGCTTATTGTGAGTAGAAATCGTTATTTTTAGCCTTAACTTCTCATAGGGAACGTGGGACATTGGACGATAACGAAGTTTTAACGATTTAGTATAAAATCATAATTCTAATAGTATTAAAATTTAACTAGACGAGCATAAACATATTTTATCTACAAACGCTTATTTTTAATAGAAATCGTTGTTTTAAGCCCTACCTTCACGTTGAAAACGTGGGAAATCGAATTATAATGAAGTTTTACCCATTTTGACATAAATAATCAAACTAAGAGTTTTGAAAGTAAACAAGCCGAGTATAATCATTAAGATGTCACAAAGCTTATTGTACTAGAAATCGTTGTTTTTAGCCTTAACTTCTCGTAGGGAACGGGGGACATTGGACGATAACGAAGTTTTAACGATTTTGTATAAAATCATAATTCTAATAGTTTTAAAATTTAACAAGACGAGCATAAACATATTTTATCTACAAATGCTTATTTTTAATTGAAATCGTTGTTTTAAGCCTTAACTTCACATTGGAAACGTGGGAAATCGAACTATAATGAAGTTTTACCCATTTTGACATAAATAATCAAACTAAGAGATTTGAAAGTAAACAAGCCGAGTATAATCATTAAGATGTCACAAAGCTTATTGTGACTAGAAATCGTTGTTTTTAGCCTTAACTTCTCATAGGGAACGTGGGACATTGGACGATAACGAAGTTTTTACGATTTTGTATAAAATCATAATTCTAATAGTTTTAAAATTTAACAAGATGAGCATAAAAATATTTTATCTACAAACGCTTATTTTTCAATAGAAATCGTTGTTTTAAGCCCTACCTTCACATTGGAAACGTGGGAAATAGAATTATAATGAAGTTTTACCGATTTTGACATAAATAATCAAACTAAGAGTTTTGAAAGTAAACAAGCCGAGTATAATCATTAAAGCTTTCACAAAGCTTATTGTGACTAGAAATAGTTGTTTTAAGCCTTAACTTCACATTGAAAACGTGGGAAATCGAACTATAATGAAGTTTTACCCATTTTGACATAAATAATCAAACTAAGAGTTTTGAAAGTAAACAAGCCGAGTATAATCATTAAGATGTCTCAAAGCTTATTGTACTAGAAATTGTTGTTTTTAGCCTTAACTTCTCGTAGGGAACGTGGGACATTGGACGATAATGAAGTTTTAACGATTTTGTATAAAATCATAATTTTAATAGTTTTAAAATTTAATAAGACGAGCATAAACATGTTTTATCCACAAACGCTTATTTTTAATAGAAATTGTTGTTTTAAGCCCTACCTTCACATTGGAAACGTGGGAAATCGAATTATAATGAAGTTTTATCCATTTGGACATAAATAATCAAACTAAGAGTTTTGAAAGTAAACAAGCCGAGTATAATCGTTAAGATGTCACAAAGCTTATTGTGACTAGAAATCGTTGTTTTTAGCCTTAACGTCTCATAGGGAACGTGGGACATTGGACGCTAACGAAGTTTTAACGATTTTGTATAAAATCATAGTTCTAATAGTTTTAAAATTTAAACAAGCCGAGTATAATCATTAAGATGTCACAAAGCTTATTGTGACTAGAAATCGTTGTTTTTAGCCTTAACTTCTCATAGGGAACGTGGGACATTGGACGATAACGAAGTTTTAACGATTTAGTATAAAATCATAATTCTAATAGTTTTAAAATTTAACAAGACGAGCATAAACATATTTTATCTACAAACACTTATTTTTAATAGAAATCGTTGTTTTAAGCCCTACGTTCACATTGGAAACGTGAGAAATCGAATTATAATGAAGTTTTACCCATTTTGACATAAATAATCAAACTAAGAGTTTTGAAAGTAAACAAGCCGAGTATAATCATTAAGATGTCACCAAGCTTATTGTGACTAGAAATCGTAGTTTTTAGCCTTAACTTCTCGTAGGGAACGTGGGACATTGGACGATAACGAAGTTTTAACGATTTTGTATAAAATCATAATTCTAATAGTTTTAAAATTTAACAAGACGAGCATAAACATATTTTATCTACAAATGCTTATTTTTAATTGAAATCGTTGTTTTAAGCCTTAACTTCACATTGGAAACGTGGGAAATCGAACTATAATGAAGTTTTACCCATTTTGACATAAATAATCAAACTAAGAGATTTGAAAGTAAACAAGCCGAGTATAATCATTAAAGCCTTCACAAAGCTTATTGTGACTAGAAATAGTTGTTTTAAGCCTTAACTTCACATTGAAAACGCGTGGGAAATCGAATTATAATGAAATTTTACCCATTTTGACATAAATAATCAAACTAAGAGTTTTGAAAGTAAACAAGCCGAGTATAATCATTAAGATGTCACAAAGCTTATTGTGACTAGAAATCGTTGTTTTTAGCCTTAACTTCTCATAGGGAACGTGGGACATTGGACGATAACGAAGTTTTTACGATTTTGTATAAAATCATAATTCTAATAGTTTTAAAATTTAACAAGATGAGCATAAAAATATTTTATCTACAAACGCTTATTTTTCAATAGAAATCGTTGTTTTAAGCCCTACCTTCACATTGGAAACGTGGGAAATAGAATTATAATGAAGTTTTACCGATTTTGACATAAATAATCAAACTAAGAGTTTTGAAAGTAAACAAGCCGAGTATAATCATTAAAGCTTTCACAAAGCTTATTGTGACTAGAAATAGTTGTTTTAAGCCTTAACTTCACATTGAAAACGTGGGAAATCGAACTATAATGAAGTTTTACCCATTTTGACATAAATAATCAAACTAAGAGTTTTGAAAGTAAACAAGCCGAGTATAATCATTAAGATGTCACAAAGCTTATTGTGACTAGAAATCGTTGTTTTTAGCCTTAACTTCTCATAGGGAACGTGGGACATTGGACGATAACGAAGTTTTTACGATTTTGTATAAAATCATAATTCTAATAGTTTTAAAGTTTAACAAGATGAGCATAAAAATATTTTATCTACAAACGCTTATTTTTAATAGAAATCGTTGTTTTAAGCCCTACCTTCACATTGGAAACGTGGGAAATAGAATTATAATGAAGTTTTACCCATTTTGACATAAATAATCAAACTAAGAGTTTTGAAAGTAAACATGCCGAGTATAATCATTAAAGCCTTCACAAAGCTTATTGTGACTAGAAATAGTTGTTTTAAGCCTTAACTTCACATTGAAAACGTGCGAAATTAAACTATAATGAAGTTTTACCCATTTTAACATAAATAATCAAACTAAGAGTTTTGAAAGTAAACAAGCCGAGTATAATCATTATGATGTCATAAAGCTTATTGTGACTAGAAATCGTTGTTTTTAGCCTTAACTTCTCGTAGGGAACGTGGGACATTGGACGATAACGAAATTTTAACAATTTTGTATAAAATCATAATTCTAATAGTTTTAAAATTTTACAAGACGAGCATAAACAAATTTTATCTACAAACGCTTGTTTTTGATAGAAATCGTTGTTTTAAGCCTTAACTTCACATTGGAAACGTGGGAAATGAACAATAATGAAGTTTTAACCATTTTGACATAAATAATCAAACTAAGAGTTTTGAAAGTAAACAAGCCGAGTAAAATCAAATAAGCTTTCACAAAGATTATTGTGACTAGAAATAGTTGTTTTAAGCCTTAACTTCACATTGAAAACGTGGGAAATCGAACTATAATGAAGTTTTACCCATTTTGACATAAATAATCAAACTAAGAGTTTTGAATGTAAACAAGCCGAGTATAATCGTTAAGATGTCACAAAGCTTATTGTGACTAGAAATCGTTGTTTTTAGCCTTAACGTCTCGTAGGGAACGTGGGACATTGGACGATAATGAAGTTTTAACGATTTTGTATAAAATCATAGTTCTAATAGTTTTAAAATTTAAACAAGCGGAGTATAATCATTAAGATGTCACAAAGCTTATTGTGAGTAGAAATCGTTATTTTTAGCCTTAACTTCTCATAGGGAACGTGGGACATTGGACGATAACGAAGTTTTAACGATTTAGTATAAAATCATAATTCTAATAGTATTAAAATTTAACTAGACGAGCATAAACATATTTTATCTACAAACGCTTATTTTTAATAGAAATCGTTGTTTTAAGCCCTACCTTCACGTTGAAAACGTGGGAAATCGAATTATAATGAAGTTTTACCCATTTTGACATAAATAATCAAACTAAGAGTTTTGAAAGTAAACAAGCCGAGTATAATCATTAAGATGTCACAAAGCTTATTGTACTAGAAATCGTTGTTTTTAGCCTTAACTTCTCGTAGGGAACGGGGGACATTGGACGATAACGAAGTTTTAACGATTTTGTATAAAATCATAATTCTAATAGTTTTAAAATTTAACAAGACGAGCATAAACATATTTTATCTACAAACGCTTATTTTTAATAGAAATCGTTGTTTTAAGCCCTACCTTCACATTGGAAACGTGGGAAATAGAATTATAATGAAGTTTTACCCATTTTGACATAAATAATCAAACTAAGAGTTTTGAAAGTAAACATGCCGAGTATAATCATTAAAGCCTTCACAAAGCTTATTGTGACTAGAAATAGTTGTTTTAAGCCTGAACTTCACATTGGAAACGTGAGAAATTGAACTATAATGAAGTTTTACCCATTTTGACATAAATAATCAAACTAAGAGTTTTGAAAGTAAACAAGCCGAGTATAATCATTAAGATGTCACAAAGTTTATTGTGACTAGAAATCGTTGTTTTTAGTGTTAACTTCTCGTAGGGAACGTGGGACATTGGACGATAACGAAGTTTTTACGATTTTGTATAAAATCATAATTGTAATAGTTTTAAAGTTTAACAAGATGAGCATAAAAATATTTTATCTACAAACGCTTATTTTTAATAGAAATCGTTGTTTTAAGCCCTACCTTCACATTGAAAACGTGGGAAATAGAATTATAATGAAGTTTTACCATTTTGACATAAATAATCAAACTAAGAGTTTTGAAAGTAAACATGCCGAGTATAATCATTAAAGCCTTCACAAAGCTTATTGTGACTAGAAATAGTTGTTTTAAGCCTTAACTTCACATTGAAAACGTGCGAAATTAAACTATAATGAAGTTTTACCCATTTTGACATAAATAATCAAACTAAGAGTTTTGAAAGTAAACAAGCTGAGTATAATCGTTAAGATGTCACAAAGCTTATTGTGACTAGAAATCGTTGTTTTTAGCCTTAACGTCTCGTAGGGAACGTGGGACATTGGACGATAACGAAGTTTTAACTATTTTGTATAAAATCATAGTTCTAATAGTTTTAAAATTTAAACAAGCCGAGTATAATCATTAAGATGTCACAAAGCTTATTGTGAGTAGAAATCGTTATTTTTAGCCTTAACTTCTCATAGGGAACGTGGGACATTGGACGATAACGAAGTTTTAACGATTTAGTATAAAATCATAATTCTAATAGTATTAAAATTTAACAAGACGAGCATAAACATATTTTATCTACAAACGCTTATTTTTAATAGAAATCGTCGTTTTCAGCCCTACCTTCACATTGAAAACGTGAGAAATCGAATTATAATGAAGTTTTACCCATTTTGACATAAATAATCAAACTAAGAGTTTTGAAAGTAAACAAGCCGAGTATAATCATTAAGATGTCACAAAGCTTCTTGTACTAGAAATCGTTGTTTTTAGCCTTAACTTCTCGTAGGGAACGTGGGACATTGGACGATAACGAAGTTTTAACGATTTAGTATAAAATCATAATTCTAATAGTTTTAAAATTTAACAAGACGAGCATAAACATATTTTCTCTACAAACGCTTGTTTTTAATAGAAATCGTTGTTTTAAGCCCTACCTTTACATTGGAAACGTGGGAAATAGAATTATAATGAAGTTTTACCCATTTTGACATAAATAATCAAACTAAGAGTTTTGAAAGTAAACATGCCGAGTATAATCATTAAAGCTTTCACAAAGCTTATTGTGACTAGAAATAGTTGTTTTAAGCCTTAACTTCACATTGGAAACGTGAGAAATTGAACTATAATGAAGTTTTACTCATTTTGACATAAATAATCAAACTAAGAGTTTTGAAAGTAAACAAGCCGAGTATAATCATTAAGATGTCACAAAGTTTATTGTGACTAGAAATCGTTGTTTTTAGTGTTAACTTCTCGTAGGGAACGTGGGACATTGAACGATAACAAAGTTTTTACGATTTTGTATAAAATCATAATTCTAATAGTTTTAAAGTTTAACAAGATGAGCATAAAAATATTTTATCTACAAACGCTTATTTTTAATAGAAATCGTTGTTTTAAGCCCTACCTTCACATTGGAAACGTGGGAAATAGAATTATAATGAAGTTTTACCCATTTTGACATAAATAATCAAACTAAGAGTTTTGAAAGTAAATATGCCGAGTATAATCATTAAAGCCTTCACAAAGCTTATTGTGAGTAGAAATAGTTGTTTTAAGCCTTAACTTCACATTGAAAACGTGCGAAATTAAACTATAATGAAGTTTTACCCATTTTGACATAAATAATCAAACTAAGAGTTTTGAAAGTAAACAAGCCGAGTATAATCATTATGATGTCATAAAGCTTATTGTGACTAGAAATCGTTGTTTTTAGCCTTAACTTCTCGTAGGGAACGTGGGACATTGGACGATAACGAAATTTTAACAATTTTGTATAAAATCATAATTCTAATAGTTTTAAAATTTTACAAGACGAGCATAAACAAATTTTATCTACAAACGCTTGTTTTTGATAGAAATCGTTGTTTTAAGCCTTAACTTCACATTGGAAACGTGGGAAATGAACTATAATGAAGTTTTAACCATTTTGACATAAATAATCAAACTAAGAGTTTTGAAAGTAAACAAGCCGAGTAAAATCAAATAAGCTTTCACAAAGATTATTGTGACTAGAAATAGTTGTTTTAAGCCTTAACTTCACATTGAAAACGTGGGAAATCGAACTATAATGAAGTTTTACCCATTTTGACATAAATAATCAAACTAAGAGTTTTGAATGTAAACAAGCCGAGTATAATCGTTAAGATGTCACAAAGCTTATTGTGACTAGAAATCGTTGTTTTTAGCCTTAACGTCTCGTAGGGAACGTGGGACATTGGACGATAATGAAGTTTTAACGATTTTGTATAAAATCATAGTTCTAATAGTTTTAAAATTTAAACAAGCGGAGTATAATCATTAAGATGTCACAAAGCTTATTGTGAGTAGAAATCGTTATTTTTAGCCTTAACTTCTCGTAGGGAACGTGGGACATTGGACGATAACGAAGTTTTAACAGTATAAAATCATAATTCTAATAGTATTAAAATTTAACTAGACGAGCATAAACATATTTTATCTACAAACGCTTATTTTTAATAGAAATCGTTGTTTTAAGCCCTACCTTCACGTTGAAAACGTGGGAAATCGAATTATAATGAAGTTTTACCCATTTTGACATAAATAATCAAACTAAGAGTTTTGAAAGTAAACAAGCCGAGTATAATCATTAAGATGTCACAAAGCTTATTGTACTAGAAATCGTTGTTTTTAGCCTTAACTTCTCGTAGGGAACGTGGGACATTGGACGATAACGAAGTTTTAACGATTTAGTATAAAATCATAATTCTAATAGTTTTAAAATTTAACAAGACGAGCATAAACATATTTTCTCTACAAACGCTTATTTTTAATAGAAATCGTTGTTTTAAGCCCTACCTTTACATTGGAAACGTGGGAAATAGAATTATAATGAAGTTTTACCCATTTTGACGTAAATAATCAAACTAAGAGTTTTGAAAGTAAACATGCCGAGTATAATCATTAAAGCCTTCACAAAGCTTATTGTGACTAGAAATAGTTGTTTTAAGCCTTAACTTCACATTGGAAACGTGAGAAATTGAACTATAATGAAGTTTTACCCATTTTGACATAAATAATCAAACTAAGAGGTTTGAAAGTAAACAAGCCGAGTATAATCATTAAGATGTCACAAAGTTTATTGTGACTAGAAATCGTTGTTTTTAGCCTTAACTTCTCGTAGGGAACGTGGGACATTGGACGATAACGAAGTTTTTACGATTTTGTATAAAATCATAATTCTAATAGTTTTAAAGTTTAACAAGATGAGCATAAAAATATTTTATCTACAAACGCTTAGTTTTAATAGAAATCGTTGTTTTAAGCCCTACCTTCACATTGGAAACGTGGGAAATAGAATTATAATGAAGTTTTACCCATTTTGACATAAATAATCAAACTAAGAGTTTTGAAAGTAAACATGCCGAGTATAATCATTAAAGCCTTCACAAAGCTTATTGTGACTAGAAATAGTTGTTTTAAGCCTTAACTTCACATTGAAAACGTGCGAAATTAAACTATAATGAAGTTTTACCCATTTTGACATAAATAATCAAACTAAGAGTTTTGAAAGTAAACAAGCCGAGTATAATCATTATGATGTCATAAAGCTTATTGTGACTAGAAATCGTTGTTTTTAGCCTTAACTTCTCGTAGGGAACGTGGGACATTGGACGATAACGAAGTTTTAACATTTTTGTACAAAATCATAATTCTAATAGTTTTAAAATTTTACAAGACGAGCATAAACAAATTTTATCTACAAACGCTTGTTTTTGATAGAAATCGTTGTTTTAAGCCTTAACTTCACATTGGAAACGTGGGAAATGAACTATAATGAAGTTTTAACCATTTTGACATAAATAATCAAACTAAGAGTTTTGAAAGTAAACAAGCCTAGTAAAATCAAATAAGCTTTCACAAAGATTATTGTGACTAGAAATAGTTGTTTTAAGCCTTAACTTCACATTGAAAACGTGGGAAATCGAACTATAATGAAGTTTTACCCATTTTGACATAAATAATCAAACTAAGAGTTTTGAATGTAAACAAGCCGAGTATAATCGTTAAGATGTCACAAAGCTTATTGTGACTAGAAATCGTTATTTTTAGCCTTAACGTCTCGTAGGGAACGTGGGACATTGGACGATAACGAAGTTTTAACGATTTTGTATAAAATCATAGTTCTAATAGTTTTAAAATTTAAACAAGCCGAGTATAATCATTAAGATGTCACAAAGCTTATTGTGAGTAGAAATCGTTATTTTTAGCCTTAACTTCTCATAGGGAACGTGGGACATTGGACGATAACGAAGTTTTAACGATTTAGTATAAAATCATAATTCTAATAGTATTAAAATTTAACAAGACGAGCATAAACATATTTTATCTACAAACGCTTATTTTTAATAGAAATCGTTGTTTTAAGCCCTACCTTCACATTGAAAACGTGGGAAATCGAATTATAATGGAGTTTTACCCATTTTGACATAAATAATCAAACTAAGGGTTTTGAAAGTAAACAAGCCGAGTATAATCATTAAGATGTCACAAAGCTTATTGTGACTAGAAATCGTTGTTTTTAGCCTTAACTTCTCGTAGGGAACGTGGGACATTAGACGATAACGAAGTTTTAACGATTTTGTATAAAATCATAATTCTAATAGTTTTAAAATTTAACAAGACGAGCATAAACATATTTTATCTACAAACGCTTATTTTTAATAGAAATCGTTGTTTTAAGCCTTAACTTCACATTGGAAACGTGGGAAATCGAACTATAATGAAGTTTTACCCATTTTGACATAAATAATCAAACTAAGAGATTTGAAAGTAAACAAGCCGAGTATAATCATTAAAGCCTTTACAAAGCTTATTGTAACTAGAAATAGTTGTTTTAAGCCTTAACTTCACATTGGAAACGTGAGAAATTGAACTATAATGAAGTTTTACCCATTTTGACATAAATAATCAAACTAAGAGTTTTGAAAGTAAACAAGCCGAGTATAATCATTAAGATGTCACAAAGTTTATTGTGACTAGAAATCGTTGTTTTTAGTGTTAACTTCTCGTAGGGAACGTGGGACATTGGACGATAACGAAGTTTTTACGATTTTGTATAAAATCATAATTCTAATAGTTTTAAAGTTTAACAAGATGAGCATAAAAATATTTTATCTACAAACGCTTATTTTTAATAGAAATCGTTGTTTTAAGCCCTACCTTCACATTGGAAACGTGGGAAATAGAATTATAATGAAGTTTTACCCATTTTGACATAAATAATCAAACTAAGAGTTTTGAAAGTAAACATGCCGAGTATAATCATTAAAGCCTTCACAAAGCTTATTGTGACTAGAAATAGTTGTTTTAAGCCTTAACTTCACTTTGAAAACGTGGGAAATCGAACTATAATGAAGTTTTACCCATTTTGACATAAATAATCAAACTAAGAGTTTTGAAAGTAAACAAGCCAAGTATAATCATTAAGATGTCACAAAGCATATTGTACTAGAAATTGTTGTTTTTAGCCTTACCTTCTCGTAGGGAACGTGGGACATTGGACGATAATGAAGTTTTAACAATTTTGTATAAAATCATAATTCTAATAGTTTTAAAATTTTACAAGACGAGCATAAACAAATTTTATCTACAAACGCTTGTTTTTGATAGAAATCGTTGTTTTAAGCCTTAACTTCACATTGGAAACTTGGGAAATGAACTATAATGAAGTTTTAACCATTTTGACATAAATAATCAAACTAAGAGTTTTGAAAGTAAACAAGCCGAGTAAAATCAAATAAGCTTTCACAATGATTATTGTGACTAGAAATAGTTGTTTTAAGCCTTAACTTCACATTGAAAACGTGGGAAATCGAACTATAATGAAGTTTTACCCATTTTGACATAAATAATAAAACTAAGAGTTTTGAATGTAAACAAGCCGAGTATAATCGTTAAGATGTCACAAAGCTTATTGTGACTAGAAATCGTTGTTTTTAGCCTTAACGTCTCGTAGGGAACGTGGGACATTGGACGATAACGAAGTTTTAACGATTTTGTATAAAATCATAGTTCTAATAGTTTTAAAATTTAAACAAGCCGAGTATAATCATTAAGATGTCACAAAGCTTATTGTGACTAGAAATCGTTGTTTTTAGCCTTAACTTCTCATAGGGAACGTGGGACATTGGACGATAACGAAGTTTTAACGATTTAGTATAAAATCATAATTCTAATAGTTTTAAAATTTAACAAGATGAGCATAAACATATTTTATCTACAAACGCTTATTTTTAATGGAAATCGTTGTTTTAAGCCCTACCTTCACATTGGAAACGTGGGAAATCGAATTATAATGAAGTTTTACCCATTTTGACATAAATAATCAAACTAAGAGTTTTGAAAGTGAACAAGCCGAGTATAATCATTAAGATGCCACAGAGCTTATTGTGACTAGAAATCGTTGTTTTTAGCATTAACTTCTCGTAGGGAACGTGGGACATTGGACGATAACGAAGTTTTAACGATTTTGTATAAAATCATAATTCTTATAGTTTTAAAATTTAACAAGACGAGCATAAACATATTTTATCTACAAACGCTTATTTTTAATAGAAATCATTGTTTTAAGCCTTAACTTCACATTGGAAACGTGGGAAATCGAACTATAATGAAGTTTTACCCATTTTGACATAAATAATCAAACTAAGAGATTTGAAAGTAAACAAGCTGAGTATAATCATTAAAGCCTTCACAAAGCTTATTGTAACTAGAAATAGTTGTTTTAAGCCTTAACTTCACATTGGAAACGTGAGAAATTGAACTATAATGAAGTTTTACCCATTTTGACATAAATAATCAAACTAAGAGTTTTGAAAGTAAACAAGCCGAGTATAATCAATAAAGCCTTCACAAAGCTTATTGTGACTAGAAATAGTTGTTTTAAGCCTTAACTTCACATTGAAAACGTGGGAAATCGAACTATAATGAAGTTTTACCTATTTTGACATAAATAATCAAACTAAGAGTTTTGAAAGTAAACAAGCCGAGTATAATCATTAAGATGTCACACAAAGCTTATTGTACTAGAAATTGTTGTTTTTAGCCTTAACTTCTCGTAGGGAACGTGGGACATTGGACGATAATGAAGTTTTAACGATTTTGTATAAAATTATAATTTTAATAGTTTTAAAATTTAACAAGACGAGCATTAACATATTTTATCCACAAACGCTTATTTTTAATAGAAATCGTTGTTTTAAGCCCTACCTTCACATTGGAAACGTGGGAAATCGAATTATAATGGAGTTCTACCCATTTTGACATAAATAATCAAACTAAGAGTTTTGAAAGAAAACAAGCCGAGTATAATCGTTAAGATGTCACAAAGCTTATTGTGACTAGAAATCGTTGTTTTTAGCCTTAACGTCTCATAGGGAACGTGGGGCATTGGACGATAACGAAGTTTTAACGATTTTGTATAAAATCATAGTTCTAATAGTTTTAAAATTTAAACAAGCCGAGTATAATCATTAAGATGTCACAAAGCTTATTATGACTAGAAATCGTTGTTTTTATCCTTAACTTCTCATAGGGATCGTGGGACATTGGACGATAACGAAGTTTTAACGATTTAGTATAAAATCATAATTCTAATAGTTTTAAAATTTAACAAGACGAGCATAAACATATTTTATCTACAAACACTTATTTTTAATAGAAATCGTTGTTTTAAGCCCTACCTTCACATTGGAAACGTGGGAAATCGAATTATAATGAAGTTTTACCAATTTTGACATAAATAATCAAATTAAGAGTTTTGAAAGTAAACAAGCCGAGTATAATCATTAAGATGTCACAAAGCTTATTGTGACTAGAAATCGTAGTTTTTAGCCTTAACTTCTCGTAGGGAACGTGGGACATTGGACGATAACGAAGTTTTAACGATTTTGTATAAAATCATAATTCTAATAGTTTTAAAATTTAACAAGACGAGCATAAACATATTTTATCTACAAACGCTTATTTTTAATAGAAATCGTTGTTTTAAGCCCTACCTTCACATTGGAAACGTGGGAAATAGAATTATAATGAAGTTTTACCAATTTTGACATTAATAATCAAACTAAGAGTTTTGAAAGTAAACAAGCCGAGTATAATCATTAAAGCTTTCACAAAGCTTATTGTGACTAGAAATAGTTGTTTTAAGCTTTAACTTCACATTGAAAACGTGGGAAATCAAACTATAATGAAGTTTTACCCATTTTGACATAAATAATCAAACTAAGAGTTTTGAAAGTAAACAAGCCGAGTATAATCATTAAGATGTCACAAAGCTTATTGTACTAGAAATCGTTGTTTTTAGCCTTAACTTCTCGTAGGGAACGTGGGACATTGGACGATAATGAAGTTTTAACGATTTTGTATAAAATCATAATTCAAATAGTTTTAAAATTTAATCAGACGAGCATAAACATATTTTATCTACAAACGCTTATTTTTTATAGAAATCGTTGTTTTAAGCCTTAACTTCACATTGGAAACGTGGGAAATCGAACTATAATGAAGTTTTACCCATTTTGATATAAATAATCAAACTAAGAGTTTTGAAAGTAAACAAGCCGAGTATAATCATTAAGATGTCACAATGCTTATTGTGACTAGAAATCGTTGTTTTTAGCCTTAACTTCTCGTAGGAAACGTGGGACATTTACTTAAGTTTTAACGATTTTTTATAAAATCATAATTCTAATAGTTTTAAAATTTAACAAGAGGAGCATAAACATATTTTATCTACAAACGCTTATTTTTAATAGAAATCGTTGTTTTAAGCCTTAACTTCACATTGGAAACGTGGGAAATCGAACTATAATGAAGTTTTACCCATTTTGATATAAATAATCAAACTAAGAGTTTTGAAAGTAAACAAGCCGAGTATAATCATTAAGATGTCACAAAGCTTATTATGACTAGAAATCGTTGTTTTTAGCCTTAACTTCTCGTAGGGAACGTGGGACATTGGACGATAACGAAGTTTTAACAATTTTGTATAAAATTATAATTCTAATAGTTTTAAAATTTTACAAGACGAGCATAAACAAATTTTATCTACAAACGCTTGTTTTTGATAGAAATCGTTGTTTTAAGCCTTAACTTTACATTGGAAACGTGGGAAATGAACTATAATGAAGTTTTAACCATTTTGACATAAATAATAAAACTAAGAGTTTTGAAAGTAAACAAGCCGAGTAAAATCATTAAAGCTTTCACAAAGCTTATTGTGACTAGAAATAGTTGTTTTAAGACTTAACTTCACATTGAAAACGTGGGAAATCGAACTATAATGAAGTTTTACCCATTTTGACATAAAAAATCAAACTAAGAGATTTGAAAGTAAACAAGCCGAGTATAATCATTAAAGCCTTCACAAAGCTTATTGTAGCTAGAAATAGTTGTTTTAAGCCTTAACTTCACATTGGAAACGTGAGAAATTGAACTATAATGAAGTTTTACCCATTTTGACATAAATAATCAAACTAAGAGTTTTGAAAGTAAACAAGCCGAGTATAATCATTAAGATGTCACAAAGCTTATTGTGACTAGAAATCGTTGTTTTTAGTCTTAACTTCTCGTAGGGAACGTGGGACATTGGACGATAACGAAGTTTTTACGATTTTGTATAAAATCATAATTCTAATAGTTTTAAAATTTAACAAGATGAGCATAAAAATATTTTATCTACAAACGCTTATTTTTAATAGAAATCGTTGTTTTAAGCCCTACCTTCACATTGGAAACGTGGGAAATAGAATTATAATGAAGTTTTACCCATTTTGACATAAATAATCAAACTAAGAGTTTTGAAAGTAAACAAGCCGAGTATATTAATTAAAGCTTTCACAAAGCTTATTAAGACTAGAAATAGTTGTTTTAAGCCTTAACTTCACATTGAAAACGTGGGAAATCGAACTATAATGAAGTTTTACCCATTTTGACATAAATAATCAAACTAAGAGTTTTGAAAGTAAACAAGCCGAGTATAATCATTAAGATGTCACAAAGCTTATTGTGACTAGAAATCGTTGTTTTTAGCCTTAACTTCTCGTAGGGAATGTGGGACATTGGACGATAACGAAGTTTTAACGATGTTGTATAAAATCATAATTCTAATAGTTTTAAAATTTAACAAGACGAGCATAAACATATTTTATCTACAAACGCTTATTTTTAATAGAAATCAGTATTTTAAGCCCTACCTTCACATTGGAAACGTGGGAAATAGAATTATAATGAAGTTTTACCGATTTTGACATAAATAATCAAACTAAGAGTTTTGAAAGTAAACAAGCCGACTATAATCATTAAAGCTTTCACAAAGCTTATTGTGACTAGAAACAGCTTGTTTTAAGCCTTAACTTCACTTTGAAAACGTGGGAAATCGAACTATAATGAAGTTTTACCCATTTTGACATAAATAATCAAACTAAGAGTTTTGAAAGTAAACAAGACGAGTATAATCATTAAGATGTCAGAAAGCATATTGTACTAGAAATTGTTGTTTTTAGCCTTACCTTCTCGTAGTAGGAACGTGGGACATTGGACGATAATTAAGTTTTAACGATTTTGTATAAAATCATAATTTTAATAGTTTTAAAATTTAACAAGACGAGCATAAACATATTTTATACACAAACGCTTATTTTTAATAGAAATCGTTGTTTTAAGCCCTACCTTCACATTGGAAACGTGGGAAATCGAATTATAATGAAGTTTGACCCATTATGACTTAAATAATCAAACTAAGAGTTTTGAAAGTAAACAAGCCGAGTTTAATCGTTAAGATGTCACAAAGCTTATTGTGACTAGAAATCGATTTTTTTAGCCTTAGCGTCTCATAGGGAACGTGAGACATTGGACGATAACGAAGTTTTAACAATTTTGTATAAAATCATAGTTCTAATAGTTTTAAAATTTAAACAAGCCGAGTATAATCATTAAGATGTCACAAAGCTTATTGTGACTAGAAATCGTTGTTTTTACCCTTAACTTCTCATAGGGAACGTGGGACATTGGACGATAACGAAGTTTTAACGATTTAGTATAAAATCATAATTCTAATAGTTTTAAAATTTAACAAGATGAGCATAAACATATTTTATCTACAAACGCTTATTTTTAATGGAAATCGTTGTTTTAAGCCCTACCTTCACATTGGAAACGTGGGAAATCGAATTATAATGAAGTTTTACCCATTTTGACATAAATAATCAAACTAAGAGTTTTGAAAGTGAACAAGCCGAGTATAATCATTAAGATGCCACAGAGCTTATTGTGACTAGAAATCGTTGTTTTTAGCATTAACTTCTCGTAGGGAACGTGGGACATTGGACGATAACGAAGTTTTAACGATTTTGTATAAAATCATAATTCTTATAGTTTTAAAATTTAACAAGACGAGCATAAACATATTTTATCTACAAACGCTTATTTTTAATAGAAATCATTGTTTTAAGCCTTAACTTCACATTGGAAACGTGGGAAATCGAACTATAATGAAGTTTTACCCATTTTGACATAAATAATCAAACTAAGAGATTTGAAAGTAAACAAGCTGAGTATAATCATTAAAGCCTTCACAAAGCTTATTGTAACTAGAAATAGTTGTTTTAAGACTTAACTTCACATTGGAAACGTGAGAAATTGAACTATAATGAAGTTTTACCCATTTTGACATAAATAATCAAACTAAGAGTTTTGAAAGTAAACAAGCCGAGTATAATCAATAAAGCCTTCACAAAGCTTATTGTGACTAGAAATAGTTGTTTTAAGCCTTAACTTCACATTGAAAACGTGGGAAATCGAACTATAATGAAGTTTTACCCATTTTGACATAAATAATCAAACTAAGAGTTTTGAAAGTAAACAAGCCGAGTATAATCATTAAGATGTCACAAAGCTTATTGTACTAGAAATTGTTGTTTTTAGCCTTAACTTCTCGTAGGGAACGTGGGACATTGGACGATAATGAAGTTTTAACGATTTTGTATAAAATTATAATTTTAATAGTTTTAAAATTTAACAAGACGAGCATTAACATATTTTATCCACAAACGCTTATTTTTAATAGAAATCGTTGTTTTAAGCCCTACCTTCACATTGGAAACGTGGGAAATCGAATTATAATGGAGTTCTACCCATTTTGACATAAATAATCAAACTAAGAGTTTTGAAAGAAAACAAGCCGAGTATAATCGTTAAGATGTCACAAAGCTTATTGTGACTAGAAATCGTTGTTTTTAGCCTTAACGTCTCATAGGGAACGTGGGGCATTGGACGATAACGAAGTTTTAACGATTTTGTATAAAATCATAGTTCTAATAGTTTTAAAATTTAAACAAGCCGAGTATAATCATTAAGATGTCACAAAGCTTATTATGACTAGAAATCGTTGTTTTTATCCTTAACTTCTCATAGGGATCGTGGGACATTGGACGATAACGAAGTTTTAACGATTTAGTATAAAATCATAATTCTAATAGTTTTAAAATTTAACAAGACGAGCATAAACATATTTTATCTACAAACACTTATTTTTAATAGAAATCGTTGTTTTAAGCCCTACCTTCACATTGGAAACGTGGGAAATCGAATTATAATGAAGTTTTACCAATTTTGACATAAATAATCAAATTAAGAGTTTTGAAAGTAAACAAGCCGAGTATAATCATTAAGATGTCACAAAGCTTATTGTGACTAGAAATCGTAGTTTTTAGCCTTAACTTCTCGTAGGGAACGTGGGACATTGGACGATAACGAAGTTTTAACGATTTTGTATAAAATCATAATTCTAATAGTTTTAAAATTTAACAAGACGAGCATAAACATATTTTATCTACAAACGCTTATTTTTAATAGAAATCGTTGTTTTAAGCCCTACCTTCACATTGAAAACGTGGGAAATAGAATTATAATGAAGTTTTACCAATTTTGACATTAATAATCAAACTAAGAGTTTTGAAAGTAAACAAGCCGAGTATAATCATTAAAGCTTTCACAAAGCTTATTGTGACTAGAAATAGTT
Source organism: Stephania japonica (assembly GCA_039657345.1). Taxonomy (NCBI): domain Eukaryota; kingdom Viridiplantae; phylum Streptophyta; class Magnoliopsida; order Ranunculales; family Menispermaceae; genus Stephania; species Stephania japonica. Next base: position 51,760,691 of record CM077556.1, on the reverse strand, counting down.
GTTTTAAGCTTTAACTTCACATTGAAAACGTGGGAAATCAAACTATAATGAAGTTTTACCCATTTTGACATAAATAATCAAACTAAGAGTTTTGAAAGTAAACAAGCCGAGTATAATCATTAAGATGTCACAAAGCTTATTGTACTAGAAATCGTTGTTTTTAGCCTTAACTTCTCGTAGGGAACGTGGGACATTGGACGATAATGAAGTTTTAACGATTTTGTATAAAATCATAATTCAAATAGTTTTAAAATTTAATCAGACGAGCATAAACATATTTTATCTACAAACGCTTATTTTTTATAGAAATCGTTGTTTTAAGCCTTAACTTCACATTGGAAACGTGGGAAATCGAACTATAATGAAGTTTTACCCATTTTGATATAAATAATCAAACTAAGAGTTTTGAAAGTAAACAAGCCGAGTATAATCATTAAGATGTCACAATGCTTATTGTGACTAGAAATCGTTGTTTTTAGCCTTAACTTCTCGTAGGAAACGTGGGACATTTACGAAGTTTTAACGATTTTTTATAAAATCATAATTCTAATAGTTTTAAAATTTAACAAGAGGAGCATAAACATATTTTATCTACAAACGCTTATTTTTAATAGAAATCGTTGTTTTAAGCCTTAACTTCACATTGGAAACGTGGGAAATCGAACTATAATGAAGTTTTACCCATTTTGATATAAATAATCAAACTAAGAGTTTTGAAAGTAAACAAGCCGAGTATAATCATTAAGATGTCACAAAGCTTATTATGACTAGAAATCGTTGTTTTTAGCCTTAACTTCTCGTAGGGAACGTGGGACATTGGACGATAACGAAGTTTTAACAATTTTGTATAAAATTATAATTCTAATAGTTTTAAAATTTTACAAGACGAGCATAAACAAATTTTATCTACAAACGCTTGTTTTTGATAGAAATCGTTGTTTTAAGCCTTAACTTTACATTGGAAACGTGGGAAATGAACTATAATGAAGTTTTAACCATTTTGACATAAATAATAAAACTAAGAGTTTTGAAAGTAAACAAGTGAGTAAAATCATTAAAGCTTTCACAAAGCTTATTGTGACTAGAAATAGTTGTTTTAAGACTTAACTTCACATTGAAAACGTGGGAAATCGAACTATAATGAAGTTTTACCCATTTTGACATAAAAAATCAAACTAAGAGATTTGAAAGTAAACAAGCCGAGTATAATCATTAAAGCCTTCACAAAGCTTATTGTAGCTAGAAATAGTTGTTTTAAGCCTTAACTTCACATTGGAAACGTGAGAAATTGAACTATAATGAAGTTTTACCCATTTTGACATAAATAATCAAACTAAGAGTTTTGAAAGTAAACAAGCCGAGTATAATCATTAAGATGTCACAAAGCTTATTGTGACTAGAAATCGTTGTTTTTAGTCTTAACTTCTCGTAGGGAACGTGGGACATTGGACGATAACGAAGTTTTTACGATTTTGTATAAAATCATAATTCTAATAGTTTTAAAATTTAACAAGATGAGCATAAAAATATTTTATCTACAAACGCTTATTTTTAATAGAAATCGTTGTTTTAAGCCCTACCTTCACATTGGAAACGTGGGAAATAGAATTATAATGAAGTTTTACCCATTTTGACATAAATAATCAAACTAAGAGTTTTGAAAGTAAACAAGCCGAGTATATTAATTAAAGCTTTCACAAAGCTTATTAAGACTAGAAATAGTTGTTTTAAGCCTTAACTTCACATTGAAAACGTGGGAAATCGAACTATAATGAAGTTTTACCCATTTTGACATAAATAATCAAACTAAGAGTTTTGAAAGTAAACAAGCCGAGTATAATCATTAAGATGTCACAAAGCTTATTGTGACTAGAAATCGTTGTTTTTAGCCTTAACTTCTCGTAGGGAATGTGGGACATTGGACGATAACGAAGTTTTAACGATGTTGTATAAAATCATAATTCTAATAGTTTTAAAATTTAACAAGACGAGCATAAACATATTTTATCTACAAACGCTTATTTTTAATAGAAATCAGTATTTTAAGCCCTACCTTCACATTGGAAACGTGGGAAATAGAATTATAATGAAGTTTTACCGATTTTGACATAAATAATCAAACTAAGAGTTTTGAAAGTAAACAAGCCGACTATAATCATTAAAGCTTTCACAAAGCTTATTGTGACTAGAAACAGTTGTTTTAAGCCTTAACTTCACTTTGAAAACGTGGGAAATCGAACTATAATGAAGTTTTACCCATTTTGACATAAATAATCAAACTAAGAGTTTTGAAAGTAAACAAGACGAGTATAATCATTAAGATGTCGAAAAGCATATTGTACTAGAAATTGTTGTTTTTAGCCTTACCTTCTCGTAGGGAACGTGGGACATTGGACGATAATTAAGTTTTAACGATTTTGTATAAAATCATAATTTTAATAGTTTTAAAATTTAACAAGACGAGCATAAACATATTTTATACACAAACGCTTATTTTTAATAGAAATCGTTGTTTTAAGCCCTACCTTCACATTGGAAACGTGGGAAATCGAATTATAATGAAGTTTGACCCATTATGACTTAAATAATCAAACTAAGAGTTTTGAAAGTAAACAAGCCGAGTTTAATCGTTAAGATGTCACAAAGCTTATTGTGACTAGAAATCGATTTTTTAGCCTTAGCGTCTCATAGGGAACGTGAGACATTGGACGATAACGAAGTTTTAACAATTTTGTATAAAATCATAGTTCTAATAGTTTTAAAATTTAAACAAGCCGAGTATAATCATTAAGATGTCACAAAGCTTATTGTGACTAGAAATCGTTGTTTTTACCCTTAACTTCTCATAGGGAACGTGGGACATTGGACGATAACGAAGTTTTAACGATTTAGTATAAAATCATAATTCTAATAGTTTTAAAATTTAACAAGACGAGCATAAACATATTTTATCTACAAACGCTTATTTTTAATAGAAATCGTTGTTTTAAGCCCTACCTTCACATTGGAAATGTGGGAAATCGAATTATAATGAAGTTTTACCCATTTTGACATAAATAATCAAACTAAGAGTTTTGAAAGTAAACAAGCCGAGTATAATCATTAAGATGTCACAAAGCTTATTGTGACTAGAAATCGTTGTTTTTAGCCTTAACTTCTCGTAGGGAACGTCGGACATTGGACGATAACGAAGTTTTAACGATGTTGTATAAAATCATAATTCTAATAGTTTTAAAATTTAACAAGACGAGCATAAACATATTTTATCTACAAACGCTTATTTTTAATAGAAATCGTTGTTTTAAGCCCTACCTTCACATTGGAAATGTGGGAAATCGAATTATAATGAAGTTTTACCCATTTTGACATAAATAATCAAACTAAAAGTTTTGAAAGTAAACAAGCCGAGTATAATCATTAAGATGTCACAAAGCTTATTGTGACTAGAAATCGTTGTTTTTAGCCTTAACTTCTCGTAGGGAACGTCGGACATTGGACGATAACGAAGTTTTAACGATGTTGTATAAAATCATAATTCTAATAGTTTTAAAATTTAACAAGACGAGCATAAACATATTTTATCTACAAACGCTTATTTTTAATAGAAATCGTTGTTTTAAGCCCTACCTTCACATTGGAAACGTGGGAAATCGAACTATAATGAAGTTTTACCCATTTTGACATAAATAATCAAACTAAGAGTTTTGAAAGTAAACAAGCCGAGTATAATCATTAAGATGTCACAAAACTTATTGTGACTAGAAATCGTTGTTTTTAGCCTTAACTTCTCGTAGGGAACGTGGGACATTGGACGATAACGAAGTTTTAACGATGTTGTATAAAATCATAATTCTAATAGTTTTAAAATTTAACAAGACGAGCATAAACATATTTTATCTACAAACGCTTATTTTTAATAGAAATCGGTATTTTAAGCCCTACCTTCACATTGGAAACGTGGGAAATAGAATTATAATGAAGTTTTACCGATTTTGACATAAATAATCAAACTAAGAGTTTTGAAAGTAAACAAGCCGACTATAATCATTAAAGCTTTCACAAAGCTTATTGTGACTAGAAATAGTTGTTTTAAGCCTTAACTTCACTTTGAAAACGTGGGAAATCGAACTATAATGAAGTTTTACCCATTTTGACATAAATAATCAAACTAAGAGTTTTGAAAGTAAACAAGCCGAGTATAATCATTAAGATGTCACAAAGCTTATTGTACTAGAAATTGTTGTTTTTAGCCTTACCTTCTCGTAGGGAACGTGGACATTGGACGATAATGAAGTTTTAACGATTTTGTATAAAATCATAATTTTAATAGTTTTAAAATTTAACAAGACGAGCATAAACATATTTTATCCACAAACGCTTATTTTTAATAGAAATCGTTGTTTTAAGCCCTACCTTCACATTGGAAACGTGGGAAATCGAATTATAATGAAGTTTTACCCATTATGACATAAATAATCAAACTAAGAGTTTTGAAAGTAAACAAGCCGAGTATAATCGTTAAGATGTCACAAAGCTTATTGTGACTAGAAATCAATTTTTTAGCCTTAACGTCTCATAGGGAACATGGGACATTGGACGATAACGAAGTTTTAACAATTTTGTATAAAATCATAGTTCTAATAGTTTTAAAATTTAAACAAGCCGAGTATAATCATTAAGATGTCACAAAGCTTATTGTGACTAGAAATCGTTGTTTTTACCCTTAACTTCTCATAGGGAACGTGGGACATTGGACGATAACGAAGTTTTAACGATTTAGTATAAAATCATAATTCTAATAGTTTTAAAATTTAACAAGACGAGCATAAACATATTTTATCTACAAACGCTTATTTTTAATAGAAATCGTTGTTTTAAGCCCTACCTTCACATTGGAAATGTGGGAAATCGAATTATAATGAAGTTTTACCCATTTTGACATAAATAATCAAACTAAGAGTTTTGAAAGTAAACAAGCCGAGTATAATCATTAAGATATCACAAAGCTTATTGTGACTAGAAATCGTTGTTTTTAGCCTTAACTTCTCGTAGGGAACGTCGGACATTGGACGATAACGAAGTTTTAACGATGTTGTATAAAATCATAATTCTAATAGTTTTAAAATTTAACAAGACGAGCATAAACATATTTTATCTACAAACGCTTATTTTTAATAGAAATCGTTGTTTTAAGCCCTACCTTCACATTGGAAACGTGGGAAATAGAATTATAATGAAGTTTTACCGATTTTGACATAAATAATCAAACTAAGAGTTTTGAAAGTAAACAAGCCGAGTATAATCATTAAAGCTTTCACAAAGCTTATTGTGACTAGAAATAGTCGTTTTAAGCCTTAACTTCACTTTGAAAACGTGGGAAATCGAACTATAATGAAGTTTTACCCATTTTGACATAAATAATCAAACTAAGAGTTTTGAAAGTAAACAAGCCGAGTATAATCATTAAGATGTTACAAAGCTTATTGTACTAGAAATCGTTGTTTTTAGCCTTAACTTCTCGTAGGGAACGTGGGACATTGGACGATAACGAAGTTTTAACGATTTTGTATAAAATCATAATTCTAATAGTTTTAAAATTTAATAAGACGAGCATAAACATATTTTATCTACAAACGCTTATTTTTAATAGAAATCGTTGTTTTAAGCCTTAACTACACATTGGAAACGTGGGAAATCGAACTATAATGAAGTTTTACCCATTTTGATATAAATAATTAAACTAAGAGTTTTGAAAGTAAACAAGCCGAGTATAATCATAAGATGTCACAATGCTTATTGTGACTAGAAATCGTTGTTTTTAGCCTTAACTTCTCGTAGGGAACGTGGGACATTGGACGATAACGAAGTTTTAACGATTTTGTATAAAATCATAATTCTAATAGTTTTAAAATTTAACAAGAGGAGCATAAACATATTTTTTCTACAAACCCTTATTTTTAAAAGAAATCGTTGTTTTAAGCCTTAACTTCACATTGGAAACGTGGGAAATCGAACTATAATGAAGTTTTACCCATTTTGATATAAATAATCAAACTAAGAGTTTTGAAAGTAAACAAGCCGAGTATAATCATTAAGATGTCACAATGCTTATTGTGACTAGAAATCGTTGTTTTTAGCCTTAACTTCTCGTAGGAAACGTGGGACATTTACGAAGTTTTAACGATTTTTTATAAAATCATAATTCTAATAGTTTTAAAATTTAACAAGAGGAGCATAAACATATTTTATCTACAAACGCTTATTTTTAATAGAAATCGTTGTTTTAAGCCTTAACTTCACATTGGAAACGTGGGAAATCGAACTATAATGAAGTTTTACCCATTTTGATATAAATAATCAAACTAAGAGTTTTGAAAGTAAACAAGCCGAGTATAATCATTAAGATGTCACAAAGCTTATTATGACTAGAAATCGTTGTTTTTAGCCTTAACTTCTCGTAGGGAACGTGGGACATTGGACGATAACGAAGTTTTAACAATTTTGTATAAAATTATAATTCTAATAGTTTTAAAATTTTACAAGACGAGCATAAACAAATTTTATCTACAAACGCTTGTTTTTGATAGAAATCGTTGTTTTAAGCCTTAACTTTACATTGGAAACGTGGGAAATGAACTATAATGAAGTTTTAACCATTTTGACATAAATAATAAAACTAAGAGTTTTGAAAGTAAACAAGCTGAGTAAAATCATTAAAGCTTTCACAAAGCTTATTGTGACTAGAAATAGTTGTTTTAAGACTTAACTTCACATTGAAAACGTGGGAAATCGAACTATAATGAAGTTTTACCCATTTTGACATAAAAAATCAAACTAAGAGATTTGAAAGTAAACAAGCCGAGTATAATCATTAAAGCCTTCACAAAGCTTATTGTAGCTAGAAATAGTTGTTTTAAGCCTTAACTTCACATTGGAAACGTGAGAAATTGAACTATAATGAAGTTTTACCCATTTTGACATAAATAATCAAACTAAGAGTTTTGAAAGTAAACAAGCCGAGTATAATCATTAAGATGTCACAAAGCTTATTGTGACTAGAAATCGTTGTTTTTAGTCTTAACTTCTAGGGAACGTGGGACATTGGACGATAACGAAGTTTTTACGATTTTGTATAAAATCATAATTCTAATAGTTTTAAAATTTAACAAGATGAGCATAAAAATATTTTATCTACAAACGCTTATTTTTAATAGAAATCGTTGTTTTAAGCCCTACCTTCACATTGGAAACGTGGGAAATAGAATTATAATGAAGTTTTACCCATTTTGACATAAATAATCAAACTAAGAGTTTTGAAAGTAAACAAGCCGAGTATATTAATTAAAGCTTTCACAAAGCTTATTAAGACTAGAAATAGTTGTTTTAAGCCTTAACTTCACATTGAAAACGTGGGAAATCGAACTATAATGAAGTTTTACCCATTTTGACATAAATAATCAAACTAAGAGTTTTGAAAGTAAACAAGCCGAGTATAATCATTAAGATGTCACAAAGCTTATTGTGACTAGAAATCGTTGTTTTTAGCCTTAACTTCTCGTAGGGAATGTGGGACATTGGACGATAACGAAGTTTTAACGATGTTGTATAAAATCATAATTCTAATAGTTTTAAAATTTAACAAGACGAGCATAAACATATTTTATCTACAAACGCTTATTTTTAATAGAAATCAGTATTTTAAGCCCTACCTTCACATTGGAAACGTGGGAAATAGAATTATAATGAAGTTTTACCGATTTTGACATAAATAATCAAACTAAGAGTTTTGAAAGTAAACAAGCCGACTATAATCATTAAAGCTTTCACAAAGCTTATTGTGACTAGAAACAGTTGTTTTAAGCCTTAACTTCACTTTGAAAACGTGGGAAATCGAACTATAATGAAGTTTTACCCATTTTGACATAAATAATCAAACTAAGAGTTTTGAAAGTAAACAAGACGAGTATAATCATTAAGATGTCAGAAAGCATATTGTACTAGAAATTGTTGTTTTTAGCCTTACCTTCTCGTAGGGAACGTGGGACATTGGACGATAATTAAGTTTTAACGATTTTGTATAAAATCATAATTTTAATAGTTTTAAAATTTAACAAGACGAGCATAAACATATTTTATACACAAACGCTTATTTTTAATAGAAATCGTTGTTTTAAGCCCTACCTTCACATTGGAAACGTGGGAAATCGAATTATAATGAAGTTTGACCCATTATGACTTAAATAATCAAACTAAGAGTTTTGAAAGTAAACAAGCCGAGTTTAATCGTTAAGATGTCACAAAGCTTATTGTGACTAGAAATCGATTTTTTTAGCCTTAACGTCTCATAGGGAACGTGAGACATTGACGATAACGAAGTTTTAACAATTTTGTATAAAATCATAGTTCTAATAGTTTTAAAATTTAAACAAGCCGAGTATAATCATTAAGATGTCACAAAGCTTATTGTGACTAGAAATCGTTGTTTTTACCCTTAACTTCTCATAGGGAACGTGGGACATTGGACGATAACGAAGTTTTAACGATTTAGTATAAAATCATAATTCTAATAGTTTTAAAATTTAACAAGACGAGCATAAACATATTTTATCTACAAACGCTTATTTTTAATAGAAATCGTTGTTTTAAGCCCTACCTTCACATTGGAAATGTGGGAAATCGAATTATAATGAAGTTTTACCCATTTTGACATAAATAATCAAACTAAGAGTTTTGAAAGTAAACAAGCCGAGTATAATCATTAAGATGTCACAAAGCTTATTGTGACTAGAAATCGTTGTTTTTAGCCTTAACTTCTCGTAGGGAACGTCGGACATTGGACGATAACGAAGTTTTAACGATGTTGTATAAAATCATAATTCTAATAGTTTTAAAATTTAACAAGACGAGCATAAACATATTTTATCTACAAACGCTTATTTTTAATAGAAATCGTTGTTTTAAGCCCTACCTTCACATTGGAAATGTGGGAAATCGAATTATAATGAAGTTTTACCCATTTTGACATAAATAATCAAACTAAAAGTTTTGAAAGTAAACAAGCCGAGTATAATCATTAAGATGTCACAAAGCTTATTGTGACTAGAAATCGTTGTTTTTAGCCTTAACTTCTAGGGAACGTCGGACATTGGACGATAACGAAGTTTTAACGATGTTGTATAAAATCATAATTCTAATAGTTTTAAAATTTAACAAGACGAGCATAAACATATTTTATCTACAAACGCTTATTTTTAATAGAAATCGTTGTTTTAAGCCCTACCTTCACATTGGAAACGTGGGAAATCGAACTATAATGAAGTTTTACCCATTTTGACATAAATAATCAAACTAAGAGTTTTGAAAGTAAACAAGCCGAGTATAATCATTAAGATGTCACAAAACTTATTGTGACTAGAAATCGTTGTTTTTAGCCTTAACTTCTCGTAGGGAACGTGGGACATTGGACGATAACGAAGTTTTAACGATGTTGTATAAAATCATAATTCTAATAGTTTTAAAATTTAACAAGACGAGCATAAACATATTTTATCTACAAACGCTTATTTTTAATAGAAATCGGTATTTTAAGCCCTACCTTCACATTGGAAACGTGGGAAATAGAATTATAATGAAGTTTTACCGATTTTGACATAAATAATCAAACTAAGAGTTTTGAAAGTAAACAAGCCGACTATAATCATTAAAGCTTTCACAAAGCTTATTGTGACTAGAAATAGTTGTTTTAAGCCTTAACTTCACTTTGAAAACGTGGGAAATCGAACTATAATGAAGTTTTACCCATTTTGACATAAATAATCAAACTAAGAGTTTTGAAAGTAAACAAGCCGAGTATAATCATTAAGATGTCACAAAGCTTATTGTACTAGAAATTGTTGTTTTTAGCCTTACCTTCTCGTAGGGAACGTAGGACATTGGACGATAATGAAGTTTTAACGATTTTGTATAAAATCATAATTTTAATAGTTTTAAAATTTAACAAGACGAGCATAAACATATTTTATCCACAAACGCTTATTTTTAATAGAAATCGTTGTTTTAAGCCCTACCTTCACATTGGAAACGTGGGAAATCGAATTATAATGAAGTTTTACCCATTATGACATAAATAATCAAACTAAGAGTTTTGAAAGTAAACAAGCCGAGTATAATCGTTAAGATGTCACAAAGCTTATTGTGACTAGAAATCAATTTTTTAGCCTTAACGTCTCATAGGGAACATGGGACATTGGACGATAACGAAGTTTTAACAATTTTGTATAAAATCATAGTTCTAATAGTTTTAAAATTTAAACAAGCCGAGTATAATCATTAAGATGTCACAAAGCTTATTGTGACTAGAAATCGTTGTTTTTACCCTTAACTTCTCATAGGGAACGTGGGACATTGGACGATAACGAAGTTTTAACGATTTAGTATAAAATCATAATTCTAATAGTTTTAAAATTTAACAAGACGAGCATAAACATATTTTATCTACAAACGCTTATTTTTAATAGAAATCGTTGTTTTAAGCCCTACCTTCACATTGGAAATGTGGGAAATCGAATTATAATGAAGTTTTACCCATTTTGACATAAATAATCAAACTAAGAGTTTTGAAAGTAAACAAGCCGAGTATAATCATTAAGATATCACAAAGCTTATTGTGACTAGAAATCGTTGTTTTTAGCCTTAACTTCTCGTAGGGAACGTCGGACATTGGACGATAACGAAGTTTTAACGATGTTGTATAAAATCATAATTCTAATAGTTTTAAAATTTAACAAGACGAGCATAAACATATTTTATCTACAAACGCTTATTTTTAATAGAAATCGTTGTTTTAAGCCCTACCTTCACATTGGAAACGTGGGAAATAGAATTATAATGAAGTTTTACCGATTTTGACATAAATAATCAAACTAAGAGTTTTGAAAGTAAACAAGCCGAGTATAATCATTAAAGCTTTCACAAAGCTTATTGTGACTAGAAATAGTCGTTTTAAGCCTTAACTTCACTTTGAAAACGTGGGAAATCGAACTATAATGAAGTTTTACCCATTTTGACATAAATAATCAAACTAAGAGTTTTGAAAGTAAACAAGCCGAGTATAATCATTAAGATGTTACAAAGCTTATTGTACTAGAAATCGTTGTTTTTAGCCTTAACTTCTCGTAGGGAACGTGGGACATTGGACGATAACGAAGTTTTAACGATTTTGTATAAAATCATAATTCTAATAGTTTTAAAATTTAATAAGACGAGCATAAACATATTTTATCTACAAACGCTTATTTTTAATAGAAATCGTTGTTTTAAGCCTTAACTACACATTGGAAACGTGGGAAATCGAACTATAATGAAGTTTTACCCATTTTGATATAAATAATTAAACTAAGAGTTTTGAAAGTAAACAAGCCGAGTATAATCAGTAAGATGTCACAATGCTTATTGTGACTAGAAATCGTTGTTTTTAGCCTTAACTTCTCGTAGGGAACGTGGGACATTGGACGATAACGAAGTTTTAACGATTTTGTATAAAATCATAATTCTAATAGTTTTAAAATTTAACAAGAGGAGCATAAACATATTTTTTCTACAAACCCTTATTTTTAAAAGAAATCGTTGTTTTAAGCCTTAACTTCACATTGGAAACGTGGGAAATCGAACTATAATGAAGTTTTACCCATTTTGATATAAATAATCAAACTAAGAGTTTTGAAAGTAAACAAGCCGAGTATAATCATTAAGATGTCACAATGTTTATTGTGACTAGAAATCGTTGTTTTTAGCCTTAACTTCTCGTAGGGAACGTGGGACATTGGACGATAACGAAGTTTTAACGATTTTGTATAAAATCATAATTCTAATACTTTTAAAATTTAACAACATGAGCATAAACATATTTTATCTACGAACGCTTATTTTTAGTAGAAATCATTGTTTTAAGCATTAACTTCACATTGGAAACGTGAGAATTCGAACTATAATAAAGTTTTACCGATTTTGACATAAATAATCAAACTAAGAGTTTTGAAAGTAAACAAGCCGAGTATAATCATTAAGATGTCACAAAGCTTATTGTGACTAGAAATCGTTGTTTTTAGCCTTAAGTTCTCGTAGGGAATGTGGGACATTGGACGATAACGAAGTTTTAACGATGTTGTATAAAATCATAATTCTAATAGTTTTAAAATTTAACAAGACGAGCATAAACATATTTTATCTACAAACGCTTATTTTTAATAGAAATCGTTGTTTTAAGCCCTACCTTCACATTGGAAACGTGGGAAATCGAATTATAATGAAGTTTTACCCATTTTGACATAAATAATCAAACTAAGGGTTTTGAAAGTAAACAAGCCGAGTATAATCATTAAGATGTCACAAAGCTTATTGTGACTAGAAATCGTTGTTTTTAGCCTTAACTTCTCGTAGGGAACGTGGGAGATTGGACGATAACGAAGTTTTAACGATGTTGTATAAAATCATAATTCTAATAGTTTTAAAATTTAACAAGACGAGCATAAACATATTTTATCTACAAACGCTTATTTTTAATAGAAATCGTTGTTTTAAGCCCTACCTTCACATTGGAAACGTGGGAAATAGAATTATAATGAAGTTCTACCGATTTTGACATAAATAATCAAACTAAGAGTTTTGAAAGTAAACAAGCCGAGTATAATCATTAAAGCTTTCACAAAGCTTATTGTGACTAGAAATAGTCGTTTTAAGCCTTAACTTCACTTTGAAAACGTGGGAAATCGAACTATAATGAAGTTTTACCCATTTTGACATAAATAATCAAACTAAGAGTTTTGAATGTAAACAAGTTGAGTATAATCGTTAAGATGTCACAAAGCTTATTGTGACTAGAAATCGTTGTTTTTAGCCTTAACGTCTCATAGGGAATGTGGGACATTGGACGATAACGAAGTTTTAACGATTTTGTATAAAATCATAGTTCTAATAGTTTTAAAATTTAAACAAGCCGAGTATAATCATTAAGATGTCACAATGCTTATTGTGACTAGAAATCGTTGTTTTTAGTCTTAACTTCTCGTAGGGAACGTGGGACATTGGACGATAACGAAGTTTTTACGATTTTGTATAAAATCATAATTCTAAAAGTTTTAAAATTTAACAAGATGAGCATAAAAATATTTTATCTACAAACGCTTATTTTTAATAGAAATCGTTGTTTTAAGCCCTACCTTCACATTGGAAACGTGGGAAATCGTATTATAATGAAGTTTTACCGATTTTGACATAAATATACAAACAAAGAGTTTTGAAAGTAAACAAGCCGAGTATAATCATTAAAGCTTTCATAAAGCTTATTGTGACTAGAAATAGTTGTTTTAAGCCTTAACTTCACATTGAAAACGTGGGAAATCGAACTATAATGAAGTTTTACCCATTTTGACATAAATAATCAAACTAAGAGTTTTGAAAGTAAACAAGCCGAGTATAATCATTAAGATGTCACAAAGCTTATTGTGACTAGAAATCATTGTTTTTAGCCTTAACTTCTCGTAGGGAACGTGGGACATTGGACGATAACGAAGTTTTAACGATTTTGTATAAAATCATAATTCTAATAGTTTTAAAATTTAACAAGACGAGCATAAACATATTTTATCTACAAACGCTTATTTTTAATAGAAATCGTTGTTTCAAGCCTTAACTTCACATTGAAACGTGGGAAATCGAACTATAATGAAGTTTTACCCATTTTGACATAAAAAATCAAACTAAGAGATTTGAAAGTAAACAAGCCGAGTATAATCATTAAAGCCTTCACAAAGCTTATTGTAGCTAGAAATAGTTGTTTTAAGCCTTAACTTCACATTGGAAACGTGAGAAATTGAACTATAATGAAGTTTTACCCATTTTGACATAAATAATCAAACTAAGAGTTTTGAAAGTAAACAAGCCGAGTATAATCATTAAGATGTCACAAAGCTTATTGTGACTAGAAATCTTTGTTTTTAGTCTTAACTTCTCGTAGGGAACGTGGGACATTGGACGATAACGAAGTTTTTACGATTTTGTATAAAATCATAATTCTAATAGTTTTAAAATTTAACAAGATGAGCATAAAAATATTTTATCTACAAACGCTTATTTTTAATAGAAATCGTTGTTTTAAGCCCTACCTTCACATTGGAAACGTGGGAAATAGAATTATAATGATGTTTTACCCATTTTGACATAAATAATCAAACTAAGAGTTTTGAAAGTAAACAAGCCGAGTATATTAATTAAAGCTTTCACAAAGCTTATTGAGACTAGAAATAGTTGTTTTAAGCCTTAACTTCACATTGAAAACGTGGGAAATCGAACTATAATGAAGTTTTACCCATTTTGACATAAATAATCAAACTAAGAGTTTTGAAAGTAAACAAGCCGAGTATAATCATTAAGATGTCACAAAGCTTATTGTGACTAGAAATCGTTGTTTTTAGCCTTAACTTCTCGTAGGGAATGTGGGACATTGGACGATAACGAAGTTTTAACGATGTTGTATAAAATCATAATTCTAATAGTTTTAAAATTTAACAAGACGAGCATAAACATATTTTATCTACAAACGCTTATTTTTAATAGAAATCGTTGTTTTAAGCCCTACCTTCACATTGGAAACGTGGGAAATCGAACTATAATGAAGTTTTACCCATTTTGACATAAATAATCAAACTAAGAGTTTTGAAAGTAAACAAGCCGAGTATAATCATTAAGATGTCACAAAGCTTATTGTGACTAGAAATCGTTGTTTTTAGCCTTAACTTCTCGTAGGGAACGTGGGACATTGGACGATAACGAAGTTTTAACGATGTTGTATAAAATCATAATTCTAATAGTTTTAAAATTTAACAAGACGAGCATAAACATATTTTATCTACAAACGCTTATTTTTAATAGAAATCGGTATTTTAAGCCCTACCTTCACATTGGAAACGTGGGAAATAGAATTATAATGAAGTTTTACCGATTTTGACATAAATAATCAAACTAAGAGTTTTGAAAGTAAACAAGCCGACTATAATCATTAAAGCTTTCACAAAGCTTATTGTGACTAGAAATAGTTGTTTTAAGCCTTAACTTCACTTTGAAAACGTGGGAAATCGAACTATAATGAAGTTTTACCCATTTTGACATAAATAATCAAACTAAGAGTTTTGAAAGTAAACAAGCCGAGTATAATCATTAAGATGTCACAAAGCTTATTGTACTAGAAATTGTTGTTTTTAGCCTTACCTTCTCGTAGGGAACGTAGGACATTGGACGATAATGAAGTTTTAACGATTTTGTATAAAATCATAATTTTAATAGTTTTAAAATTTAACAAGACGAGCATAAACATATTTTATCCACAAACGCTTATTTTTAATAGAAATCGTTGTTTTAAGCCCTACCTTCACATTGGAAACGTGGGAAATCGAATTATAATGAAGTTTTACCCATTATGACATAAATAATCAAACTAAGAGTTTTGAAAGTAAACAAGCCGAGTATAATCGTTAAGATGTCACAAAGCTTATTGTGACTAGAAATCAATTTTTTTAGCCTTAACGTCTCATAGGGAACATGGGACATTGGACGATAACGAAGTTTTAACAATTTTGTATAAAATCATAGTTCTAATAGTTTTAAAATTTAAACAAGCCGAGTATAATCATTAAGATGTCACAAAGCTTATTGTGACTAGAAATCGTTGTTTTTACCCTTAACTTCTCATAGGGAACGTGGGACATTGGACGATAACGAAGTTTTAACGATTTAGTATAAAATCATAATTCTAATAGTTTTAAAATTTAACAAGACGAGCATAAACATATTTTATCTACAAACGCTTATTTTTAATAGAAATCGTTGTTTTAAGCCCTACCTTCACATTGGAAATGTGGGAAATCGAATTATAATGAAGTTTTACCCATTTTGACATAAATAATCAAACTAAGAGTTTTGAAAGTAAACAAGCCGAGTATAATCATTAAGATATCACAAAGCTTATTGTGACTAGAAATCGTTGTTTTTAGCCTTAACTTCTCGTAGGGAACGTCGGACATTGGACGATAACGAAGTTTTAACGATGTTGTATAAAATCATAATTCTAATAGTTTTAAAATTTAACAAGACGAGCATAAACATATTTTATCTACAAACGCTTATTTTTAATAGAAATCGTTGTTTTAAGCCCTACCTTCACATTGGAAACGTGGGAAATAGAATTATAATGAAGTTTTACCGATTTTGACATAAATAATCAAACTAAGAGTTTTGAAAGTAAACAAGCCGAGTATAATCATTAAAGCTTTCACAAAGCTTATTGTGACTAGAAATAGTCGTTTTAAGCCTTAACTTCACTTTGAAAACGTGGGAAATCGAACTATAATGAAGTTTTACCCATTTTGACATAAATAATCAAACTAAGAGTTTTAAAAGTAAACAAGCCGAGTATAATCATTAAGATGTTACAAAGCTTATTGTACTAGAAATCGTTGTTTTTAGCCTTAACTTCTCGTAGGGAACGTGGGACATTGGACGATAACGAAGTTTTAACGATTTTGTATAAAATCATAATTCTAATAGTTTTAAAATTTAATAAGACGAGCATAAACATATTTTATCTACAAACGCTTATTTTTAATAGAAATCGTTGTTTTAAGCCTTAACTACACATTGGAAACGTGGGAAATCGAACTATAATGAAGTTTTACCCATTTTGATATAAATAATTAAACTAAGAGTTTTGAAAGTAAACAAGCCGAGTATAATCATAAGATGTCACAATGCTTATTGTGACTAGAAATCGTTGTTTTTAGCCTTAACTTCTCGTAGGGAACGTGGGACATTGGACGATAACGAAGTTTTAACGATTTTGTATAAAATCATAATTCTAATAGTTTTAAAATTTAACAAGAGGAGCATAAACATATTTTTTCTACAAACCCTTATTTTTAAAAGAAATCGTTGTTTTAAGCCTTAACTTCACATTGGAAACGTGGGAAATCGAACTATAATGAAGTTTTACCCATTTTGATATAAATAATCAAACTAAGAGTTTTGAAAGTAAACAAGCCGAGTATAATCATTAAGATGTCACAATGTTTATTGTGACTAGAAATCGTTGTTTTTAGCCTTAACTTCTCGTAGGGAACGTGGGACATTGGACGATAACGAAGTTTTAACGATTTTGTATAAAATCATAATTCTAATACTTTTAAAATTTAACAACATGAGCATAAACATATTTTATCTACGAACGCTTATTTTTAGTAGAAATCATTGTTTTAAGCATTAACTTCACATTGGAAACGTGAGAATTCGAACTATAATAAAGTTTTACCGATTTTGACATAAATAATCAAACTAAGAGTTTTGAAAGTAAACAAGCCGAGTATAATCATTAAGATGTCACAAAGCTTATTGTGACTAGAAATCGTTGTTTTTAGCCTTAAGTTCTCGTAGGGAATGTGGGACATTGGACGATAACGAAGTTTTAACGATGTTGTATAAAATCATAATTCTAATAGTTTTAAAATTTAACAAGACGAGCATAAACATATTTTATCTACAAACGCTTATTTTTAATAGAAATCGTTGTTTTAAGCCCTACCTTCACATTGGAAACGTGGGAAATCGAATTATAATGAAGTTTTACCCATTTTGACATAAATAATCAAACTAAGGGTTTTGAAAGTAAACAAGCCGAGTATAATCATTAAGATGTCACAAAGCTTATTGTGACTAGAAATCGTTGTTTTTAGCCTTAACTTCTCGTAGGGAACGTGGGAGATTGGACGATAACGAAGTTTTAACGATGTTGTATAAAATCATAATTCTAATAGTTTTAAAATTTAACAAGACGAGCATAAACATATTTTATCTACAAACGCTTATTTTTAATAGAAATCGTTGTTTTAAGCCCTACCTTCACATTGGAAACGTGGGAAATAGAATTATAATGAGGTTCTACCGATTTTGACATAAATAATCAAACTAAGAGTTTTGAAAGTAAACAAGCCGAGTATAATCATTAAAGCTTTCACAAAGCTTATTGTGACTAGAAATAGTCGTTTTAAGCCTTAACTTCACTTTGAAAACGTGGGAAATCGAACTATAATGAAGTTTTACCCATTTTGACATAAATAATCAAACTAAGAGTTTTGAATGTAAACAAGTTGAGTATAATCGTTAAGATGTCACAAAGCTTATTGTGACTAGAAATCGTTGTTTTTAGCCTTAACGTCTCATAGGGAATGTGGGACATTGGACGATAACGAAGTTTTAACGATTTTGTATAAAATCATAGTTCTAATAGTTTTAAAATTTAAACAAGCCGAGTATAATCATTAAGATGTCACAATGCTTATTGTGACTAGAAATCGTTGTTTTTAGTCTTAACTTCTCGTAGGGAACGTGGGACATTGGACGATAACGAAGTTTTTACGATTTTGTATAAAATCATAATTCTAAAAGTTTTAAAATTTAACAAGATGAGCATAAAAATATTTTATCTACAAACGCTTATTTTTAATAGAAATCGTTGTTTTAAGCCCTACCTTCACATTGGAAACGTGGGAAATCGTATTATAATGAAGTTTTACCGATTTTGACATAAATAAACAAACAAAGAGTTTTGAAAGTAAACAAGCCGAGTATAATCATTAAAGCTTTCATAAAGCTTATTGTGACTAGAAATAGTTGTTTTAAGCCTTAACTTCACATTGAAAACGTGGGAAATCGAACTATAATGAAGTTTTACCCATTTTGACATAAATAATCAAACTAAGAGTTTTGAAAGTAAACAAGCCGAGTATAATCATTAAGATGTCACAAAGCTTATTGTGACTAGAAATCATTGTTTTTAGCCTTAACTTCTCGTAGGGAACGTGGGACATTGACGATAACGAAGTTTTAACGATTTTGTATAAAATCATAATTCTAATAGTTTTAAAATTTAACAAGACGAGCATAAACATATTTTATCTACAAACGCTTATTTTTAATAGAAATCGTTGTTTCAAGCCTTAACTTCACATTGAAACGTGGGAAATCGAACTATAATGAAGTTTTACCCATTTTGACATAAAAAATCAAACTAAGAGATTTGAAAGTAAACAAGCCGAGTATAATCATTAAAGCCTTCACAAAGCTTATTGTAGCTAGAAATAGTTGTTTTAAGCCTTAACTTCACATTGGAAACGTGAGAAATTGAACTATAATGAAGTTTTACCCATTTTGACATAAATAATCAAACTAAGAGTTTTGAAAGTAAACAAGCCGAGTATAATCATTAAGATGTCACAAAGCTTATTGTGACTAGAAATCGTTGTTTTTAGTCTTAACTTCTCGTAGGGAACGTGGGACATTGGACGATAACGAAGTTTTTACGATTTTGTATAAAATCATAATTCTAATAGTTTTAAAATTTAACAAGATGAGCATAAAAATATTTTATCTACAAACGCTTATTTTTAATAGAAATCGTTGTTTTAAGCCCTACCTTCACATTGGAAACGTGGGAAATAGAATTATAATGAAGTTTTACCCATTTTGACATAAATAATAAAACTAAGAGTTTTGAAAGTAAACAAGCCGAGTATATTAATTAAAGCTTTCACAAAGCTTATTGAGACTAGAAATAGTTGTTTTAAGCCTTAACTTCACATTGAAAACGTGGGAAATCGAACTATAATGAAGTTTTACCCATTTTGACATAAATAATCAAACTAAGAGTTTTGAAAGTAAACAAGCCGAGTATAATCATTAAGATGTCACAAAGCTTATTGTGACTAGAAATCGTTGTTTTTAGCCTTAACTTCTCGTAGGGAATGTGGGACATTGGACGATAACGAAGTTTTAACGATGTTGTATAAAATTATAATTCTAATAGTTTTAAAATTTAACAAGACGAGCATAAACATATTTTATCTACAAACGCTTATTTTTAATAGAAATCGGTATTTTAAGCCCTACCTTCACATTGGAAACGTGGGAAATAGAATTATAATGAAGTTTTACCGATTTTGACATAAATAATCAAACTAAGAGTTTTGAAAGTAAACAAGCCGACTATAATCATTAAAGCTTTCACAAAGCTTATTGTGACTAGAAATAGTTGTTTTAAGCCTTAACTTCACTTTGAAAACGTGGCAAATCGAACTATAATGAAGTTTTACCCATTTTGACATAAATAATCAAACTAAGAGTTTTGAAAGTAAACAAGCCGAGTATAATCATTAAGATGTCACAAAGCATATTGTACTAGAAATTGTTGTTTTTAGCCTTACCTTCTCGTAGGGAACGTGGGACATTGGACGATAATGAAGTTTTCACGATTTTGTATAAAATCATAATTTTAATAGTTTTAAAATTTAACAAGACGAGCATAAACATATTTTATCCACAAACGCTTATTTTTAATAGAAATCGTTGTTTTAAGCCCTACCTTCACATTGGAAACGTGGGAAATCGAATTATAATGAAGTTTTACCCATTTGACATAAATAATCAAACTAAGAGTTTTGAAAGTAAACAAGCCGAGTATAATCATTAAGATGTCACAAAGCTTATTGTGACTAGAAATCGTTGTTTTTAGCCTTAACTTCTCGTAGGGAACGTGGGACATTGGACGATAACGAAGTTTTAACGATGTTGTATAAAATCATAATTCTAATAGTTTTAAAATTTAACAAGACGAGCATAAACATATTTTATCTACAAACGCTTATTTTTAATAGAAATCGTTGTTTTAAGCCCTACCTTCACATTGGAAACGTGGGAAATCGAATTATAATGAAGTTTTACCCATTTTGACATAAATAATCAAACTAAGAGTTTTGAAAGTAAACAAGCCGAGTATAATCATTAAAGCTTTCACAAAGCTTATTGTGACTAGAAATAGTCGTTTTAAGCCTTAACTTCACTTTGAAAACGTGGGAAATCGAACTATAATGAAGTTTTACCCATTTTGACATAAATAATCAAACTAAGAGTTTTGAATGTAAACAAGCCGAGTATAATCATTAAGATGTCACAAAGCTTATTGTGACTAGAAATCGTTGTTTTTAGCCTTAAAGTCTCATAGGGAACGTGGGACATTGGACGATAACGAAGTTTTAACGATTTTGTATAAAATCATAGTTCTAATAGTTTTAAAATTTAAACAAGCCGAGTATAATCATTAAGATGTCACAATGCTTATTGTGACTAGAAATCGTTGTTTTTAGTCTTAACTTCTCGTAGGAAACGTGGGACATTGGACGATAATGAAGTTTTTACGATTTTGTATAAAATCATAATTCTAAAAGTTTTAAAATTTAACAAGATGAGCATAAAAATATTTTATCTACAAACGCTTATTTTTAATAGAAATCGTTGTTTTAAGCCTTAACTTCACATTGGAAACGTGGGAAATCGAACTATAATGAAGTTTTACCCATTTTGACATAAATAATCAAACTAAGAGTTTTGAAAGTAAACAAGCCGAGTATAATCATTAAGATGTCACAAAGCTTATTGTGACTAGAAATCATTGTTTTTAGCCTTAACTTCTCGTAGGGAACGTGGGACATTGGACGATAACGAAGTTTTAACGATTTTGTATAAAATCATAATTCTAATAGTTTTAAAATTTAACAAGACGAGCATAAACATATTTTATCTACAAACGCTTATTTTTAATAGAAATCGTTGTTTCAAGCCTTAACTTCACATTGAAACGTGGGAAATCGAACTATAATGAAGTTTTACCCATTTTGACATAAAAAATCAAACTAAGAGATTTGAAAGTAAACAAGCCGAGTATAATCATTAAAGCCTTCACAAAGCTTATTGTAGCTAGAAATAGTTGTTTTAAGCCTTAACTTCACATTGGAAACGTGAGAAATTGAACTATAATGAAGTTTTACCCATTTTGACATAAATAATCAAACTAAGAGTTTTGAAAGTAAACAAGCCGAGTATAATCATTAAGATGTCACAAAGCTTATTGTGACTAGAAATCGTTGTTTTTAGTCTTAACTTCTCGTAGGGAACGTGGGACATTGACGATAACGAAGTTTTTACGATTTTGTATAAAATCATAATTCTAATAGTTTTAAAATTTAATAAGATGAGCATAAAAATATTTTATCTACAAACGCTTATTTTTAATAGAAATCGTTGTTTTAAGCCCTACCTTCACATTGGAAACGTGGGAAATAGAATTATAATGAAGTTTTACCCATTTTGACATAAATAATAAAACTAAGAGTTTTGAAAGTAAACAAGTCGAGTATATTAATTAAAGCTTTCACAAAGCTTATTGAGACTAGAAATAGTTGTTTTAAGCCTTAACTTCACATTGAAAACGTGGGAAATCGAACTATAATGAAGTTTTACCCATTTTGACATAAATAATCAAACTAAGAGTTTTGAAAGTAAACAAGCCGAGTATAATCATTAAGATGTCACAAAGCTTATTGTGACTAGAAATCGTTGTTTTTAGCCTTAACTTCTCGTAGGGAATGTGGGACATTGGACGATAACGAAGTTTTAACGATGTTGTATAAAATTATAATTCTAATAGTTTTAAAATTTAACAAGACGAGCATAAACATATTTTATCTACAAACGCTTATTTTTAATAGAAATCGGTATTTTAAGCCCTACCTTCACATTGGAAACGTGGGAAATAAATTATAATGAAGTTTTACCGATTTTGACATAAATAATCAAACTAAGAGTTTTGAAAGTAAACAAGCCGACTATAATCATTAAAGCTTTCACAAAGCTTATTGTGACTAGAAATAGTTGTTTTAAGCCTTAACTTCACTTTGAAAACGTGGAAATCGAACTATAATGAAGTTTTACCCATTTTGACATAAATAATCAAACTAAGAGTTTTGAAAGTAAACAAGCCGAGTATAATCATTAAGATGTCACAAAGCATATTGTACTAGAAATTGTTGTTTTTAGCCTTACCTTCTCGTAGGGAACGTGGGACATTGGACGATAATGAAGTTTTCACGATTTTGTATAAAATCATAATTTTAATAGTTTTAAAATTTAACAAGACGAGCATAAACATATTTTATCCACAAACGCTTATTTTTAATAGAAATCGTTGTTTTAAGCCCTACCTTCACATTGGAAACGTGGGAAATCGAATTATAATGAAGTTTTACCCATTTGGACATAAATAATCAAACTAAGAGTTTTGAAAGTAAACAAGCCGAGTATAATCATTAAGATGTCACAAAGCTTATTGTGACTAGAAAACGTTGTTTTTAGCCTTAACTTCTCGTAGGGAACGTGGGACATTGGACGATAACGAAGTTTTAACGATGTTGTATAAAATCATAATTCTAATAGTTTTAAAATTTAACAAGACGAGCATAAACATATTTTATCTACAAACGCTTATTTTTAATAGAAATCGTTGTTTTAAGCCCTACCTTCACATTGGAAACGTGGGAAATAGAATTAGAATGAAGTTTTACCGATTTTGACATAAATAATCAAACTAAGAGTTTTGAAAGTAAACAAGCCGAGTATAATCATTAAAGCTTTCACAAAGCTTATTGTGACTAGAAATAGTCGTTTTAAGCCTTAACTTCACTTTGAAAACGTGGGAAATCGAACTATAATGAAGTTTTACCCATTTTGACATAAATAATCAAACTAAGAGTTTTGAATGTAAACAAGCTGAGTATAATCGTTAAGATGTCACAAAGCTTATTGTGACTAGAAATCGTTGTTTTTAGCCTTAAAGTCTCATAGGGAACGTGGGACATTGGACGATAACGAAGTTTTAACGATTTTGTATAAAATCATAGTTCTAATAGTTTTAAAATTTAAACAAGCCGAGTATAATCATTAAGATGTCACAATGCTTATTGTGACTAGAAATTGTTGTTTTTAGTCTTAACTTCGTAGGGAACGTGGGACATTGGACGATAACGAAGTTTTTACGATTTTGTATAAAATCATAATTCTAAAAGTTTTAAAATTTAACAAGATGAGCATAAAAATATTTTATCTACAAACGCTTATTTTTAATATAAATCGTTGTTTTAAGCCCTACCTTCACATTGGAAACGTGGGAAATCGTATTATAATGAAGTTTAACCCATTTTGACATAAATAATCAAACTAAAGGTTCTGAAAGTAAACAAGCCGAGTATAATCATTAAGATGTCACAAAGCTTATTGTGACCAGAAATCGTTGTTTTTAGCCTTAACTTCTCGTAGGGAATGTGGGACATTGGACGATAACGAAGTTTTAACGATTTTGTATAAAATCATAATTCTAATAGTTTTAAAATTTAACAAGACGAGCATAAACATATTTTATCTACAAACGCTTATTTTTAATAGAAATCGTTGTTTCAAGCCTTAACTTCACATTGAAACGTGGGAAATCGAACTATAATGAAGTTTTACCCATTTTGACATAAAAAATCAAACTAAGAGATTTGAAAGTAAACAAGCCGAGTATAATCATTAAAGCCTTCACAAAGCTTATTGTAGCTAGAAATAGTTGTTTTAAGCCTTAACTTCACATTGGAAACGTGAGAAATTGAACTATAATGAAGTTTTACCCATTTTGACATAAATAATCAAACTAAGAGTTTTGAAAGTAAACAAGCCGAGTATAATCATTAAGATGTCACAAAGCTTATTGTGACTAGAAATCGTTGTTTTTAGTCTTAACTTCTCGTAGGGAACGTGGGACATTGGACGATAACGAAGTTTTTACGATTTTGTATAAAATCATAATTCTAAAAGTTTTAAAATTTAACAAGATGAGCATAAAAATATTTTATCTACAAACGCTTATTTTTAATAGAAATCGTTGTTTTAAGCCCTACCTTCACATTGGAAACGTGGGAAATCGTATTATAATGAAGTTTTACCGATTTTGACATAAATAAACAAACAAAGAGTTTTGAAAGTAAACAAGCCGAGTATAATCATTAAAGCTTTCATAAAGCTTATTGTGACTAGAAATAGTTGTTTTAAGCCTTAACTTCACATTGAAAACGTGGGAAATCGAACTATAATGAAGTTTTACCCATTTTGACATAAATAATCAAACTAAGAGTTTTGAAAGTAAACAAGCCGAGTATAATCATTAAGATGTCACAAAGCTTATTGTGACTAGAAATCATTGTTTTTAGCCTTAACTTCTCGTAGGGAACGTGGGACATTGGACGATAACGAAGTTTTAACGATTTTGTATAAAATCATAATTCTAATAGTTTTAAAATTTAACAAGACGAGCATAAACATATTTTATCTACAAACGCTTATTTTTAATAGAAATCGTTGTTTCAAGCCTTAACTTCACATTGAAACGTGGGAAATCGAACTATAATGAAGTTTTACCCATTTTGACATAAAAAATCAAACTAAGAGATTTGAAAGTAAACAAGCCGAGTATAATCATTAAAGCCTTCACAAAGCTTATTGTAGCTAGAAATAGTTGTTTTAAGCCTTAACTTCACATTGGAAACGTGAGAAATTGAACTATAATGAAGTTTTACCCATTTTGACATAAATAATCAAACTAAGAGTTTTGAAAGTAAACAAGCCGAGTATAATCATTAAGATGTCACAAAGCTTATTGTGACTAGAAATCGTTGTTTTTAGTCTTAACTTCTCGTAGGGAACGTGGGACATTGGACGATAACGAAGTTTTTACGATTTTGTATAAAATCATAATTCTAATAGTTTTAAAATTTAATAAGATGAGCATAAAAATATTTTATCTACAAACGCTTATTTTTAATAGAAATCGTTGTTTTAAGCCCTACCTTCACATTGGAAACGTGGGAAATAGAATTATAATGAAGTTTTACCCATTTTGACATAAATAATAAAACTAAGAGTTTTGAAAGTAAACAAGTCGAGTATATTAATTAAAGCTTTCACAAAGCTTATTGAGACTAGAAATAGTTGTTTTAAGCCTTAACTTCACATTGAAAACGTGGGAAATCGAACTATAATGAAGTTTTACCCATTTTGACATAAATAATCAAACTAAGAGTTTTGAAAGTAAACAAGCCGAGTATAATCATTAAGATGTCACAAAGCTTATTGTGACTAGAAATCGTTGTTTTTAGCCTTAACTTCTCGTAGGGAATGTGGGACATTGGACGATAACGAAGTTTTAACGATGTTGTATAAAATTATAATTCTAATAGTTTTAAAATTTAACAAGACGAGCATAAACATATTTTATCTACAAACGCTTATTTTTAATAGAAATCGGTATTTTAAGCCCTACCTTCACATTGGAAACGTGGGAAATAGAATTATAATGAAGTTTTACCGATTTTGACATAAATAATCAAACTAAGAGTTTTGAAAGTAAACAAGCCGACTATAATCATTAAAGCTTTCACAAAGCTTATTGTGACTAGAAATAGTTGTTTTAAGCCTTAACTTCACTTTGAAAACGTGGCAAATCGAACTATAATGAAGTTTTACCCATTTTGACATAAATAATCAAACTAAGAGTTTTGAAAGTAAACAAGCCGAGTATAATCATTAAGATGTCACAAAGCATATTGTACTAGAAATTGTTGTTTTTAGCCTTACCTTCTCGTAGGGAACGTGGGACATTGGACGATAATGAAGTTTTCACGATTTTGTATAAAATCATAATTTTAATAGTTTTAAAATTTAACAAGACGAGCATAAACATATTTTATCCACAAACGCTTATTTTTAATAGAAATCGTTGTTTTAAGCCCTACCTTCACATTGGAAACGTGGGAAATCGAATTATAATGAAGTTTTACCCATTTGGACATAAATAATCAAACTAAGAGTTTTGAAAGTAAACAAGCCGAGTATAATCATTAAGATGTCACAAAGCTTATTGTGACTAGAAAACGTTGTTTTTAGCCTTAACTTCTCGTAGGGAACGTGGGACATTGGACGATAACGAAGTTTTAACGATGTTGTATAAAATCATAATTCTAATAGTTTTAAAATTTAACAAGACGAGCATAAACATATTTTATCTACAAACGCTTATTTTTAATAGAAATCGTTGTTTTAAGCCCTACCTTCACATTGGAAACGTGGGAAATAGAATTAGAATGAAGTTTTACCGATTTTGACATAAATAATCAAACTAAGAGTTTTGAAAGTAAACAAACAAACCGAGTATAATCATTAAAGCTTTCACAAAGCTTATTGTGACTAGAAATAGTCGTTTTAAGCCTTAACTTCACTTTGAAAACGTGGGAAATCGAACTATAATGAAGTTTTACCCATTTTGACATAAATAATCAAACTAAGAGTTTTGAATGTAAACAAGCTGAGTATAATCGTTAAGATGTCACAAAGCTTATTGTGACTAGAAATCGTTGTTTTTAGCCTTAAAGTCTCATAGGGAACGTGGGACATTGGACGATAACGAAGTTTTAACGATTTTGTATAAAATCATAGTTCTAATAGTTTTAAAATTTAAACAAGCCGAGTATAATCATTAAGATGTCACAATGCTTATTGTGACTAGAAATCGTTGTTTTTAGTCTTAACTTCTCGTAGGGAACGTGGGACATTGGACGATAACGAAGTTTTTACGATTTTGTATAAAATCATAATTCTAAAAGTTTTAAAATTTAACAAGATGAGCATAAAAATATTTTATCTACAAACGCTTATTTTTAATATAAATCGTTGTTTTAAGCCCTACCTTCACATTGGAAACGTGGGAAATCGTATTATAATGAAGTTTAACCCATTTTGACATAAATAATCAAACTAAAGGTTCTGAAAGTAAACAAGCCGAGTATAATCATTAAGATGTCACAAAGCTTATTGTGACCGAGAAATCGTTGTTTTTAGCCTTAACTTCGTAGGGAATGTGGGACATTGGACGATAACGAAGTTTTAACGATTTTGTATAAAATCATAATTCTAATAGTTTTAAAATTTAACAAGACGAGCATAAACATATTTTATCTACAAACGCTTATTTTTAATAGAAATCGTTGTTTCAAGCCTTAACTTCACATTGAAACGTGGGAAATCGAACTATAATGAAGTTTTACCCATTTTGACATAAAAAATCAAACTAAGAGATTTGAAAGTAAACAAGCCGAGTATAATCATTAAAGCCTTCACAAAGCTTATTGTAGCTAGAAATAGTTGTTTTAAGCCTTAACTTCACATTGGAAACGTGAGAAATTGAACTATAATGAAGTTTTACCCATTTTGACATAAATAATCAAACTAAGAGTTTTGAAAGTAAACAAGCCGAGTATAATCATTAAGATGTCACAAAGCTTATTGTGACTAGAAATCGTTGTTTTTAGTCTTAACTTCTCGTAGGGAACGTGGGACATTGGACGATAACGAAGTTTTTACGATTTTGTATAAAATCATAATTCTAATAGTTTTAAAATTTAACAAGATGAGCATAAAAATATTTTATCTACAAACGCTTATTTTTAATAGAAATCGTTGTTTTAAGCCCTACCTTCACATTGGAAACGTGGGAAATAGAATTATAATGATTTTTTACCCATTTTGACATAAATAATCAAACTAAGAGTTTTGAAAGTAAACAAGCCGAGTATATTAATTAAAGCTTTCACAAAGCTTATTGAGACTAGAAATAGTTGTTTTAAGCCTTAACTTCACATTGAAAACGTGGGAAATCGAACTATAATGAAGTTTTACCCATTTTGACATAAATAATCAAACTAAGAGTTTTGAAAGTAAACAAGCCGAGTATAATCATTAAGATGTCACAAAGCTTATTGTGACTAGAAATCGTTGTTTTTAGCCTTAACTTCTCGTAGGGAATGTGGGACATTGGACGATAACGAAGTTTTAACGATGTTGTATAAAATCATAATTCTAATAGTTTTAAAATTTAACAAGACGAGCATAAACATATTTTATCTACAAACGCTTATTTTTAATAGAAATCGGTATTTTAAGCCCTACCTTCACATTGGAAACGTGGGAAATAGAATTATAATGAAGTTTTACCGATTTTGACATAAATAATCAAACTAAGAGTTTTGAAAGTAAACAAGCCGACTATAATCATTAAAGCTTTCACAAAGCTTATTGTGACTAGAAATAGTTGTTTTAAGCCTTAACTTCACTTTGAAAACGTGGGAAATCGAACTATAATGAAGTTTTCCATTTTGACATAAATAATCAAACTAAGAGTTTTGAAAGTAAACAAGCCGAGTATAATCATTAAGATGTCACAAAGCATATTGTACTAGAAATTGTTGTTTTTAGCCTTATCTTCTCGTAGGGAACGTGGGACATTGGACGATAATGAAGTTTTAACGATTTTGTATAAAATCATATCTTTAATAGTTTTAAAATTTAACAAGACGAGCATAAACATATTTTATCCACAAACGCTTATTTTTAATAGAAATCGTTGTTTTAAGCCCTACCTTCACATTGGAAACGTGGGAAATCGAATTATAATGAAGTTTTACCCATTATGACATAAATAATCAAACTAAGAGTTTTGAAAGTAAACAAGCCGAGTATAATCGTTAAGATGTCACAAAGCTTATTGTGACTAGAAATCGATTTTTTTAGCCTTAACGTCTCATAGGGAACGTGGGACATTGGACGATAACGAAGTTTTAACAATTTTGTATAAAATCATAGTTCTAATAGTTTTAAAATTTAAACAAGCCGAGTATAATCATTAAGATGTCACAAAGCTTATTGTGTCTAGAAATCGTTGTTTTTACCCTTAACTTCTCATAGGGAACGTGGGACATTGGACGATAACGAAGTTTTAACGATTTAGTATAAAATCATAATTCTAATAGTTTTAAAATTTAACAAGACGAGCATAAACATATTTTATCTACAAATGCTTATTTTTAATAGAAATCGTTGTTTTAAGCCCTACCTTCACATTGGAAACGTGGGAAATCGAATTATAATGAAGTTTTACCCATTTTGACATAAATAATCAAACTAAGGGTTTTGAAAGTAAACAAGCCGAGTATAATCATTAAGATGTCACAAAGCTTATTGTGACTAGAAATCGTTGTTTTTAGCCTTAACTTCTCGTAGGGAACGTGGGACATTGGACGATAACGAAGTTTTAACGATGTTGTATAAAATCATAATTCTAATAGTTTTAAAATTTAACAAGACGAGCATAAACATATTTTATCTACAAACGCTTATTTTTAATAGAAATCGTTGTTTTAAGCCCTACCTTCACATTGGAAACGTGGGAAACAGAATTATAATGAAGTTTTACCGATTTTGACATAAATAATCAAACTAAGAGTTTTGAAAGTAAACAAGCCGAGTATAATCATTAAAGCTTTCACAAAGCTTATTGTGACTAGAAATAGTCGTTTTAAGCCTTAACTTCACTTTGAAAACGTGGGAAATCGAACTATAATGAAGTTTTACCCATTTTGACATAAATAATCAAACTAAGAGTTTTGAATGTAAACAAGCTGAGTATAATCGTTAAGATGTCACAAAGCTTATTGTGACTAGAAATCGTTGTTTTTAGCCTTAACGTCTCATAGGGAATGTGGGACATTGGACGATAACGAAGTTTTAACGATTTTGTATAAAATCATAGTTCTAATAGTTTTAAAATTTGAACAAGCCGAGTATAATCATTAAGATGTCACAATGCTTATTGTGACTAGAAATCGTTGTTTTTAGTCTTAACTTCTCGTAGGGAACGTGGGACATTGGACGATAACGAAGTTTTTACGATTTTGTATAAAATCATAATTCTAAAAGTTTTAAAATTTAACAAGATGAGCATAAAAATATTTTATCTACAAACGCTTATTTTTAATAGAAATCGTTGTTTTAAGCCCTACCTTCACATTGGAAACGTGGGAAATCGTATTATAATGAAGTTTTACCCATTTTGACATAAATAATCAAACTAAAGGTTCTGAAAGTAAACAAGCCGAGTATAATCATTAAGATGTCACAATGCTTATTGTGACTAGAAATCGTTGTTTTTACTCTTAACTTCTCGTAGGGAACGTGGGACATTGGACGATAACGAAGTTTTTACGATTTTGTATAAAATCATAATTCTAAAAGTTTTAAAATTTAACAAGATGAGCATAAAAATATTTTATCTACAAACGCTTATTTTTAATAGAAATCGTTGTTTTAAGCCCTACCTTCACATTTGAAACGTGGGAAATCGTATTATAATGAAGTTTTACACATTTTGACATAAATAATCAAACTAAAGGTTCTGAAAGTAAACAAGCCGAGTATAATCATTAAGATGTCACAAAGCTTATTGTGACCAGAAATCGTTGTTTTTAGCCTTAACTTCTCGTAGGGAATGTGGGACATTGGACGATAACGAAGTTTTAACGATTTTGTATAAAATCATAATTCTAATAGTTTTAAAATTTAACAAGACGAGCATAAACATATTTTATCTACAAACGCTTATTTTTAATAGAAATCGTTGTTTCAAGCCTTAACTTCACATTGAAACGTGGGAAATCGAACTATAATGAAGTTTTACCCATTTTGACATAAAAAATCAAACTAAGAGATTTGAAAGTAAACAAGCCGAGTATAATCATTAAAGCCTTCACAAAGCTTATTGTAGCTAGAAATAGTTGTTTTAAGCCTTAACTTCACATTGGAAACGTGAGAAATTGAACTATAATGAAGTTTTACCCATTTTGACATAAATAATCAAACTAAGAGTTTTGAAAGTAAACAAGCCGAGTATAATCATTAAGATGTCACAAAGCTTATTGTGACAAGAAATCGTTGTT
This sequence comes from Stephania japonica, assembly GCA_039657345.1. Lineage (NCBI taxonomy): Eukaryota > Viridiplantae > Streptophyta > Magnoliopsida > Ranunculales > Menispermaceae > Stephania > Stephania japonica. The sequence goes on along the minus strand of CM077556.1, from coordinate 51,728,904 downwards.
TTTAGCCTTTACTTCTCGTAGGGAACGTGGGACATTGGACGATAACGAAGTTTTAACGATTTTGTATAAAATCATAATTCTAATAGTTTTAAAATTTAATAAGACGAGCATAAACATATTTTATCTACAAACGCTTATTTTTAATAGAAATCGTTGTTTTAAGCCTTAACTTCCCATTGGAAACGTGGGAAATCGAACTATAATGAAGTTTTACCCATTTTGACATAAATAATCAAACTAAGAGTTTTTAAAGTAAACAAGCCGAGTATAATCATTAAAGCCTTCACAAAGCTTATTGTGACTAGAAATAATTGTTTTAAGCCTTAACTTCACATTGAAAACGTGGGAAATCGAACTATAATGAAATTTTACCCATTTTGACATAAATAATCAAACTAAGAGTTTTGAAAGTAAACAAGCCGAGTATAATCATTAAGATGTCACAAAGCTTATTGTGACTAGAAATCGTTGTTTTTAGCCTTAACTTCTCGTAGGGAACGTGGGACATTGGACGATAACGAAGTTTTTACGATTTTGTATAAAATCATAATTTTAATAGTTTTAAAATTTAACAAGACGAGCATAAACATATTTTATCTACAAACCCTTATTTTTAATAGAAATCGTTGTTTTAAGCCCTACCTTCACATTGGAAACGTGGGAAATAGAATTATAATGAAGTTTTACCGATTTTGACATAAATAATCAAACTAAGAGTTTTGAAAGTAAACAAGCCGAGTATAATCATTAAGATGTCACAACGCTTATTGTACTAGAAATTGTTGTTTTTAGCCTTACCTTCTCGTAGGAACGTGGGACATTGGACGATAATGAAGTTTTAACGATTTTGTATAAAATCATAATTTTAGAAGTTTTAAAATTTAACAAGACGAGCATAAACATATTTTATCCACAAACGCTTATTTTTAATAGAAATCGTTGTTTTAAGCCCTACCTTCACATTGGAAACGTGGGAAATCGAATTATAATGAAGTTTTACCCATTATGACGTAAATAATCAAACTAAGAGTTTTGAAAGTAAACAAGCCGAGTATAATCGTTAAGATGTCACAAAGCTTATTGTGACTAGAAATCAATTTTTTAGCCTTAACGTCTCATAGGGAACGTGGGACATTGGACGATAACGAAGTTTTAACAATTTTGTATAAAATCATAGTTCTAATAGTTTTAAAATTTAAACAAGCCGAGTATAATCATTAAGATGTCACAAAGCTTATTGTGAAAAGAAATCGTTGTTTTTACCCTTAACTTCTCATAGGGAACGTGGGACATTGGACGATAACGAAGTTTTAACGATTTAGTATAAAATCATAATTCTAATAGTTTTAAAATTTAACAAGACGAGCATAAACATATTTTATCTACAAACGCTTATTTTTAATAGAAATCGTTGTTTTAAGCCCTACCTTCACATTGAAAATGTGGGAAATCGAATTATAATGAAGTTTTACCCATTTTGACATAAATAATCAAACTAAGAGTTTTGAAAGTAAACAAGCCGAGTATAATCATTAAGATGTCACAAAGCTTATTGTGACTAGAAATCGTTGTTTTTAGCCTTAACTTCTCGTAGGGAACGTGAGACATTGGACGATAACGAAGTTTTAACGATGTTGTATAAAATCATAATTCTAATAGTTTTAAAATTTAACAAGACGAGCATAAACATATTTTATCTACAAACGCTTATTTTTAATAGAAATCGTTGTTTTAAGCCCTACCTTCACATTGGAAACGTGGGAAATAGAATTATAATGAAGTTTTACCGATTTTGACATAAATAATCAAACTAAGAGTTTTGAAAGTAAACAAGCCGAGTATAATCATTAAAGCTTTCACAAAGCTTATTGTGACTAGAAATAGTCGTTTTAAGCCTTAACTTCACTTTGAAAACGTGGGAAATCGAACTATAATGAAGTTTTACCCATTTTGACATAAATAATCAAACTAAGAGTTTTGAAAGTAAACAAGCCGAGTTTAATCATTAAGATGTTACAAAGCTTATTGTACTAGAAATCGTTGTTTTTAGCCTTAACTTCTCGTAGGGAACGTGGGACATTGGACGATAACGAAGTTTTAACGATTTTGTATAAAATCATAATTCTAATAGTTTTAAAATTTAATAAGACGAGCATAAACATATTTTATCTACAAACGCTTATTTTTAATAGAAATCGTTGTTTTAAGCCTTAACTACACATTGGAAACGTGGGAAATCGAACTATAATGAAGTTTTACCCATTTTGATATAAATAATTAAACTAAGAGTTTTGAAAGTAAACAAGCCGAGTATAATCAGTAAGATGTCACAATGCTTATTGTGACTAGAAATCGTTGTTTTTAGCCTTAACTTCTCGTAGGGAACGTGGGACATTGGACGATAACGAAGTTTTAACGATTTTGTATAAAATCATAATTCTAATAGTTTTAAAATTTAACAAGAGGAGCATAAACATATTTTTTCTACAAACCCTTATTTTTAATAGAAATCGTTGTTTTAAGCCTTAACTTCACATTGGAAACGTGGGAAATCGAACTATAATGAAGTTTTACCGATTTTGACATAAATAATCAAACTAAGAGTTTTGAAAGTAAACAAGCCGAGTATAATCATAAAAGCTTTCACAAAGCTTATTGTGACTAGAAATAGTCGTTTTAAGCCTTAACTTCACTTTGAAAACGTGGGAAATCGAACTATAATGAAGTTTTACCCATTTTGACATAAATAATCAAACTAAGAGTTTTCAAAGTAAACAAGCCGAGTATAATCATTAAGATGTTACAAAGCTTATTATACTAGAAATCGTTGTTTTTAGCCTTAACTTCTCGTAGGGAACGTGGGACATTGGACGATAACGAAGTTTTAACGATGTTGTATAAAATCATAATTCTAATACTTTTAAAATTTAACAACATGAGCATAAACATATTTTATCTACGAACACTTATTTTTAGTAGAAATCGTTGTTTTAAGCATTAACTTCACATTGGAAACGTGAGAATTCGAACTATAATAAAGTTTTACCGATTTTGACATAAATAATCAAACTAAGAGTTTTGAAAGTAAACAAGCCGACTATAATCATTAAAGCTTTCACAAAGCTTATTGTTACTAGAAATAGTTGTTTTAAGCCTTAACTTCACATTGAAAACGTGGGAAATCGAACTATAATGAAGTTTTACCCATTTTGACATAAATAATCAAACTAAGAGTTTTGAAAGTAAACAAGCCGAGTATAATCATTAAGATGTCACAAAGCTTATTGTACTAGAAATTGTTGTTTTTAGCCTTAACTTTTCGTAGGGAACGTGGGACATTGGACGATAATGATGTTTTAACGATTTTGTATAAAATCATAATTTTAATAGTTTTAAAATTTAACAAGACGAGCATAAACATATTTTATCCACAAACGCTTATTTTTAATAGAAGTCGTTGTTTTAAACCCAACCTTCACATTGGAAACGTGGGAAATCGAATTATAATGAAGTTTTACCCATTTTGACATAAATAATCAAACTAAGAGTTTTGAAAGTAAACAAGCCGAGTATAATCGTTAAGATGTCACAAAGCTTATTGTGACTAGAAATCGTTGTTTTTAGCCTTAACGTCTCATAGGGAACGTGGGACATTGGACGATAACGAAGTTTTAACGATTTTTTATAAAATCATAGTTCTAATAGTTTTAAAATTTAAACAAGCCGAGTATAATCATTAAGATGTCACAAAGCTTATTGTGACTAGAAATCGTTGTTTTTAGCCTTAAATTCTCATAGGGAACGTGGGACATTGGACGATAACGAAGTTTTAACGATTTAGTATAAAATCATAATTCTAATAGTTTTAAAATTTAACAAGACGAGCATAAACATATTTTATCTACAAACGCTTATTTTTAATAGAAATCGTTGTTTTAAGCCCTACCTTCACATTGGAAACGTGGGAAATAGAATTATAATGAAGTTTTACCGATTTTGACATAAATAATCAAACTAAGAGTTTTGAAAGTAAACAAGCCGAGTATAATCATTAAAGCTTTCACAAAGCTTATTGTGACTAGAAATAGTCGTTTTAAGCCTTAACTTCACTTTGAAAACGTGGGAAATCGAACTATAATGAAGTTTTACCCATTTTGACATAAATAATCAAACTAAGAGTTTTGAAAGTAAACAAGCGGAGTATAATCATTAAGATGTTACAAAGCTTATTGTACTAGAAATCGTTGTTTTTAGCCTTAACTTCTCGTAGGGAACGTGGGACATTGGACGATAACGAAGTTTTAACGATTTTGTATAAAATCATAATTCTAATAGTTTTAAAATTTAATAAGACGAGCATAAACATATTTTATCTACAAACGCTTATTTTTAATAGAAATCGTTGTTTTAAGCCTTAACTTCACATTGGGAACGTGGAAAATCGAACTATAATGAAGTTTTACCCATTTTTATATAAATAATTAAACTAAGAGTTTTGAAAGTAAACAAGCCGAGTATAATCAGTAAGATGTCACAATGCTTATTTTGACTAGAAATCGTTGTTTTTAGCCTTAACTTCTCGTAGGGAACGTGGGACATTGGACGATATCGAAGTTTTAACGATTTTGTATAAAATCATAATTCTAATAGTTTTAAAATTTAACAAGAGGAGCATAAACATATTTTTTCTACAAACCCTTATTTTTAATAGAAATCGTTGTTTTAAGCCTTAACTTCACATTGGAAACGTGGGAAATCGAACTATAATGAAGTTTTACCCATTTTGATATAAATAATCAAACTAAGAGTTTTGAACGTAAACAAGCCGAGTATAATCATTAAGATGTCACAATGTTTATTGTGACTAGAAATCGTTGTTAGCCTTAACTTCTCGTAGGGAACGTGGGACATTGGACGATAACGAAGTTTTAACGATTTTGTATAAAATCATAATTCTAATACTTTTAAAATTTAACAACATGAGCATAAACTTATTTTATCTACAAACGCTTATTTTTAGTAGAAATCGTTGTTTTAAGCATTAACTTCACATTGGAAACGTGAGAATTCGAACTATAATGAAGTTTTACCGATTTTGACATAAATAATCAAACTAAGAGTTTTGAAAGTAAACAAGCCGAGTGTAATCATTAAAGCTTTCACAAAGCTTATTGTGACTAGAAATAGTTGTTTTAAGCCTTAACTTCACATTGAAAACGTGGGAAATCGAACTATAATGAAGTTTTACCCATTTTGACATAAATAATCAAACTAAGAGTTTTGAAAGTAAACAAGCCGAGTATAATCATTAAGATGTCACAAAGCTTTTTGTACTAGAAATTGTTGTTTTTAGCCTTAACTTTTCGTAGGGAACGTGGGACATTGGACGATAATGAAGTTTTAACGATTTTGTATAAAATCATAATTTTAATAGTTTTAAAATTTAACAAGACGAGCATAAACATATTTTATCCACAAACGCTTATTTTTAATAGAAGTCGTTGTTTTAAGCCCAACCTTCACATTGGAAACGTGGGAAATCGAATTATAATGAAGTTTTACCCATTTTGACATAAATAATCAAACTAAGAGTTTTGAAAGTAAACAAGACGAGTATAATCGTTAAGATGTCACAAAGCTTATTGTGACTAGAAATCGTTGTTTTTAGCCTTAACGTCTCATAGGGAACGTGGGACATTGGAAGATAACGAAGTTTTAACGATTTTGTATAAAATCATAGTTCTAATAGTTTTAAAATTTAAACAAGCCGAGTATAATCATTAAGATGTCACAAAGCTTATTGTGACTAGAAATCGTTGTTTTAATCCTTAACTTCTCATAGGGAACGTGGGACATTGGACGATAACGAAGTTTTAACGTGTGTTGTATAAAATCATAATTCTAATAGTTTTAAAATTTAACAAGACGAGCATAAACATATTTTATCTACAAACGCTTATTTTTAATAGAAATCGGTATTTTAAGCCCTACCTTCACATTGGAAACGTGGGAAATAGAATTATAATGAAGTTTTACCGATTTTGACATAAATAATCAAACTAAGAGTTTTGAAAGTAAACAAGCCGACTATAATCATTAAAGCTTTCACAAAGCTTATTGTGACTAGAAATAGTTGTTTTAAGCCTTAACTTCACTTTGAAAACGTGGGAAATCGAACTATAATGAAGTTTTACCCATTTTGACATAAATAATCAAACTAAGAGTTTTGAAAGTAAACAAGCCGAGTATAATCATTAAGATGTCACAAAGCATATTGTACTAGAAATTGTTGTTTTTAGCCTTATCTTCTCGTAGGGAACGTGGGACATTGGACGATAATGAAGTTTTAACGATTTTGTATAAAATCATATCTTTAATAGTTTTAAAATTTAACAAGACGAGCATAAACATATTTTATCCACAAACGCTTATTTTTAATAGAAATCGTTGTTTTAAGCCCTACCTTCACATTGGAAACGTGGGAAATCGAATTATAATGAAGTTTTACCCATTATGACATAAATAATCAAAATAAGAGTTTTGAAAGTAAACAAGCCGAGTATAATCGTTAAGATGTCACAAAGCTTATTGTGACTAGAAATCGATTTTTTTAGCCTTAACGTCTCATAGGGAACGTGGGACATTGGACGATAACGAAGTTTTAACAATTTTGTATAAAATCATAGTTCTAATAGTTTTAAAATTTAAACAAGCCGAGTATAATCATTAAGATGTCACAAAGCTTATTGTGTCTAGAAATCGTTGTTTTTACCCTTAACTTCTCATAGGGAACGTGGGACATTGGACGATAACGAAGTTTTAACGATTTAGTTTAAAATCATAATTCTAATAGTTTTAAAATTTAACAAGACGAGCATAAACATATTTTATCTACAAATGCTTATTTTTAATAGAAATCGTTGTTTTAAGCCCTACCTTCACATTGGAAACGTGGGAAATCGAATTATAATGAAGTTTTACCCATTTTGACATAAATAATCAAACTAAGGGTTTTGAAAGTAAACAAGCCGAGTATAATCATTAAGATGTCACAAAGCTTATTGTGACTAGAAATCGTTGTTTTTAGCCTTAACTTCTCGTATGGAACGTGGGACATTGGACGATAACGAAGTTTTAACGATGTTGTATAAAATCATAATTCTAATAGTTTTAAAATTTAACAAGACGAGCATAAACATATTTTATCTACAAACGCTTATTTTTAATAGAAATCGTTGTTTTAAGCCCTACCTTCACATTGGAAACGTGGGAAATAGAATTATAATGAAGTTTTACCGATTTTGACATAAATAATCAAACTAAGAGTTTTGAAAGTAAACAAGCCGAGTATAATCATTAAAGCTTTCACAAAGCTTATTGTGACTAGAAATAGTCGTTTTAAGCCTTAACTTCACTTTGAAAACGTGGGAAATCGAACTATAATGAAGTTTTACCCATTTTGACATAAATAATCAAACTAAGAGTTTTGAATGTAAACAAGCTGAGTATAATCGTTAAGATGTCACAAAGCTTATTGTGACTAGAAATCGTTGTTTTTAGCCTTAACGTCTCATAGGGAATGTGGGACATTGGACGATAACGAAGTTTTAACGATTTTGTATAAAATCATAGTTCTAATAGTTTTAAAATTTAAACAAGCCGAGTATAATCATTAAGATGTCACAATGCTTATTGTGACTAGAAATCGTTGTTTTTAGTCTTAACTTCTCGTAGGGAACGTGGGACATTGGACGATAACGAAGTTTTTACGATTTTGTATAAAATCATAATTCTAAAAGTTTTAAAATTTAACAAGATGAGCATAAAAATATTTTATCTACAAACGCTTATTTTTAATAGAAATCGTTGTTTTAAGCCCTACCTTCACATTGGAAACGTGGGAAATCGTATTATAATGAAGTTTTACCCATTTTGACATAAATAATCAAACTAAAGGTTCTGAAAGTAAACAAGCCGAGTATAATCATTAAGATGTCACAATGCTTATTGTGACTAGAAATCGTTGTTTTTACTCTTAACTTCTCGTAGGGAACGTGGGACATTGGATGATAACGAAGTTTTTACGATTTTGTATAAAATCATAATTCTAAAAGTTTTAAAATTTAACAAGATGAGCATAAAAATATTTTATCTACAAACGCTTATTTTTAATAGAAATTGTTGTTTTAAGCCCTACCTTCACATTGGAAACGTGGGAAATCGTATTATAATGAAGTTTTACCCATTTTGACATAAATAATCAAACTAAAGGTTCTGAAAGTAAACAAGCCGAGAGTATAATCATTAAGATGTCACAAAGCTTATTGTGACCAGAAATCGTTGTTTTTAGCCTTAACTTCTCGTAGGGAATGTGGGACATTGGACGATAACGAAGTTTTAACGATTTTGTATAAAATCATAATTCTAATAGTTTTAAAATTTAACAAGACGAGCATAAACATATTTTATCTACAAACGCTTATTTTTAATAGAAATCGTTGTTTCAAGCCTTAACTTCACATTGAAACGTGGGAAATCGAACTATAATGAAGTTTTACCCATTTTGACATAAAAAATCAAACTAAGAGATTTGAAAGTAAACAAGCCGAGTATAATCATTAAAGCCTTCACAAAGCTTATTGTAGCTAGAAATAGTTGTTTTAAGCCTTAACTTCACATTGGAAACGTGAGAAATTGAACTATAATGAAGTTTTACCCATTTTGACATAAATAATCAAACTAAGAGTTTTGAAAGTAAACAAGCCGAGTATAATCATTAAGATGTCACAAAGCTTATTGTGACAAGAAATCGTTGTTTTTAGTCTTAACTTCTCGTAGGGAACGTGGGACATTGGACGATAACGAAGTTTTTACGATTTTTATATAAAATCATAATTCTAATAGTTTTAAAATTTAACAAGATGAGCATAAAAATATTTTATCTACAAACGCTTATTTTTAATAGAAATCGTTGTTTTAAGCCCTACCTTCACATTGGAAACGTGGGAAATAGAATTATAATGATTTTTTACCCATTTTGACATAAATAATCAAACTAAGAGTTTTGAAAGTAAACAAGCCGAGTATATTAATTAAAGCTTTCACAAAGCTTATTGACACTAGAAATAGTTGTTTTAAGCCTTAACTTCACATTGAAAACGTGGGAAATCGAACTATAATGAAGTTTTACCCATTTTGACATAAATAATCAAACTAAGAGTTTTGAAAGTAAACAAGCCGAGTATAATCATTAAGATGTCACAAAGCTTATTGTGATTATAAATCGTTGTTTTTAGCCTTAACTTCTCGTAGGGAATGTGGGACATTGGACGATAACGAAGTTTTAACGATGTTGTATAAAATCATAATTCTAATAGTTTTAAAATTTAACAAGACGAGCATAAACATATTTTATCTACAAACGCTTATTTTTAATAGAAATCGGTATTTTAAGCCCTACCTTCACATTGGAAACGTGGGAAATAGAATTATAATGAAGTTTTACCGATTTTGACATAAATAATCAAACTAAGAGTTTTGAAAGTAAACAAGCCGAGTATAATCATTAAGATGTCACAAAGCTTATTGTACTAGAAATTGTTGTTTTTAGCCTTACCTTCTCGTAGGGAACGTGGGACATTGGACGATGATGAAGTTTTAACGATTTTGTATAAAATCATAATTTTAGAAGTTTTAAAATTTAACAAGACGAGCATAAACATATTTTATCCACAAACGCTTATTTTTAATAGAAATCGTTGTTTTAAGCCCTACCTTCACATTGGAAACGTGGGAAATCGAATTATAATGAAGTTTTACCCATTATGACGTAAATAATCAAACTAAGAGTTTTGAAAGTAAACAAGCCGAGTATAATCGTTAAGATGTCACAAAGCTTATTGTGACTAGAAATCAATTTTTTTAGCCTTAACGTCTCATAGGGAACGTGGGACATTGGACGATAACGAAGTTTTAACAATTTTGTATAAAATCATAGTTCTAATAGTTTTAAAATTTAAACAAGCCGAGTATAATCATTAAGATGTCACAAAGCTTATTGTGACTAGAAATCGTTGTTTTTACCCTTAACTTCTCATAGGGAACGTGGGACATTGGACGATAACGAAGTTTTAACGATTTAGTATAAAATCATAATTCTAATAGTTTTAAAATTTAACAAGACGAGCATAAACATATTTTATCTACAAACGCTTATTTTTAATAGAAATCGTTGTTTTAAGCCCTACCTTCACATTGAAAATGTGGGAAATCGAATTATAATGAAGTTTTACCCATTTTGACATAAATAATCAAACTAAGAGTTTTGAAAGTAAACAAGCCGAGTATAATCATTAAGATGTCACAAAGCTTATTGTAACTAGAAATCGTTGTTTTTAGCCTTAACTTCTCGTAGGGAACGTGGGACATTGGACGATAACGAAGTTTTAACGATGTTGTATAAAATCATAATTCTAATAGTTTTAAAATTTAACAAGACGAGCATAAACATATTTTATCTACAAACGCTTATTTTTAATAGAAATCGTTGTTTTAAGCCCTACCTTCACATTGGAAACGTGGGAAATAGAATTATAATGAAGTTTTACCGATTTTGACATAAATAATCAAACTAAGAGTTTTGAAAGTAAACAAGCCGAGTATAATCATTAAAGCTTTCACAAAGCTTATTGTGACTAGAAATAGTCGTTTTAAGCCTTAACTTCACTTTGAAAACGTGGGAAATCGAACTATAATGAAGTTTTACCCATTTTGACATAAATAATCAAACTAAGAGTTTTGAAAGTAAACAAGCCGAGTTTAATCATTAAGATGTTACAAAGCTTATTGTACTAGAAATCGTTGTTTTTAGCCTTAACTTCAGTAGGGTACGTGGGACATTGGACGATAACGAAGTTTTAACGATTTTGTATAAAATCATAATTCTAATAGTTTTAAAATTTAATAAGACGAGCATAAACATATTTTATCTACAAACGCTTATTTTTAATAGAAATCGTTGTTTTAAGCTTTAACTACACATTGGAAACGTGGGAAATCGAACTATAATGAAGTTTTACCCATTTTGATATAAATAATTAAACTAAGAGTTTTGAAAGTAAACAAGCCGAGTATAATCAGTAAGATGTCACAATGCTTATTGTGACTAGAAATCGTTGTTTTTAGCCTTAACTTCTCGTAGGGAACGTGGGACATTGGACGATAACGAAGTTTTAACGATTTTGTATAAAATCATAATTCTAATAGTTTTAAAATTTAACAAGAGGAGCATAAACATATTTTTTCTACAAACCCTTATTTTTAATAGAAATCGTTGTTTTAAGCCTTAACTTCACATTGGAAACGTGGGAAATCGAACTATAATGAAGTTTTACCGATTTTGACATAAATAATCAAACTAAGAGTTTTGAAAGTAAACAAGCCGAGTATAATCATAAAAGCTTTCACAAAGCTTATTGTGACTAGAAATAGTCGTTTTAAGCCTTAACTTCACTTTGAAAACGTGGGAAATCGAACTATAATGAAGTTTTACCCATTTTGACATAAATAATCAAACTAAGAGTTTTGAAAGTAAACAAGCCGAGTATAATCATTAAGATGTTACAAAGCTTATTGTACTAGAAATCGTTGTTTTTAGCCTTAACTTCGTAGGGAACGTGGGACATTGGACGATAACGAAGTTTTAACGATGTTGTATAAAATCATAATTCTAATAGTTTTAAAATTTAATAAGACGAGCATAAACATATTTTATCTACAAACGCTTATTTTTAATAGAAATCGTTGTTTTAAGCCTTAACTACACATTGGAAACGTGGGAAATCGAACTATAATGAAGTTTTACCCATTTTGATATAAATAATTAAACTAAGAGTTTTGAAAGTAAACAAGCCGAGTATAATCAGTAAGATGTCACAATGCTTATTGTGACTAGAAATCGTTGTTTTTAGCCTTAACTTCTCGTAGGGAACGTGGGACATTGGACGATAACGAAGTTTTAACGATTTTGTATAAAATCATAATTCTAATAGTTTTAAAATTTAACAAGAGGAGCATAAACATATTTTTTCTGCAAACCCTTATTTTTAATAGAAATCGTTGTTTTAAGCCTTAACTTCACATTGGAAACGTGGGAAATCGAACTATAATGAAGTTTTACCCATTTTGATATAAATAATCAAACTAAGAGTTTTGAACGTAAACAAGCCGAGTATAATCATTAAGATGTCACAATGTTTATTGTGACTAGAAATCGTTGTTTTTAGCCTTAACTTCTCGTAGGGAACGTGGGACATTGGACGATAACGAAGTTTTAACGATTTTGTATAAAATCATAATTCTAATACTTTTAAAATTTAACAACATGAGCATAAACTTATTTTATCTACGAACGCTTATTTTTAGTAGAAATCGTTGTTTTAAGCATTAACTTCACATTGGAAACGTGAGAATTCGAACTATAATGAAGTTTTACCGATTTTGACATAAATAATCAAACTAAGAGTTTTGAAAGTAAACAAGCCGAGTGTAATCATTAAAGCTTTCACAAAGCTTATTGTGACTAGAAATAGTTGTTTTAAGCCTTAACTTCACATTGAAAACGTGGGAAATCGAACTATAATGAAGTTTTACCCATTTTGACATAAATAATCAAACTAAGAGTTTTGAAAGTAAACAAGCCGAGTATAATCATTAAGATGTCACAAAGCTTATTGTACTAGAAATTGTTGTTTTTAGCCTTAACTTTTCGTAGGGAACGTGGGACATTGGACGATAATGAAGTTTTAACGATTTTGTATAAAATCATAATTTTAATAGTTTTAAAATTTAACAAGACGAGCATAAACATATTTTATCCACAAACGCTTATTTTTAATAGAAGTCGTTGTTTTAAGCCCAACCTTCACATTGGAAACGTGGGAAATCGAATTATAATGAAGTTTTACCCATTTTGACATAAATAATCAAACTAAGAGTTTTGAAAGTAAACAAGACGAGTATAATCGTTAGGATGTCACAAAGCTTATTGTGACTAGAAATCGTTGTTTTTAGCCTTAACGTCTCATAGGGAACGTGGGACATTGGAAGATAACGAAGTTTTAACGATTTTGTATAAAATCATAGTTCTAATAGTTTTAAAATTTAAACAAGCCGAGTATAATCATTAAGATGTCACAAAGCTTATTGTGACTAGAAATCGTTGTTTTAATCCTTAACTTCTCGTAGGGAACGTGGGACATTGGACGATAACGAAGTTTTAACGATTTTGTATAAAATCATAATTCTAATAGTCTTAAAATTTAATAAGACGAGCATAAACATGTTTTATCTACAAACACTTATTTTTAATAGAAATCGTTTTTTTAAGCATTAACTTCACATTGGAAACGTGAGAAATCGAACTATAATGAAGTTTTACCCATTTTGACATAAATAATCAAACTAAGAGTTTTGAAAGTAAACAAGCCGAGTATAATCATTAAAGCTTTCATAAAGCTTATTGTGACTAGAAATAGTTGTTTTAAGCCTTAACTTCACATTGAAAACGTGGGAAATCGAACTATAATGAAGTTTTACCCATTTTGACATAAATAATCAAACTAAGAGTTTTGAAAGTAAACAAGCCGAGTATAATCATTAAGATGTCACAAAGCTTATTGTACTAGAAATTGTTGTTTTTAGCCTTAACTTTTCGTAGGGAACGTGGGACATTGGACGATAATGAAGTTTTAACGATTTGTATAAAATCATAATTTTAATAGTTTTAAAATTTAACAAGACGAGCATAAACATATTTCATCCACAAACGCTTATTTTTAATAGAAGTCGTTGTTTTAAGCCCAACCTTCACATTGGAAACGTGGGAAATCGAATTATAATGAAGTTTTACCCATTTTGACATAAATAATCAAACTAAGAGTTTTGAAAGTAAACAAGCCAAGTATAATCGTTAAGATGTCACAAAGCTTATTGTGACTAAAAATCGTTGTTTTTAGCCTTAACGTCTCATAGGGAACGTGGTACATAGGACGATAACGAAGTTTTAACGATTTTGTATAAAATCATAGTTCTAATAGTTTTAAAATTTAAACAATCCGAGTATAATCATTAAGATGTCACAAAGCTTATTGTGACTAGAAATCGTTGTTTTTAGCCTTAACTTCTCATAGGGAACGTGGGACAATGGACGATAACGAAGTTTTAACGATTTAGTATAAAATCATAATTCTAATAGTTTTAAAATTTAACAAGACGAGCATAAACATATTTTATCTACAAACGCTTATTTTTAATAGAAATCGTTGTTTCAAGCCCTACCTTCACATTGGAAACGTGGGAAATCGAATTATAATGAAGTTTTACCAATTTTGACATAAATAATCAAACTAAGAGTTTTGAAAGTAAACAAGCCGAGTATAATCATTAAGATGTCACAAAGCTTATTGTGACTAGATGTATTTAGCCTTAACTTCTCGTCGAACGTGGGACATTGGACGATAACGAAGTTTTAACGATTTTGTATAAAATCATAATTCTAATAGTCTTAAAATTTAATAAGACGAGCATAAACATGTTTTATCTACAAACGCTTATTTTTAATAGAAATCGTTTTTTAAGCATTAACTTCACATTGGAAACGTGAGAAATCGAACTATAATGAAGTTTTACCCATTTTGACATAAATAATCAAACTAAGAGTTTTGAAAGTAAACAAGCCGAGTATAATCATTAAAGCTTTCATAAAGCTTATTGTGACTAGAAATAGTTGTTTTAAGCCTTAACTTCACATTGAAAACGTGGGAAATCGAACTATAATGAAGTTTTACCCATTTTGACATAAATAATCAAACTAAGAGTTTTGAAAGTAAACAAGCCGAGTATAATCGTTAAGATGTCACAAAGCTTATTGTGACTAGAAATCGTTGTTTTTAGCCTTAACGTCTCATAGGGAACGTGGTACATAGGACGATAACGAAGTTTTAACGATTTTGTATAAAATCATAGTTCTAATAGTTTTAAAATTTAAACAATCCGAGTATAATCATTAAGATGTCACAAAGCTTATTGTGACTAGAAATCGTTGTTTTTAGCCTTAACTTCTCATAGGGAACGTGGGACATTGGACGATAACGAAGTTTTAACGATTTAGTATAAAATCATAATTCTAATAGTTTTAAAATTTAACAAGACGAGCATAAACATATTTTATCTACAAACGCTTATTTTTAATAGAAATCGTTGTTTCAAGCCCTACCTTCACATTGGAAACGTGGGAAATCGAATTATAATGAAGTTTTACCAATTTTGACATAAATAATCAAACTAAGAGTTTTGAAAGTAAACAAGCCGAGTATAATCATTAAGATGTCACAAAGCTTATTGTGACTAGATGTATTTAGCCTTAACTTCTCGTAGGGAACGTGGGACATTGGACGATAACGTAGTTTTAACGATTTTGTATAAAATCATAATTCTAATAGTCTTAAAATTTAATAAGACGAGCATAAACATGTTTTATCTACAAACGCTTATTTTTAATAGAAATCGTTTTTTAAGCATTAACTTCACATTGGAAACGTGAGAAATCGAACTATAATGAAGTTTTACCCATTTTGACATAAATAATCAAACTAAGAGTTTTGAAAGTAAACAAGCCGAGTATAATCATTAAAGCTTTCATAAAGCTTATTGTGACTAGAAATAGTTGTTTTAAGCCTTAACTTCACATTGAAAACGTGGGAAATCGAACTATAACGAAGTTTTACCCATTTTGACATAAATAATCAAACTAAGAGTTTTGAAAGTAAACAAGCCGAGTATAATCATTAAGATGTCACAAAGCTTATTGTACTAGAAATTGTTGTTTTTAGCCTTAACTTTTCGTAGGGAACGTGGGACATTGGACGATAATGAAGTTTTAACGATTTTGTATAAAATCATAATTTTAATAGTTTTAAAATTTAACAAGACGAGCATAAACATATTTTATCCACAAACGCTTATTTTTAATAGAAGTCGTTGTTTTAAGCCCAACCTTCACATTGGAAACGTGGGAAATCGAATTATAATGAAGTTTTACCCATTTTGACATAAATAATCAAACTAAGAGTTTTGAAAGTAAACAAGCCGAGTATAATCGTTAAGATGTCACAAAGCTTATTGTGACTAGAAATCGTTGTTTTTAGCCTTAACGTCTCATAGGGAACGTGGGACATTGGACGATAACGAAGTTTTAACGATTTTGTATAAAATCATAGTTCTAATAGTTTTAAAATTTAAACAATCCGAGTATAATCATTAAGATGTCACAAAGCTTATTGTGACTAGAAATCGTTGTTTTTAGCCTTAACTTCTCATAGGGAACGTGGGACATTGGACGATAACGAAGTTTTAACGATTTAGTATAAAATCATAATTCTAATAGTTTTAAAATTTAACAAGACGAGCATAAACAAATTTTATCTACAAACGCTTATTTTTGATAGAAATCTTGTTTTAAGCCTTAACTTCACATTGGAAACGTGGGAAATGAATTATAATGAAGTTTTAACCATTTTGACATAAATAATCAAACTAAGAGTTTTGAAAGTAAACAAGCCGAGTAAAATCATTAAAGCTTTCGTAAAGCTTATTGTGACTAGAAATCGTTGTTTTTAGCCTTAACTTCTCGTAGGGAACGTGGGACATTGGACGATAACGAAGTTTTGACGATTTTGTATAAAATCATAATTCTAATAGTTTTAAAATTTAACAAGACGAGCATAAACATATTTTATCTACAAACGCTTATTTTTAATAGAAATCGTTGTTTTAAGCCCTACCTTCACATTGGAAACGTGGGAAATCGAATTATAATGAAGTTTTACCCATTTTGACATAAATAATCAAACTAAGAGTTTTGAAAGTAAACAAGCCGAGTATAATCATTAAGATGTCACAAAGCTTATTGTGACTAGAAATCGTTGTTTTTAGCCTTAACTTCTCGTAGGGAACGTGGGACATTGGACGATAACGAAGTTTTGACGATTTTGTATAAAATCATAATTCTAATAGTTTTAAAATTTAACAAGACGAGCATAAACATATTTTATCTACAAACGCTTATTTTTAATAGAAATCGTTGTTTTAAGCCCTACCTTCACATTGGAAACGTGGGAAATAGAATTATAATGAAGTTTTACCGATTTTGACATAAATAATCAAACTAAGAGTTTTGAAAGTAAACAAGCCGAGTATAATCATTAAAGCTTTCACAAAGCTTATTGTGACTGGAAATAGTTGTTTTAAGCCTTAACTTCACTTTGAAAACGTGGGAAATCGAACTATAATGAAGTTTTACCCATTTTGACATAAATAATCAAACTAAGAGTTTTGAAAGTAAACAAGCCGAGTATAATCATTAAGATGTCACAAAGCTTATTGTACTAGAAATCGTTGTTTTTAGCCTTTACTTCTCGTAGGGAACGTGGGACATTGGACGATAACGAAGTTTTAACGATTTTGTATAAAATCATAATTCTAATAGTTTTAAAATTTAATAAGACGAGCATAAACATATTTTATCTACAAACGCTTATTTTTAATAGAAATCGTTGTTTTAAGCCTTAACTTCCCATTGGAAACGTGGGAAATCGAACTATAATGAAGTTTTACCCATTTTGACATAAATAATCAAACTAAGAGTTTTTAAAGTAAACAAGCCGAGTATAATCATTAAAGCCTTCACAAAGCTTATTGTGACTAGAAATAATTGTTTTAAGCCTTAACTTCACATTGAAAACGTGGGAAATCGAACTATAATGAAATTTTACCCATTTTGACATAAATAATCAAACTAAGAGTTTTGAAAGTAAACAAGCCGAGTATAATCATTAAGATGTCACAAAGCTTATTGTGACTAGAAATCGTTGTTTTTAGCCTTAACTTCTCGTAGGGAACGTGGGACATTGGACGATAACGAAGTTTTGACGATTTTGTATAAAATCATAATTCTAATAGTTTTAAAATTTAACAAGACGAGCATAAACATATTTTATCTACAAACGCTTATTTTTAATAGAAATCGTTGTTTTAAGCCCTACCTTCACATTGGAAACGTGGGAAATCGAATTATAATGAAGTTTTACCCATTTTGACATAAATAATCAAACTAAGAGTTTTGAAAGTAAACAAGCCGAGTATAATCATTAAGATGTCACAAAGCTTATTGTGACTAGAAATCGTTGTTTTTAGCCTTAACTTCTCGTAGGGAACGTGGGACATTGGACGATAACGAAGTTTTGACGATTTTGTATAAAATCATAATTCTAATAGTTTTAAAATTTAACAAGACGAGCATAAACATATTTTATCTACAAACGCTTATTTTTAATAGAAATCGTTGTTTTAAGCCCTACCTTCACATTGGAAACGTGGGAAATAGAATTATAATGAAGTTTTACCGATTTTGACATAAATAATCAAACTAAGAGTTTTGAAAGTAAACAAGCCGAGTATAATCATTAAAGCCTTCACAAAGCTTATTGTGACTGGAAATAGTTGTTTTAAGCCTTAACTTCACTTTGAAAACGTGGGAAATCGAACTATAATGAAGTTTTACCCATTTTGACAAAAATAATCAAACTAAGAGTTTTGAAAGTAAACAAGCCGAGTATAATCATTAAGATGTCACAAAGCTTATTGTACTAGAAATCGTTGTTTTTAGCCTTTACTTCTCGTAGGGAACGTGGGACATTGGACGATAACGAAGTTTTAACGATTTTGTATAAAATCATAATTCTAATAGTTTTAAAATTTAATAAGACGAGCATAAACATATTTTATCTACAAACGCTTATTTTTAATAGAAATCGTTGTTTTAAGCCTTAACTTCCCATTGGAAACGTGGGAAATCGAACTATAATGAAGTTTTACCCATTTTGACATAAATAATCAAACTAAGAGTTTTTAAAGTAAACAAGCCGAGTATAATCATTAAAGCCTTCACAAAGCTTATTGTGACTAGAAATAATTGTTTTAAGCCTTAACTTCACATTGAAAACGTGGGAAATCGAACTATAATGAAATTTTACCCATTTTGACATAAATAATCAAACTAAGAGTTTTGAAAGTAAACAAGCCGAGTATAATCATTAAGATGTCACAAAGCTTATTGTGACTAGAAATCGTTGTTTTTAGCCTTAACTTCTCGTAGGGAACGTGGGACATTGGACGATAACGAAGTTTTTACGATTTTGTATAAAATCATAATTTTAATAGTTTTAAAATTTAACAAGACGAGCATAAACATATTTTATCTACAAACCCTTATTTTTAATAGAAATCGTTGTTTTAAGCCCTACCTTCACATTGGAAACGTGGGAAATTAGAATTATAATGAAGTTTTACCGATTTTGACATAAATAATCAAACTAAGAGTTTTGAAAGTAAACAAGCCGAGTATAATCATTAAGATGTCACAACGCTTATTGTACTAGAAATTGTTGTTTTTAGCCTTACCTTCTCGTAGGGAACGTGGGACATTGGACGATAATGAAGTTTTAACGATTTTGTATAAAATCATAATTTTAGAAGTTTTAAAATTTAACAAGACGAGCATAAACATATTTTATCCACAAACGCTTATTTTTAATAGAAATCGTTGTTTTAAACCCTACCTTCACATTGGAAATGTGGGAAATCGAATTATAATGAAGTTTTACCCATTATGACGTAAATAATCAAACTAAGAGTTTTGAAAGTAAACAAGCCGAGTATAATCGTTAAGATGTCACAAAGCTTATTGTGACTAGAAATCAATTTTTTTAGCCTTAACGTCTCATAGGGAACGTGGGACATTGGACGATAACGAAGTTTTAACAATTTTGTATAAAATCATAGTTCTAATAGTTTTAAAATTTAAACAAGCCGAGTATAATCATTAAGATGTCACAAAGCTTATTGTGAAAAGAAATCGTTGTTTTTACCCTTAACTTCTCATAGGGAACGTGGGACATTGGACGATAACGAAGTTTTAACGATTTAGTATAAAATCATAATTCTAATAGTTTTAAAATTTAACAAGACGAGCATAAACATATTTTATCTACAAACGCTTATTTTTAATAGAAATCGTTGTTTTAAGCCCTACCTTCACATTGAAAAGTTGGGAAATCGAATTATAATGAAGTTTTACCCATTTTGACATAAATAATCAAACTAAGAGTTTTGAAAGTAAACAAGCCGAGTATAATCATTAAGATGTCACAAAGCTTATTGTGACTAGAAATCGTTGTTTTTAGCCTTAACTTCTCGTAGGGAACGTGGGACATTGGACGATAACGAAGTTTTAACGATGTTGTATAAAATCATAATTCTAATAGTTTTAAAATTTAACAAGACGAGCATAAACATATTTTATCTACAAACGCTTATTTTTAATAGAAATCGTTGTTTCAAGCCTTAACTTCACATTGAAACGTGGGAAATCGAACTATAATGAAGTTTTACCCATTTTGACATAAAAAATCAAACTAAGAGATTTGAAAGTAAACAAGCCGAGTATAATCATTAAAGCCTTCACAAAGCTTATTGTAGCTAGAAATAGTTGTTTTAAGCCTTAACTTCACATTGGAAACGTGAGAAATTGAACTATAATGAAGTTTTACCCATTTTGACATAAATAATCAAACTAAGAGTTTTGAAAGTAAACAAGCCGAGTATAATCATTAAGATGTCACAAAGCTTATTGTGACAAGAAATCGTTGTTTTTAGTCTTAACTTCTCGTAGGGAACGTGGGACATTGGACGATAACGAAGTTTTTACGATTTTGTATAAAATCATAATTCTAATAGTTTTAAAATTTAACAAGATGAGCATAAAAATATTTTATCTACAAACGCTTATTTTTAATAGAAATCGTTGTTTTAAGCCCTACCTTCACATTGGAAACGTGGGAAATAGAATTATAATGATTTTTTACCCATTTTGACATAAATAATCAAACTAAGAGTTTTGAAAGTAAACAAGCCGAGTATATTAATTAAAGCTTTCACAAAGCTTATTGACACTAGAAATAGTTGTTTTAAGCCTTAACTTCACATTGAAAACGTGGGAAATCGAACTATAATGAAGTTTTACCCATTTTGACATAAATAATCAAACTAAGAGTTTTGAAAGTAAACAAGCCGAGTATAATCATTAAGATGTCACAAAGCTTATTGTGATTATAAATCGTTGTTTTTAGCCTTAACTTCTCGTAGGGAATGTGGGACATTGGACGATAACGAAGTTTTAACGATGTTGTATAAAATCATAATTCTAATAGTTTTAAAATTTAACAAGACGAGCATAAACATATTTTATCTACAAACGCTTATTTTTAATAGAAATCGTTGTTTTAAGCCCTACCTTCACATTGAAAATGTGGGAAATCGAATTATAATGAAGTTTTACCCATTTTGACATAAATAATCAAACTAAGAGTTTTGAAAGTAAACAAGCCGAGTATAATCATTAAGATGTCACAAAGCTTATTGTGACTAGAAATCGTTGTTTTTAGCCTTAACTTCTCGTAGGGAACGTGGGACATTGGACGATAACGAAGTTTTAACGATGTTGTATAAAATCATAATTCTAATAGTTTTAAAATTTAACAAGACGAGCATAAACATATTTTATCTACAAACGCTTATTTTTAATAGAAATCGTTGTTTTAAGCCCTACCTTCACATTGGAAACGTGGGAAATAGAATTATAATGAAGTTTTACCGATTTTGACATAAATAATCAAACTAAGAGTTTTGAAAGTAAACAAGCCGAGTATAATCATTAAAGCTTTCACAAAGCTTATTGTGACTAGAAATAGTCGTTTTAAGCCTTAACTTCACTTTGAAAACGTGGGAAATCGAACTATAATGAAGTTTTACCCATTTTGACATAAATAATCAAACTAAGAGTTTTGAAAGTAAACAAGCCGAGTTTAATCATTAAGATGTTACAAAGCTTATTGTACTAGAAATCGTTGTTTTTAGCCTTAACTTCTCGTAGGGAACGTGGGACATTGGACGATAACGAAGTTTTAACGATTTTGTATAAAATCATAATTCTAATAGTTTTAAAATTTAATAAGACGAGCATAAACATATTTTATCTACAAACGCTTATTTTTAATAGAAATCGTTGTTTTAAGCCTTAACTACACATTGGAAACGTGAGAAATCGAACTATAATGAAGTTTTACCCATTTTGATATAAATAATTAAACTAAGAGTTTTGAAAGTAAACAAGCCGAGTATAATCAGTAAGATGTCACAATGCTTATTGTGACTAGAAATCGTTGTTTTTAGCCTTAACTTCTCGTAGGGAACGTGGGACATTGGACGATAACGAAGTTTTAACGATTTTGTATAAAATCATAATTCTAATAGTTTTAAAATTTAACAAGAGGAGCATAAACATATTTTTTCTACAAACCCTTATTTTTAATAGAAATCGTTGTTTTAAGCCTTAACTTCACATTGGAAACGTGGGAAATCGAACTATAATGAAGTTTTACCGATTTTGACATAAATAATCAAACTAAGAGTTTTGAAAGTAAACAAGCCGAGTATAATCATAAAAGCTTTCACAAAGCTTATTGTGACTAGAAATAGTCGTTTTAAGCC
Organism: Stephania japonica; assembly: GCA_039657345.1. Taxonomy (NCBI): domain Eukaryota; kingdom Viridiplantae; phylum Streptophyta; class Magnoliopsida; order Ranunculales; family Menispermaceae; genus Stephania; species Stephania japonica. The sequence goes on along the minus strand of CM077556.1, from coordinate 51,706,239 downwards.
TTAACTTCACTTTGAAAACGTGGGAAATCGAACTATAATGAAGTTTTACCCATTTTGACATAAATAATCAAACTAAGAGTTTTGAAAGTAAACAAGCCGAGTATAATCATTAAGATGTTACAAAGCTTATTGTACTAGAAATCGTTGTTTTTAGCCTTAACTTCTCGTAGGGAACGTGGGACATTGGACGATAACGAAGTTTTAACGATGTTGTATAAAATCATAATTCTAATAGTTTTAAAATTTAATAAGACGAGCATAAACATATTTTATCTACAAACGCTTATTTTTAATAGAAATCGTTGTTTTAAGCCTTAACTACACATTGGAAACGTGGGAAATCGAACTATAATGAAGTTTTACCCATTTTGATATAAATAATTAAACTAAGAGTTTTGAAAGTAAACAAGCCGAGTATAATCAGTAAGATGTCACAATGCTTATTGTGACTAGAAATCGTTGTTTTTAGCCTTAACTTCTCGTAGGGAACGTGGGACATTGGACGATAACGAAGTTTTAACGATTTTGTATAAAATCATAATTCTAATAGTTTTAAAATTTAACAAGAGGAGCATAAACATATTTTTTCTGCAAACCCTTATTTTTAATAGAAATCGTTGTTTTAAGCCTTAACTTCACATTGGAAACGTGGGAAATCGAACTATAATGAAGTTTTACCCATTTTGATATAAATAATCAAACTAAGAGTTTTGAACGTAAACAAGCCGAGTATAATCATTAAGATGTCGCAATGTTTATTGTGACTAGAAATCGTTGTTTTTAGCCTTAACTTCTCGTAGGGAACGTGGGACATTGGACGATAACGAAGTTTTAACGATTTTGTATAAAATCATAATTCTAATACTTTTAAAATTTAACAACATGAGCATAAACTTATTTTAACTACGAACGCTTATTTTTAGTAGAAATCGTTGTTTTAAGCATTAACTTCACATTGGAAACGTGAGAATTCGAACTATAATGAAGTTTTACCGATTTTGACATAAATAATCAAACTAAGAGTTTTGAAAGTAAACAAGCCGAGTGTAATCATTAAAGCTTTCACAAAGCTTATTGTGACTAGAAATAGTTGTTTTAAGCCTTAACTTCACCTTGAAAACGTGGGAAATCGAACTATAATGAAGTTTTACCCATTTTGACATAAATAATCAAACTAAGAGTTTTGAAAGTAAACAAGCCGAGTATAATCATTAAGATGTCACAAAGCTTATTGTACTAGAAATTGTTGTTTTTAGCCTTAACTTTTCGTAGGGAACGTGGGACATTGGACGATAATGAAGTTTTAACGATTTTGTATAAAATCATAATTTTAATAGTTTTAAAATTTAACAAGACGAGCATAAACATATTTTATCCACAAACGCTTATTTTTAATAGAAGTCGTTGTTTTAAGCCCAACCTTCACATTGGAAACGTGGGAAATCGAATTATAATGAAGTTTTACCCATTTTGACATAAATAATCAAACTAAGAGTTTTGAAAGTAAACAAGACGAGTATAATCGTTAGGATGTCACAAAGCTTATTGTGACTAGAAATCGTTGTTTTTAGCCTTAACGTCTCATAGGGAACGTGGGACATTGGAAGATAACGAAGTTTTAACGATTTTGTATAAAATCATAGTTCTAATAGTTTTAAAATTTAAACAAGCCGAGTATAATCATTAAGATGTCACAAAGCTTATTGTGACTAGAAATCGTTGTTTTAATCCTTAACTTCTCGTAGGGAACGTGGGACATTGGACGATAACGAAGTTTTAACGATTTTGTATAAAATCATAATTCTAATAGTCTTAAAATTTAATAAGACGAGCATAAACATGTTTTATCTACAAACGCTAATTTTTAATAGAAATCGTTTTTTTAAGCATTAACTTCACATTGGAAACGTGAGGAATCGAACTATAATGAAGTTTTACCCATTTTGACATAAATAATCAAACTAAGAGTTTTGAAAGTAAACAAGCCGAGTATAATCATTAAAGCTTTCATAAAGCTTATTGTGACTAGAAATAGTTGTTTTAAGCCTTAACTTCACATTGAAAACGTGGGAAATCGAACTATAATGAAGTTTTACCCATTTTGACATAAATAATCAAACTAAGAGTTTTGAAAGTAAACAAGCCGAGTATAATCATTAAGATGTCACAAAGCTTATTGTACTAGAAATTGTTGTTTTTAGCCTTAACTTTTCGTAGGGAACGTGGACATTGGACGATAATGAAGTTTTAACGATTTGTATAAAATCATAATTTTAATAGTTTTAAAATTTAACAAGACGAGCATAAACATATTTCATCCACAAACGCTTATTTTTAATAGAAGTCGTTGTTTTAAGCCCAACCTTCACATTGGAAACGTGGGAAATCGAATTATAATGAAGTTTTACCCATTTTGACATAAATAATCAAACTAAGAGTTTTGAAAGTAAACAAGCCAAGTATAATCGTTAAGATGTCACAAAGCTTATTGTGACTAAAAATCGTTGTTTTTAGCCTTAACGTCTCATAGGGAACGTGGTACATAGGACGATAACGAAGTTTTAACGATTATGTATAAAATCATAGTTCTAATAGTTTTAAAATTTAAACAATCCGAGTATAATCATTAAGATGTCACAAAGCTTATTGTGACTAGAAATCGTTGTTTTTAGCCTTAACTTCTCATAGGGAACGTGGGACAATGGACGATAACGAAGTTTTAACGATTTAGTATAAAATCATAATTCTAATAGTTTTAAAATTTAACAAGACGAGCATAAACATATTTTATCTACAAACGCTTATTTTTAATAGAAATCGTTGTTTCAAGCCCTACCTTCACATTGGAAACGTGGGAAATCGAATTATAATGAAGTTTTACCAATTTTGACATAAATAATCAAACTAAGAGTTTTGAAAGTAAACAAGCCGAGTATAATCATTAAGATGTCACAAAGCTTATTGTGACTAGATGTATTTAGCCTTAACTTCTCGTCGGGAACGTGGGACATTGGACGATAACGAAGTTTTAACGATTTTGTATAAAATCATAATTCTAATAGTCTTAAAATTTAATAAGACGAGCATAAACATGTTTTATCTACAAACGCTTATTTTTAATAGAAATCGTTTTTTAAGCATTAACTTCACATTGGAAACGTGAGAAATCGAACTATAATGAAGTTTTACCCATTTTGACATAAATAATCAAACTAAGAGTTTTGAAAGTAAACAAGCCGAGTATAATCATTAAAGCTTTCATAAAGCTTATTGTGACTAGAAATAGTTGTTTTAAGCCTTAACTTCACATTGAAAACGTGGGAAATCGAACTATAATGAAGTTTTACCCATTTTGACATAAATAATCAAACTAAGAGTTTTGAAAGTAAACAAGCCGAGTATAATCGTTAAGATGTCACAAAGCTTATTGTGACTAGAAATCGTTGTTTTTAGCCTTAACGTCTCATAGGGAACGTGGTACATAGGACGATAACGAAGTTTTAACGATTTTGTATAAAATCATAGTTCTAATAGTTTTAAAATTTAAACAATCCGAGTATAATCATTAAGATGTCACAAAGCTTATTGTGACTAGAAATCGTTGTTTTTAGCCTTAACATCTCATAGGGAACGTGGGACATTGGACGATAACGAAGTTTTAACGATTTAGTATAAAATCATAATTCTAATAGTTTTAAAATTTAACAAGACGAGCATAAACATATTTTATCTACAAACGCTTATTTTTAATAGAAATCGTTGTTTCAAGCCCTACCTTCACATTGGAAACGTGGGAAATCGAATTATAATGAAGTTTTACCAATTTTGACATAAATAATCAAACTAAGAGTTTTGAAAGTAAACAAGCCGAGTATAATCATTAAGATGTCACAAAGCTTATTGTGACTAGATGTATTTAGCCTTAACTTCTCGTAGGGAACGTGGGACATTGGACGATAACGTAGTTTTAACGATTTTGTATAAAATCATAATTCTAATAGTCTTAAAATTTAATAAGACGAGCATAAACATGTTTTATCTACAAACGCTTATTTTTAATAGAAATCGTTTTTTTAAGCATTAACTTCACATTGGAAACGTGAGAAATCGAACTATAATGAAGTTTTACCCATTTTGACATAAATAATCAAACTAAGAGTTTTGAAAGTAAACAAGCCGAGTATAATCATTAAAGCTTTCATAAAGCTTATTGTGACTAGAAATAGTTGTTTTAAGCCTTAACTTCACATTGAAAACGTGGGAAATCGAACTATAACGAAGTTTTACCCATTTTGACATAAATAATCAAACTAAGAGTTTTGAAAGTAAACAAGCCGAGTATAATCATTAAGATGTCACAAAGCTTATTGTACTAGAAATTGTTGTTTTTAGCCTTAACTTTTCGTAGGGAACGTGGGACATTGGACGATAATGAAGTTTTAACGATTTTGTATAAAATCATAATTTTAATAGTTTTAAAATTTAACAAGACGAGCATAAACATATTTTATCCACAAACGCTTATTTTTAATAGAAGTCGTTGTTTTAAGCCCAACCTTCACATTGGAAACGTGGGAAATCGAATTATAATGAAGTTTTACCCATTTTGACATAAATAATCAAACTAAGAGTTTTGAATGTAAACAAGCCGAGTATAATCGTTAAGATGTCACAAAGCTTATTGTGACTAGAAATCGTTGTTTTTAGCCTTAACGTCTCATAGGGAACGTGGGACATTGGACGATAACGAAGTTTTAACGATTTTGTATAAAATCATAGTTCTAATAGTTTTAAAATTTAAACAATCCAAGTATAATCATTAAGATGTCACAAAGCTTATTGTGACTAGAAATCGTTGTTTTTAGCCTTAACTTCTCATAGGGAACGTGGGACATTGGACGATAACGAAGTTTTAACGATTTAGTATAAAATCATAATTCTAATAGTTTTAAAATTTAACAAGACGAGCATAAACAAATTTTATCTACAAACGCTTATTTTTGATAGAAATCTTGTTTTAAGCCTTAACTTCACATTGGAAACGTGGGAAATGAATTATAATGAAGTTTTAACCATTTTGACATAAATAATCAAACTAAGAGTTTTGAAAGTAAACAAGCCGAGTAAAATCATTAAAGCTTTCAGAAAGCTTATTGTGACTAGAAATCGTTGTTTTTAGCCTTAACTTCTCGTAGGGAACGTGGGACATTGGACGATAACGAAGTTTTGACGATTTTGTATAAAATCATAATTCTAATAGTTTTAAAATTTAACAAGACGAGCATAAACATATTTTATCTACAAACGCTTATTTTTAATAGAAATCGTTGTTTTAAGCCCTACCTTCACATTGGAAACGTGGGAAATCGAATTATAATGAAGTTTTACCCATTTTGACATAAATAATCAAACTAAGAGTTTTGAACGTAAACAAGCCGAGTATAATCATTAAGATGTCACAATGTTTATTGTGACTAGAAATCGTTGTTTTTAGCCTTAACTTCTCGTAGGGAACGTGGGACATTGGACGATAACGAAGTTTTAACGATTTTGTATAAAATCATAATTCTAATACTTTTAAAATTTAACAACATGAGCATAAACTTATTTTATCTACGAACGCTTATTTTTAGTAGAAATCGTTGTTTTAAGCATTAACTTCACATTGGAAACGTGAGAATTCGAACTATAATGAAGTTTTACCGATTTTGACATAAATAATCAAACTAAGAGTTTTGAAAGTAAACAAGCCGAGTGTAATCATTAAAGCTTTCACAAAGCTTATTGTGACTAGAAATAGTTGTTTTAAGCCTTAACTTCACATTGAAAACGTGGGAAATCGAACTATAATGAAGTTTTACCCATTTTGACATAAATAATCAAACTAAGAGTTTTGAAAGTAAACAAGCCGAGTATAATCATTAAGATGTCACAAAGCTTTTTGTACTAGAAATTGTTGTTTTTAGCCTTAACTTTTCGTAGGGAACGTGGGACATTGGACGATAATGAAGTTTTAACGATTTTGTATAAAATCATAATTTTAATAGTTTTAAAATTTAACAAGACGAGCATAAACATATTTTATCCACAAACGCTTATTTTTAATAGAAGTCGTTGTTTTAAGCCCAACCTTCACATTGGAAACGTGGGAAATCGAATTATAATGAAGTTTTACCCATTTTGACATAAATAATCAAACTAAGAGTTTTGAAAGTAAACAAGACGAGTATAATCGTTAAGATGTCACAAAGCTTATTGTGACTAGAAATCGTTGTTTTTAGCCTTAACGTCTCATAGGGAACGTGGGACATTGGAAGATAACGAAGTTTTAACGATTTTGTATAAAATCATAGTTCTAATAGTTTTAAAATTTAAACAAGCCGAGTATAATCATTAAGATGTCACAAAGCTTATTGTGACTAGAAATCGTTGTTTTAATCCTTAACTTCTCATAGGGAACGTGGGACATTGGACGATAACGAAGTTTTAACGATGTTGTATAAAATCATAATTCTAATAGTTTTAAAATTTAACAAGACGAGCATAAACATATTTTATCTACAAACGCTTATTTTTAATAGAAATCGGTATTTTAAGCCCTACCTTCACATTGGAAACGTGGGAAATAGAATTATAATGAAGTTTTACCGATTTTGACATAAATAATCAAACTAAGAGTTTTGAAAGTAAACAAGCCGACTATAATCATTAAAGCTTTCACAAAGCTTATTGTGACTAGAAATAGTTGTTTTAAGCCTTAACTTCACTTTGAAAACGTGGGAAATCGAACTATAATGAAGTTTTACCCATTTTGACATAAATAATCAAACTAAGAGTTTTGAAAGTAAACAAGCCGAGTATAATCATTAAGATGTCACAAAGCATATTGTACTAGAAATTGTTGTTTTTAGCCTTATCTTCTCGTAGGGAACGTGGGACATTGGACGATAATGAAGTTTTAACGATTTTGTATAAAATCATATCTTTAATAGTTTTAAAATTTAACAAGACGAGCATAAACATATTTTATCCACAAACGCTTATTTTTAATAGAAATCGTTGTTTTAAGCCCTACCTTCACATTGGAAACGTGGGAAATCGAATTATAATGAAGTTTTACCCATTATGACATAAATAATCAAAATAAGAGTTTTGAAAGTAAACAAGCCGAGTATAATCGTTAAGATGTCACAAAGCTTATTGTGACTAGAAATCGATTTTTTTAAGCCTTAACGTCTCATAGGGAACGTGGGACATTGGACGATAACGAAGTTTTAACAATTTTGTATAAAATCATAGTTCTAATAGTTTTAAAATTTAAACAAGCCGAGTATAATCATTAAGATGTCACAAAGCTTATTGTGTCTAGAAATCGTTGTTTTTACCCTTAACTTCTCATAGGGAACGTGGGACATTGGACGATAACGAAGTTTTAACGATTTAGTATAAAATCATAATTCTAATAGTTTTAAAATTTAACAAGACGAGCATAAACATATTTTATCTACAAATGCTTATTTTTAATAGAAATCGTTGTTTTAAGCCCTACCTTCACATTGGAAACGTGGAAATCGAATTATAATGAAGTTTTACCCATTTTGACATAAATAATCAAACTAAGGGTTTTGAAAGTAAACAAGCCGAGTATAATCATTAAGATGTCACAAAGCTTATTGTGACTAGAAATCGTTGTTTTTAGCCTTAACTTCTCGTAGGGAACGTGGGACATTGGACGATAACGAAGTTTTAACGATGTTGTATAAAATCATAATTCTAATAGTTTTAAAATTTAACAAGACGAGCATAAACATATTTTATCTACAAACGCTTATTTTTAATAGAAATCGTTGTTTTAAGCCCTACCTTCACATTGGAAACGTGGGAAATAGAATTATAATGAAGTTTTACCGATTTTGACATAAATAATCAAACTAAGAGTTTTGAAAGTAAACAAGCCGAGTATAATCATTAAAGCTTTCACAAAGCTTATTGTGACTGGAAATAGTTGTTTTAAGCCTTAACTTCACTTTGAAAACGTGGGAAATCGAACTATAATGAAGTTTTACCCATTTTGACATAAATAATCAAACTAAGAGTTTTGAAAGTAAACAAGCCGAGTATAATCATTAAGATGTCACAAAGCTTATTGTACTAGAAATCGTTGTTTTTAGCCTTTACTTCTCGTAGGGAACGTGGGACATTGGACGATAACGAAGTTTTAACGATTTTGTATAAAATCATAATTCTAATAGTTTTAAAATTTAATAAGACGAGCATAAACATATTTTATCTACAAACGCTTATTTTTAATAGAAATCGTTGTTTTAAGCCTTAACTTCCCATTGGAAACGTGGGAAATCGAACTATAATGAAGTTTTACCCATTTTGACATAAATAATCAAACTAAGAGTTTTTAAAGTAAACAAGCCGAGTATAATCATTAAAGCCTTCACAAAGCTTATTGTGACTAGAAATAATTGTTTTAAGCCTTAACTTCACATTGAAAACGTGGGAAATCGAACTATAATGAAATTTTACCCATTTTGACATAAATAATCAAACTAAGAGTTTTGAAAGTAAACAAGCCGAGTATAATCATTAAGATGTCACAAAGCTTATTGTGACTAGAAATCGTTGTTTTTAGCCTTAACTTCTCGTAGGGAACGTGGGACATTGGACGATAACGAAGTTTTTACGATTTTGTATAAAATCATAATTTTAATAGTTTTAAAATTTAACAAGACGAGCATAAACATATTTTATCTACAAACCCTTATTTTTAATAGAAATCGTTGTTTTAAGCCCTACCTTCACATTGGAAACGTGGGAAATAGAATTATAATGAAGTTTTACCGATTTTGACATAAATAATCAAACTAAGAGTTTTGAAAGTAAACAAGCCGAGTATAATCATTAAGATGTCACAACGCTTATTGTACTAGAAATTGTTGTTTTTAGCCTTACCTTCTCGTAGGGAACGTGGGACATTGGACGATAATGAAGTTTTAACGATTTTGTATAAAATCATAATTTTAGAAGTTTTAAAATTTAACAAGACGAGCATAAACATATTTTATCCACAAACGCTTATTTTTAATAGAAATCGTTGTTTTAAGCCCTACCTTCACATTGGAAACGTGGGAAATCGAATTATAATGAAGTTTTACCCATTATGACGTAAATAATCAAACTAAGAGTTTTGAAAGTAAACAAGCCGAGTATAATCGTTAAGATGTCACAAAGCTTATTGTGACTAGAAATCAATTTTTTTAGCCTTAACGTCTCATAGGGAACGTGGGACATTGGACGATAACGAAGTTTTAACAATTTTGTATAAAATCATAGTTCTAATAGTTTTAAAATTTAAACAAGCCGAGTATAATCATTAAGATGTCACAAAGCTTATTGTGAAAAGAAATCGTTGTTTTTACCCTTAACTTCTCATAGGGAACGTGGGACATTGGACGATAACGAAGTTTTAACGATTTAGTATAAAATCATAATTCTAATAGTTTTAAAATTTAACAAGACGAGCATAAACATATTTTATCTACAAACGCTTATTTTTAATAGAAATCGTTGTTTTAAGCCCTACCTTCACATTGAAAATGTGGGAAATCGAATTATAATGAAGTTTTACCCATTTTGACATAAATAATCAAACTAAGAGTTTTGAAAGTAAACAAGCCGAGTATAATCATTAAGATGTCACAAAGCTTATTGTGACTAGAAATCGTTGTTTTTAGCCTTAACTTCTCGTAGGGAACGTGGGACATTGGACGATAACGAAGTTTTAACGATGTTGTATAAAATCATAATTCTAATAGTTTTAAAATTTAACAAGACGAGCATAAACATATTTTATCTACAAACGCTTATTTTTAATAGAAATCGTTGTTTTAAGCCCTACCTTCACATTGGAAACGTGGGAAATAGAATTATAATGAAGTTTTACCGATTTTGACATAAATAATCAAACTAAGAGTTTTGAAAGTAAACAAGCCGAGTATAATCATTAAAGCTTTCACAAAGCTTATTGTGACTAGAAATAGTCGTTTTAAGCCTTAACTTCACTTTGAAAACGTGGGAAATCGAACTATAATGAAGTTTTACCCATTTTGACATAAATAATCAAACTAAGAGTTTTGAAAGTAAACAAGCCGAGTTTAATCATTAAGATGTTACAAAGCTTATTGTACTAGAAATCGTTGTTTTTAGCCTTAACTTCTCGTAGAACGTGGGAACGTGGGACATTGACGATAACGAAGTTTTAACGATTTTGTATAAAATCATAATTCTAATAGTTTTAAAATTTAATAAGACGAGCATAAACATATTTTATCTACAAACGCTTATTTTTAATAGAAATCGTTGTTTTAAGCCTTAACTACACATTGGAAACGTGGGAAATCGAACTATAATGAAGTTTTACCCATTTTGATATAAATAATTAAACTAAGAGTTTTGAAAGTAAACAAGCCGAGTATAATCAGTAAGATGTCACAATGCTTATTGTGACTAGAAATCGTTGTTTTTAGCCTTAACTTCTCGTAGGGAACGTGGGACATTGGACGATAACGAAGTTTTAACGATTTTGTATAAAATCATAATTCTAATAGTTTTAAAATTTAACAAGACGAGCATAAACATATTTTTTCTACAAACCCTTATTTTTAATAGAAATCGTTGTTTTAAGCCTTAACTTCACATTGGAAACGTGGGAAATCGAACTATAATAAAGTTTTACCGATTTTGACATAAATAATCAAACTAAGAGTTTTGAAAGTAAACAAGCCGAGTATAATCATAAAAGCTTTCACAAAGCTTATTGTGACTAGAAATAGTCGTTTTAAGCCTTAACTTCACTTTGAAAACGTGGGAAATCGAACTATAATGAAGTTTTACCCATTTTGACATAAATAATCAAACTAAGAGTTTTGAAAGTAAACAAGCCGAGTATAATCATTAAGATGTTACAAAGCTTATTGTACTAGAAATCGTTGTTTTTAGCCTTAACTTCTCGTAGGGAACGTGGGACATTGGATGATAACGAAGTTTTAACGATGTTGTATAAAATCATAATTCTAATAGTTTTAAAATTTAATAAGACGAGCATAAACATATTTTATCTACAAACGCTTATTTTTAATAGAAATCGTTGTTTTAAGCCTTAACTACACATTGGAAACGTGGGAAATCGAACTATAATGAAGTTTTACCCATTTTGATATAAATAATTAAACTAAGAGTTTTGAAAGTAAACAAGCCGAGTATAATCAGTAAGATGTCACAATGCTTATTGTGACTAGAAATCGTTGTTTTTAGCCTTAACTTCTCGTAGGGAACGTGGGACATTGGACGATAACGAAGTTTTAACGATTTTGTATAAAATCATAATTCTAATAGTTTTAAAATTTAACAAGAGGAGCATAAACATATTTTTTCTGCAAACCCTTATTTTTAATAGAAATCGTTGTTTTAAGCCTTAACTTCACATTGGAAACGTGGGAAATCGAACTATAATGAAGTTTTACCTATTTTGATATAAATAATCAAACTAAGAGTTTTGAACGTAAACAAGCCGAGTATAATCATTAAGATGTCACAATGTTTATTGTGACTAGAAATCGTTGTTTTTAGCCTTAACTTCTCGTAGGGAACGTGGGACATTGGACGATAACGAAGTTTTAACGATTTTGTATAAAATCATAATTCTAATACTTTTAAAATTTAACAACATGAGCATAAACTTATTTTAACTACGAACGCTTATTTTTAGTAGAAATCGTTGTTTTAAGCATTAACTTCACATTGGAAACGTGAGAATTCGAACTATAATGAAGTTTTACCGATTTTGACATAAATAATCAAACTAAGAGTTTTGAAAGTAAACAAGCCGAGTGTAATCATTAAAGCTTTCACAAAGCTTATTGTGACTAGAAATAGTTGTTTTAAGCCTTAACTTCACATTGAAAACGTGGGAAATCGAACTATAATGAAGTTTTACCCATTTTGACATAAATAATCAAACTAAGAGTTTTGAAAGTAAACAAGCCGAGTATAATCATTAAGATGTCACAAAGCTTATTGTACTAGAAATTGTTGTTTTTAGCCTTAACTTTTCGTAGGGAACGTGGGACATTGGACGATAATGAAGTTTTAACGATTTTGTATAAAATCATAATTTTAATAGTTTTAAAATTTAACAAGACGAGCATAAACATATTTTATCCACAAACGCTTATTTTTAATAGAAGTCGTTGTTTTAAGCCCAACCTTCACATTGGAAACGTGGGAAATCGAATTATAATGAAGTTTTACCCATTTTGACATAAATAATCAAACTAAGAGTTTTGAAAGTAAACAAGACGAGTATAATCGTTAGGATGTCACAAAGCTTATTGTGACTAGAAATCGTTGTTTTTAGCCTTAACGTCTCATAGGGAACGTGGGACATTGGAAGATAACGAAGTTTTAACGATTTTGTATAAAATCATAGTTCTAATAGTTTTAAAATTTAAACAAGCCGAGTATAATCATTAAGATGTCACAAAGCTTATTGTGACTAGAAATCGTTGTTTTAATCCTTAACTTCTCGTAGGGAACGTGGGACATTGGACGATAACGAAGTTTTAACGATTTTGTATAAAATCATAATTCTAATAGTCTTAAAATTTAATAAGACGAGCATAAACATGTTTTATCTACAAACGCTAATTTTTAATAGAAAGTTTTTTTTAAGCATTAACTTCACATTGGAAACGTGAGAAATCGAACTATAATGAAGTTTTACCCATTTTGACATAAATAATCAAACTAAGAGTTTTGAAAGTAAACAAGCCGAGTATAATCATTAAAGCTTTCATAAAGCTTATTGTGACTAGAAATAGTTGTTTTAAGCCTTAACTTCACATTGAAAACGTGGGAAATCGAACTATAATGAAGTTTTACCCATTTTGACATAAATAATCAAACTAAGAGTTTTGAAAGTAAACAAGCCGAGTATAATCATTAAGATGTCACAAAGCTTATTGTACTAGAAATTGTTGTTTTTAGCCTTAACTTTTCGTAGGGAACGTGGGACATTGGACGATAATGAAGTTTTAACGATTTGTATAAAATCATAATTTTAATAGTTTTAAAATTTAACAAGACGAGCATAAACATATTTCATCCACAAACGCTTATTTTTAATAGAAGTCGTTGTTTTAAGCCCAACCTTCACATTGGAAACGCGGGAAATCGAATTATAATGAAGTTTTACCCATTTTGACATAAATAATCAAACTAAGAGTTTTGAAAGTAAACAAGCCAAGTATAATCGTTAAGATGTCACAAAGCTTATTGTGACTAAAAATCGTTGTTTTTAGCCTTAACGTCTCATAGGGAACGTGGTACATAGGACGATAACGAAGCTTTAACGATTTTGTATAAAATCATAGTTCTAATAGTTTTAAAATTTAAACAATCCGAGTATAATCATTAAGATGTCACAAAGCTTATTGTGACTAGAAATCGTTGTTTTTAGCCTTAACTTCTCATAGGGAACGTGGGACAATGGACGATAACGAAGTTTTAACGATTTAGTATAAAATCATAATTCTAATAGTTTTAAAATTTAACAAGACGAGCATAAACATATTTTATCTACAAATGCTTATTTTTAATAGAAATCGTTGTTTTAAGCCCTACCGTCACATTGGAAACGTGGGAAATAGAATTATAATGAAGTTTTACCGATTTTGACATAAATAATCAAACTAAGAGTTTTGAAAGTAAACAAGCCGAGTATAATCATTAAGATGTCACAAAGCTTATTGTGACTAGATGTATTTAGCCTTAACTTCTCGTCGGGAACGTGGGACATTGGACGATAACGAAGTTTTAACGATTTTGTATAAAATCATAATTCTAATAGTCTTAAAATTTAATAAGACGAGCATAAACATGTTTTATCTACAAACGCTTATTTTTAATAGAAATCGTTTTTTTAAGCATTAACTTCACATTGGAAACGTAAGAAATCGAACTATAATGAAGTTTTACCCATTTTGACATAAATAATCAAACTAAGAGTTTTGAAAGTAAACAAGCCGAGTATAATCATTAAAGCTTTTATAAAGCTTATTGTGACTAGAAATAGTTGTTTTAAGCCTTAACTTCACATTGAAAACGTGGGAAATCGAACTATAATGAAGTTTTACCCATTTTGACATAAATAATCAAACTAAGAGTTTTGAAAGTAAACAAGCCGAGTATAATCGTTAAGATGTCACAAAGCTTATTGTGACTAGAAATCGTTGTTTTTAGCCTTAACGTCTCATAGGGAACGTGGTACATAGGACGATAACGAAGTTTTAACGATTTTGTATAAAATCATAGTTCTAATAGTTTTAAAATTTAAACAATCCGAGTATAATCATTAAGATGTCACAAAGCTTATTGTGACTAGAAATCGTTGTTTTTAGCCTTAACTTCTCATAGGGAACGTGGGACATTGGACGATAACGAAGTTTTAACGATTTAGTATAAAATCATAATTCTAATAGTTTTAAAATTTAACAAGACGAGCATAAACATATTTTATCTACAAACGCTTATTTTTAATAGAAATCGTTGTTTCAAGCCCTACCTTCACATTGGAAACGTGGGAAATCGAATTATAATGAAGTTTTACCAATTTTGACATAAATAATCAAACTAAGAGTTTTGAAAGTAAAAAAGCCGAGTATAATCATTAAGATGTCACAAAGCTTATTGTGACTAGATGTATTTAGCCTTAACTTCGTAGGGAACGTGGGACATTGGACGATAACGTAGTTTTAACGATTTTGTATAAAATCATAATTCTAATAGTCTTAAAATTTAATAAGACGAGCATAAACATGTTTTATCTACAAACGCTTATTTTTAATAGAAATCGTTTTTTAAGCATTAACTTCACATTGGAAACGTGAGAAATCGAACTATAATGAAGTTTTACCCATTTTGACATAAATAATCAAACTAAGAGTTTTGAAAGTAAACAAGCCGAGTATAATCATTAAAGCTTTCATAAAGCTTATTGTGACTAGAAATAGTTGTTTTAAGCCTTAACTTCACATTGAAAACGTGGGAAATCGAACTATAACGAAGTTTTACCCATTTTGACATAAATAATCAAACTAAGAGTTTTGAAAGTAAACAAGCCGAGTATAATCATTAAGATGTCACAAAGCTTATTGTACTAGAAATTGTTGTTTTTAGCCTTAACTTTTCGTAGGGAACGCGGGACATTGGACGATAATGAAGTTTTAACGATTTTGTATAAAATCATAATTTTAATAGTTTTAAAATTTAACAAGACGAGCATAAACATATTTTATCCACAAACGCTTATTTTTAATAGAAGTCGTTGTTTTAAGCCCAACCTTCACATTGGAAACGTGGGAAATCGAATTATAATGAAGTTTTACCCATTTTGACATAAATAATCAAACTAAGAGTTTTGAAAGTAAACAAGCCGAGTATAATCGTTAAGATGTCACAAAGCTTATTGTGACTAGAAATCGTTGTTTTTAGCCTTAACGTCTCATAGGGAACGTGGGACATTGGACGATAACGAAGTTTTAACGATTTTGTATAAAATCATAGTTCTAATAGTTTTAAATTTAAACAATCCGAGTATAATCATTAAGATGTCACAAAGCTTATTGTGACTAGAAATCGTTGTTTTTAGCCTTAACTTCTCATAGGGAACGTGGGACATTGGACGATAACGAAGTTTTAACGATTTAGTATAAAATCATAATTCTAATAGTTTTAAAATTTAACAAGACGAGCATAAACAAATTTTATCTACAAACGCTTGTTATTGATAGAAATCTTATTTTAAGCCTTAACTTCACATTGGAAACGTGGGAAATGAATTATAATGAAGTTTTAACCATTTTGACATAAATAATCAAACTAAGAGTTTTGAAAGTAAACAAGCCGAGTAAAATCATTAAAGCTTTCAGAAAGCTTATTGTGACTAGAAATCGTTGTTTTTAGCCTTAACTTCTCGTAGGGAACGTGGGACATTGGACGATAACGAAGTTTTGACGATTTTGTATAAAATCATAATTCTAATAGTTTTAAAATTTAACAAGACGAGCATAAACATATTTTATCTACAAACGCTTATTTTTAATAGAAATCGTTGTTTTAAGCCCTACCTTCACATTGGAAACGTGGGAAATCGAATTATAATGAAGTTTTACCCATTTTGACATAAATAATCAAACTAAGAGTTTTGAAAGTAAACAAGCCGAGTATAATCATTAAGATGTCACAAAGCTTATTGTGACTAGAAATCGTTGTTTTTAGCCTTAACTTCTCGTAGGGAACGTGGGACATTGGACGATAACGAAGTTTTGACGATTTTGTATAAAATCATAATTCTAATAGTTTTAAAATTTAACAAGACGAGCATAAACATATTTTATCTACAAACGCTTATTTTTAATAGAAATCGTTGTTTTAAGCCCTACCTTCACATTGGAAACGTGGGAAATAGAATTATAATGAAGTTTTACCGATTTTGACATAAATAATCAAACTAAGAGTTTTGAAAGTAAACAAGCCGAGTATAATCATTAAAGCTTTCACAAAGCTTATTGTGACTGGAAATAGTTGTTTTAAGCCTTAACTTCACTTTGAAAACGTGGGAAATCGAACTATAATGAAGTTTTACCCATTTTGACATAAATAATCAAACTAAGAGTTTTGAAAGTAAACAAGCCGAGTATAATCATTAAGATGTCACAAAGCTTATTGTACTAGAAATCGTTGTTTTTAGCCTTTACTTCTCGTAGGGAACGTGGGACATTGGACGATAACGAAGTTTTAACGATTTTGTATAAAATCATAATTCTAATAGTTTTAAAATTTAATAAGACGAGCATAAACATATTTTATCTACAAACGCTTATTTTTAATAGAAATCGTTGTTTTAAGCCTTAACTTCCCATTGGAAACGTGGGAAATCGAACTATAATGAAGTTTTACCCATTTTGACATAAATAATCAAACTAAGAGTTTTTAAAGTAAACAAGCCGAGTATAATCATTAAAGCCTTCACAAAGCTTATTGTGACTAGAAATAATTGTTTTAAGCCTTAACTTCACATTGAAAACGTGGGAAATCGAACTATAATGAAATTTTACCCATTTTGACATAAATATTCAAACTAAGAGTTTTGAAAGTAAACAAGCCGAGTATAATCATTAAGATGTCACAAAGCTTATTGTGACTAGAAATCGTTGTTTTTAGCCTTAACTTCTCGTAGGGAACGTGGGACATTGGACGATAACGAAGTTTTTACGATTTTGTATAAAATCATAATTTTAATAGTTTTAAAATTTAACAAGACGAGCATAAACATATTTTATCTACAAACCCTTATTTTTAATAGAAATCGTTGTTTTAAGCCCTACCTTCACATTGGAAACGTGGGAAATCGAATTATAATGAAGTTTTACCCATTTTGACATAAATAATCAAACTAAGAGTTTTGAAAGTAAACAAGCCGAGTATAATCGTTAAGATGTCACAAAGTTTATTGTGACTAGAAATCGTTGTTTTTAGCCTTAACGTCTCATAGGGAACGTGGTACATAGGACGATAACGAAGTTTTAACGATTTTGTATAAAATCATAGTTCTAATACTTTTAAAATTTAAACAATCCGAGTATAATCATTAAGATGTCAAAGCTTATTGTGACTAGAAATCGTTGTTTTTAGCCTTAACTTCTCATAGGGAACGTGGGACATTGGACGATAACGAAGTTTTAACGATTTAGTATAAAATCATAATTCTAATAGTTTTAAAATTTAACAAGACGAGCATAAACATATTTTATCTACAAACGCTTATTTTTAATAGAAATCGTTGTTTCAAGCCCTACCTTCACATTGGAAACGTGGGAAATCGAATTATAATGAAGTTTTACCAATTTTGACATAAATAATCAAACTGGGAGTTTTGAAAGTAAACAAGCCGAGTATAATCATTAAGATGTCACAAAGCTTATTGTGACTAGATGTATTTAGCCTTAACTTCTCGTAGGGAACGTGGGACATTGGACGATAACGAAGTTTTAACGATTTTGTATAAAATCATAATTCTAATAGTTTTAAAATTTAACAAGACGAGCATAAACATATTTTATCTACAAACGCTTATTTTTAATAGAAATCGTTGTTTTAAGCCCTATATTCACATTGGAAACGTGGGAAATAGAATTATAATGAAGTTTTACCGATTTTGACATAAATAATCAAACTAAGAGTTTTGAAAGTAAACAAGCCGAGTATAGTCATTAAAGCTTTCACAAAGCTTATTGTGACTAGAAATAGTTGTTTTAAGCCTTAACTTCACTTTGAAAACGTGGGAAATCGAACTATAATGAAGTTTTACCCATTTTGACATAAATAATCAAACTAAGAGTTTTGAAAGTAAACAAGCCGAGTATAATCATTAAGATGTCACAAAGCTTATTGTACTAGAAATCGTTGTTTTTAGCCTTAACTTCTCGTAGGGAACGTGGGACATTGGACGATAACGAAGTTTTAACGATTTTGTATAAAATCATAATTCTAATAGTTTTAAAATTTAATCAGACGAGCATAAACATATTTTATCTACAAACGCTTATTTTTAATAGAAATCGTTGTTTTAAGCCTTAACTTCACATTGGAAACGTGGGAAATCGAACTATAATGAAGTTTTACCCATTTTGATATAAATAATCAAACTAAGAGTTTTGAAAGTAAACAAGCCGAGTATAATCATTAAGATGTCACAATGCTTATTGTGACTAGAAATCGTTGTTTTTAGCCTGAACTTCTCGTAGGAAACGTGGGACATTTACGAAGTTTTAACGATTTTGTATAAAATCATAGTTCTAATAGTTTTAAAATTTAAACAATCCGAGTATAATCATTAAGATGTCACAAAGCTTATTGTGACTAGAAATCGTTGTTTTTAGCCTTAACTTCTCATAGGGAACGTGGGACATTGGACGATTACGAAGTTTTAACGATTTTGTATAAAATCATAATTCTAATAGTTTTAAAATTTAACAAGACGAGCATAAACATATTTTATCTACAAACGCTTATTTTTAATAGAAATCGTTGTTTTAAGCCCTACCTTCACATTGGAAACGTGGGAAATCGAATTATAATGAAGTTTTACCCATTTTGACATAAATAATCAAACTAAGAGTTTTGAAAGTAAACAAGCCGAGTATAATCATTAAGATGTCACAATGCTTATTGTGACTAGAAATCGTTGTTTTTAGCCTTAACTTCTCATAGGGAACGTGGGACATTGGACGATAATGAAGTTTTGACGATTTTGTATAAAATCATAATTCTAATAGTTTTAAAATTTAACAAGACGAGCATAAACATATTTTATCTACAAACGCTTATTTTTAATAGAAATCGTTGTTTTAAGCCCTACCTTCACATTGGAAACGTGGGAAATAGAATTATAATGAAGTTTTACCGATTTTGACATAAATAATCAAACTAAGAGTTTTCAAAGTAAACAAGCCGAGTATAATCATTAAAGCTTTCACAAAGCTTATTGTGACTAGAAATAGTTGTTTTAAGCCTTAACTTCACTTTGAAAACGTGGGAAATCGAACTATAATGAAGTTTTACCCATTTTGACATAAATAATCAAACTAAGAGTTTTGAAAGTAAACAAGCCGAGTATAATCATTAAGATGTCACAAAGCTTATTGTACTAGAAATCGTTGTTTTTAGCCTTTACTTCTAGTAGGGAACGTGGGACATTGGACGATAACGAAGTTTTAACGATTTTGTATAAAATCATAATTCTAATAGTTTTAAAATTTAATATGACGAGCATAAACATATTTTATCTACAAACGCTTATTTTTAATAGAAATCGTTGTTTTAAGCCTTAACTTCCCATTGGAAACGTGGGAAATCGAACTATAATGAAGTTTTACCCATTTTGACATAAATAATCAAACTAAGAGTTTTTAAGGTAAACAAGCCGAGTATAATCATTAAAGCCTTCACAAAGCTTATTGTGACTAGAAATAATTGTTTTAAGCCTTAACTTCACATTGAAAACGTGGGAAATCGAACTATAATGAAATTTTACCCATTTTGACATAAATAATCAAACTAAGAGTTTTGAAAGTAAACAAGCCGAGTATAATCATTATTAAGATGTCACAAAGCTTATTGTGACTAGAAATCGTTGTTTTTAGCCTTAACTTCTCGTAGGGAACGTGGGACATTGGACGATAACAAGTTTTAACGATTTAGTATAAAATCATAATTCTAATAGTTTTAAAATTTAACAAGACGAGCATAAACATATTTTATCTACAAACGCTTATTTTTAATAGAAATCGTTGTTTTAAGCCCTACCTTCACATTGGAAACGTGGGAAATCGAATTATAATGAAGTTTTACCCATTTTGACATAAATAATCAAACTAAGAGTTTTGAAAGTAAACAAGCCGAGTATAATCATTAAGATGTCACAATGCTTATTGTGACTAGAAATCGTTGTTTTTAGCCTTAACTTCGTAGGGAATGTGGGACATTGGACGATAACGAAGTTTTGACGATTTTGTATAAAATCATAATTCTAATAGTTTTAAAATTTAACAAGACGAGCATAAACATATTTTATCTACAAACGCTTATTTTTAATAGAAATCGTTGTTTTAAGCCCTACCTTCACATTGGAAACGTGGGAAATAGAATTATAATGAAGTTTTACCGATTTTGACATAAATAATCAAACTAAGAGTTTTGAAAGTAAACAAGCCGAGTATAATCATTAAAGCTTTCACAAAGCTTATTGTGACTAGAAATAGTTGTTTTAAGCCTTAACTTCACTTTGAAAACGTGGGAAATCGAACTATAATGAAGTTTTACCCATTTTGACATAAATAATCAAACTAAGAGTTTTGAAAGTAAACAAGCCGAGTATAATCATTAAGATGTCACAAAGCTTATTGTACTAGAAATCGTTGTTTTTAGCCTTTACTTCTCGTAGGGAACGTGGGACATTGGACGATAACGAAGTTTTAACGATTTTGTATAAAATCATAATTCTAATAGTTTTAAAATTTAATATGACGAGCATAAACATATTTTATCTACAAACGCTTATTTTTAATAGAAATCGTTGTTTTAAGCCTTAACTTCCCATTAGAAACGTGGGAAATCGAACTATAATGAAGTTTTACCCATTTTGACATAAATAATCAAACTAAGAGTTTTTAAGGTAAACAAGCCGAATATAATCATTAAAGCCTTCACAAAGCTTATTGTGACTAGAAATAATTGTTTTAAGCCTTAACTTCACATTGAAAACGTGGGAAATCGAACTATAATGAAATTTTACCCATTTTGACATAAATAATCAAACTAAGAGTTTTGAAAGTAAACAAGCCGAGTATAATCATTAAGATGTCACAAAGCTTATTGTGACTAGAAATCGTTGTTTTTAGCCTTAACTTCTCGTAGGGAACGTGGGACATTGGACGATAACGAAGTTTTTACGATTTTGTATAAAATCATAATTTTAATAGTTTTAAAATTTAACAAGACGAGCATAAACATATTTTATCTACAAACCCTTATTTTTAATAGAAATCGTTGTTTTAAGCCCTACCTTCACATTGGAAACGTGGGAAATCGAATTATAATGAAGTTTTACCAATTTTGACATAAATAATCAAACTAAGAGTTTTGAAAGTAAACAAGCCGAGTATAATCGTTAAGATGTCACAAAGTTTATTGTGACTAGAAATCGTTGTTTTTAGCCTTAACGTCTCATAGGGAACGTGGTACATAGGACGATAACGAAGTTTTAACGATTTTGTATAAAATCATAGTTCTAATACTTTTAAAATTTAAACAATCCGAGTATAATCATTAAGATGTCACAAAGCTTATTGTGACTAGAAATCGTTGTTTTTAGCCTTAACTTCTCATAGGGAACGTGGGACATTGGACGATAACGAAGTTTTAACGATTTAGTATAAAATCATAATTCTAATAGTTTTAAAATTTAACAAGACGAGCATAAACATATTTTATCTACAAACGCTTATTTTTAATAGAAATCGTTGTTTCAAGCCCTACCTTCACATTGGAAACGTGGGAAATCGAATTATAATGAAGTTTTACCAATTTTGACATAAATAATCAAACTGGGAGTTTTGAAAGTAAAGAAGCCGAGTATAATCATTAAGATGTCACAAAGCTTATTGTGACTAGATGTATTTAGCCTTAACTTCTCGTAGGGAACGTGGGACATTGGACGATAACGAAGTTTTAACGATTTTGTATAAAATCATAATTCTAATAGTTTTAAAATTTAACAAGACGAGCATAAACATATTTTATCTACAAACGCTTATTTTTAATAGAAATCGTTGTTTTAAGCCCTATATTCACATTGGAAACGTGGGAAATAGAATTATAATGAAGTTTTACCGATTTTGACATAAATAATCAAACTAAGAGTTTTGAAAGTAAACAAGCCGAGTATAGTCATTAAAGCTTTCACAAAGCTTATTGTGACTAGAAATAGTTGTTTTAAGCCTTAACTTCACTTTGAAAACGTGGGAAATCGAAATATAATGAAGTTTTACCCATTTTGACATAAATAATCAAACTAAGAGTTTTGAAAGTAAACAAGCCGAGTATAATCATTAAGATGTCACAAAGCTTATTGTACTAGAAATCTTTGTTTTTAGCCTTAACTTCTCGTAGGGAACGTGGGACATTGGACGATAACGAAGTTTTAACGATTTTGTATAAAATCATAATTCTAATAGTTTTAAAATTTAATCAGACGAGCATAAACATATTTTATCTACAAACGCTTATTTTTAATAGAAATCGTTGTTTTAAGCCTTAACTTCACATTGGAAACGTGGGAAATCGAACTATAATGAAGTTTTACCCATTTTGATATAAATAATCAAACTAAGAGTTTTGAAAGTAAACAAGCCGAGTATAATCATTAAGATGTCACAAAGCTTATTGTGACTAGAAATCGTTGTTTTTAACCTTAACTTCTCGTAGGGAACGTGGGACATTGGACGATAACGAAGTTTTAACAATTTTGTATAAAATCATAATTCTAATAGTTTTAAAATTTTACAAGACGAGCATAAACAAATTTTATCTACAAACGCTTGTTTTGATAGAAATCTTGTTTTAAGCCTTAACTTCACATTGGAAATGTGGGAAATGAATTATAATGAAGTTTTAACCATTTTGACATAAATAATCAAACTAAGAGTTTTGAAAGTAAACAAGCCGAGTAAAATCATTAAAGCTTTCAGAAAGCTTATTGTGACTAGAAATAGTTGTTTTAAGCCTTAACTTCACATTGAAAACGTGGGAAATCGAACTATAATGAAGTTTTACCTATTTTGACATAAATAATCAAACTAAGAGTTTTGAATGTAAACAAACCGAGTATAATCGTTAAGATGTCACAAAGCTTATTGTGACTAGAAATCGTTGTTTTTAGCCTTAACGTCTCATAGGGAACGTGGGACATTGGACGATAACGAAGTTTTAACGATTTTGTATAAAATCATAATTCTAATAGTTTTAAAATTTAACAAGACGAGCATAAACATATTTTATCTACAAACGCTTATTTTTAATAGAAATCGTTGTTTTAAGCCCTATATTCACATTGGAAACGTGGGAAATAGAATTATAATGAAGTTTTACCGATTTTGACATAAATAATCAAACTAAGAGTTTTGAAAGTAAACAAGCCGAGTATAGTCATTAAAGCTTTCACAAAGCTTATTGTGACTAGAAATAGTTGTTTTAAGCCTTAACTTCACTTTGAAAACGTGGGAAATCGAAATATAATGAAGTTTTACCCATTTTGACATAAATAATCAAACTAAGAGTTTTGAAAGTAAACAAGCCGAGTATAATCATTAAGATGTCACAAAGCTTATTGTACTAGAAATCTTTGTTTTTAGCCTTAACTTCTCGTAGGGAACGTGGGACATTGGACGATAACGAAGTTTTAACGATTTTGTATAAAATCATAATTCTAATAGTTTTAAAATTTAATCAGACGAGCATAAACATATTTTATCTACAAACGCTTATTTTTAATAGAAATCGTTGTTTTAAGCCTTAACTTCACATTGGAAACGTGGGAAATCGAACTATAATGAAGTTTTACCCATTTTGATATAAATAATCAAACTAAGAGTTTTGAAAGTAAACAAGCCGAGTATAATCATTAAGATGTCACAAAGCTTATTGTGACTAGAAATCGTTGTTTTTAACCTTAACTTCTCGTAGGGAACGTGGGACATTGGACGATAACGAAGTTTTAACAATTTTGTATAAAATCATAATTCTAATAGTTTTAAAATTTTACAAGACGAGCATAAACAAATTTTATCTACAAACGCTTGTTTTTGATAGAAATCTTGTTTTAAGCCTTAACTTCACATTGGAAATGTGGGAAATGAATTATAATGAAGTTTTAACCATTTTGACATAAATAATCAAACTAAGAGTTTTGAAAGTAAACAAGCCGAGTAAAATCATTAAAGCTTTCAGAAAGCTTATTGTGACTAGAAATAGTTGTTTTAAGCCTTAACTTCACATTGAAAACGTGGGAAATCGAACTATAATGAAGTTTTACCTATTTTGACATAAATAATCAAACTAAGAGTTTTGAATGTAAACAAACCGAGTATAATCGTTAAGATGTCACAAAGCTTATTGTGACTAGAAATCGTTGTTTTTAGCCTTAACGTCTCATAGGGAACGTGGGACATTGGACGATAACGAAGTTTTAACGATTTTGTATAAAATCATAATTCTAATAGTTTTAAAATTTAACAAGACGAGCATAAACATATTTTATC
Source organism: Stephania japonica (assembly GCA_039657345.1). Lineage (NCBI taxonomy): Eukaryota > Viridiplantae > Streptophyta > Magnoliopsida > Ranunculales > Menispermaceae > Stephania > Stephania japonica. The sequence continues at coordinate 51,681,292 of CM077556.1, read as the reverse complement.
TACAAACTCTTATTTTTAATAGAAATCGTTGTTTCAAGCCCTACCTTCACATTGGAAACGTGGGAAATCGAATTATAATGAAGTTTTACCAATTTTGACATAAATAATCAAACTGTGAGTTTTGAAAGTAAACAAGCCGAGTATAATCATTAAGATGTCACAAAGCTTATTGTGACTAGATGTATTTAGCCTTAACTTCTCGTAGGGAACGTGGGACATTGGACGATAACGAAGTTTTAACGATTTTGTATAAAATCATAATTCTAATAGTTTTAAAATTTAACAAGCGAGCATAAACATATTTTATCTACAAACGCTTATTTTTAATAGAAATCGTTGTTTTAAGCCCTATATTCACATTGGAAACGTGGGAAATAGAATTATAATGAAGTTTTACCGATTTTAACATAAATAATCAAACTAAGAGTTTTGAAAGTAAACAAGCCGAGTATAGTCATTAAAGCTTTCACAAAGCTTATTGTGACTAGAAATAGTTGTTTTAAGCCTTAACTTCACTTTGAAAACGTGGGAAATCTATAATAAAGTTTTACCCATTTTGACATAAATAATCAAACTAAGAGTTTTGAAAGTAAACAAGCCGAGTATAATCATTAAGATGTCACAAAGCTTATTGTACTAGAAATCTTTGTTTTTAGCCTTAACTTCTCGTAGGGAACGTGGGACATTGGACGATAACAAAGTTTTAACGATTTTGTATAAAATCATAATTCTAATAGTTTTAAAATTTAACAAGACGAGCATAAACATATTTTATCTACAAACGCTTATTTTTAATAGAAATCGTTGTTTTAAGCCCTATATTCACATTGGAAACGTGGGAAATAGAATTATAATGAAGTTTTACCGATTTTGACATAAATAATCAAACTAAGAGTTTTGAAAGTAAACAAGCCGAGTATAGTCATTAAAGCTTTCACAAAGCTTATTGTGACTAGAAATAGTTGTTTTAAGCCTTAACTTCACTTTGAAAACGTGGGAAATCGAAATATAATGAAGTTTTACCCATTTTGACATAAATAATCAAACTAAGAGTTTTGAAAGTAAACAAGCCGAGTATAATCATTAAGATGTCACAATGCTTATTGTGACTAGAAATCGTTGTTTTTAGCCTTAACTTCTCATAGGAAACGTGGGACATTTACGAAGTTTTAACGATTTTGTATAAAATCATAATTCTAATAGTTTTAAAATTTAACAAGAGGAGCATAAACATATTTTATCAACAAACGCTTATTTTTAATAGAAATCGTTGTTTTAAGCCTTAACTTCACATTGGAAACGTGGGAAATCGAACTATAATGAAGTTTTACCCATTTTGACATAAATAATCAAACTAAGAGTTTTGAAAGTAAACAAGCCGAGTATAATCATTAAGATGTCACAAAGCTTATTGTGACTAGAAATCGTTGTTTTTAACCTTAACTTCTCGTAGGGAACGTGGGATATTGGACGATAACGAAGTTTTAACAATTTTGTATAAAATCATAATTCTAATAGTTTTAAAATTTTACAAGACGAGCATAAACAAATTTTATCTACAAACGCTTGTTTTTGATAGAAATCTTGTTTTAAGCCTTAACTTCACATTGGAAACGTGGGAAATGAATTATAATGAAGTTTTAACCATTTTGACATAAATAATCAAACTAAGAGTTTTGAAAGTAAACAAGCCGAGTAAAATCATTAAAGCTTTCAGAAAGCTTATTGTGACTAGAAATAGTTGTTTTAAGCCTTAACTTCACATTGAAAACGTGGGAAATCGAACTATAATGAAGTTTTACCTATTTTGACATAAATAATCAAACTAAGAGTTTTGAATGTAAACAAACCGAGTATAATCGTTAAGATGTCACAAAGCTTATTGTGACTAGAAATCGTTGTTTTTAGCCTTAACGTCTCATAGGGAACGTGGGACATTGGACGATAACGAAGTTTTAACGATTTTGTATAAAATCATACTTCTAATAGTTTTAAAATTTAAACAAGCCGGGTATAATCATTAAGATGTCACAAAGCTTATTGTGACTAGAAATCGTTGTTTTTAGCCTTAACTTCTCATAGGGAACGTGGGACATTGGACGATAACGAAGTTTTAACGATTTAGTATAAAATCATAATTCTAATAGTTTTAAAAGTTAACAAGACGAGCATAAACATATTTTATCTACAAACGCTTATTTTTAATAGAAATCGTTGTTTTAAGCCCTACCTTCACATTAGAAACGTGGGAAATCGAATTATAATGAAGTTTTACCCATTTTGACATAAATAATCAAACTAAGAGTTTTGAAAGTAAACAAGCCGAGTATAATCATTAAGACGTCACAATGTTTATTGTGACTAGAAATCGTTGTTTTTAGCCTAAACTTCTCGTAGGGAACGTGGGACATTGGACGATAACGAAGTTTTAATGATTTTGTATAAAATCATAATTCTAATACTTTTAAAATTTAACAACATGAGCATAAACTTATTTTATCTACGAACGCTTATTTTTAGTAGAAATCGTTGTTTTAAGCATTAACTTCACATTGGAAACGTGAGAATTCGAACTATAATGAAGTTTTACCGATTTTGACAGAAATAATCAAACTAAGAGTTTTGAAAGTAAACAAGCTGAGTATATTCATTAAAGCTTTCACAAAGCTTATTGTGACTAGAAATAGTTGTTTTAAGCCTTAACTTCACATTGAAAACGTGGGAAATCGAACTATAATGAAGTTTTACCCATTTTGACATAAATAATCAAACTAAGAGTTTTGAAAGTAAACAAGCCGAGTATAATCATTAAGATGTCACAAAGCTTATTGTTACTAGATGTATTTAGCCTTAACTTCTCGTAGGGAACATGGGACATTGGACGATAACGAAGTTTTAACGATTTTGTATAAAATCATAATTCTAATAGTTTTAAAATTTAACAAGACGAGCATAAACATATTTTATCTACAAACGCTTATTTTTAATAGAAATCGTTGTTTTAAGCCCTACCTTCACATTGGAAACGTGGGAAATAGAATTATAATGAAGTTTTACCGATTTTGACATAAATAATCAAACTAAGAGTTTTGAAAGTAAACAAGCCGAGTATAATCATTAAAGCTTTCACAAAGCTTATTGTGACTAGAAATAGTTGTTTTAAGCCTTAACTTCACTTTGAAAACGTGGGAAATCGAACTATAATGAAGTTTTACCCATTTTGACATAAATAATCAAACTAAGAGTTTTGAAAGTAAACAAGCCGAGTATAATCATTAAGATGTCACAAAGCTTATTGTACTAGAAATCGTTGTTTTTAGCCTTAACTTCTCGTAGGGAACGTGGGACATTGGACGATAACGAAGTTTTAACGATTTTGTCTAAAATCATACTTCTAATAGTTTTAAAATTTAAACAAGCCGAGTATAATCATTAAGATGTCACAAAGCTTATTGTGACCAGAAATCGTTGTTTTTAGCCTTAACTTCTCATAGGGAACGTGGGACATTGGACGATAACGAAGTTTTAACGATTTAGTATAAAATCATAATTCTAATAGTTTTAAAAGTTAACAAGACGAGCATAAACATATTTTATCTACAAACGCTTATTTTTAATAGAAATCGTTGTTTTAAGCCCTACCTTCACATTGGAAACGTGGGAAATCGAATTATAATGAAGTTTTACCCATTTTGATATAAATAATCAAACTAAGAGTTTTGAAAGTAAACAAGCCGAGTATAATCATTAAGATGTCACAATGCTTATTGTGACTAGAAATCGTTGTTTTTAGCCTTAACTTCTCCTAGGAAACGTGGGACATTTACGAAGTTTTAACGATTTTGTATAAAATCATAATTCTAATAGTTTTAAAATTTAACAAGAGGAGCATAAACATATTTTATCAACAAACGCTTATTTTTAATAGAAATCGTTGTTTTAAGCCTTAACTTCACATTGGAAACGTGGGAAATCGAACTATAATGAAGTTTTACCCATTTTGATATAAATAATCAAACTAAGAGTTTTGAAAGTAAACAAGCCGAGTATAATTATTAAGATGTCACAAAGCATATTGTGACTAGAAATCGTTGTTTTTAGCCTTAACTTCTCGTAGGGAACGTGGGACATTGGACGATAACGAAGTTTTAACAATTTTGTATAAAATCATAATTCTAATAGTTTTAAAATTTTACAAGACGAGCATAAACAAATTTTATCTACAAACGCTTGTTTTTGATAGAAATCGTTGTTTTAAGCCTTAACTTCACATTGGAAACGTGGGAAATGAACTATAATGAAGTTTTAACCATTTTGACATAAATAATCAAACTAAGAGTTTTGAAAGTAAACAAGCCGAGTAAAATCATTAAAGCTTTCGTAAAAGCTTATTGTGACTAGAAATAGTTGTTTTAAGCCTTAACTTCACATTGAAAACGTGGGAAATCGAACTATAATGAAGTTTTACCCATTTTGACATAAATAATCAAATTAAGAGTTTTGAATGTAAACAAACCGAGTATAATCGTTAAGATGTCACAAAGCTTATTGTGACTAGAAATCGTTGTTTTTAGCCTTAACGTCTCATAGGGAACGTGGGACATTGGACGATAACGAAGTTTTAACGATTTTGTATAAAATCATACTTCTAATAGTTTTAAAATTTAAACAAGCCGAGTATAATCATTAAGATGTCACAAAGCTTATTGTGACCAGAAATCGTTGTTTTTAGCCTTAACTTCTCATAGGGAACGTGGGACATTGGACGATAACGAAGTTTTAACGATTTAGTATAAAATCATAATTCTAATAGTTTTAAAAGTTAACAAGACGAGCATAAACATATTTTATCTACAAACGCTTATTTTTAATAGAAATCGTTGTTTTAAGCCCTACCTTCACATTGGAAACGTGGGAAATCGAATTATAATGAAGTTTTACCCATTTTGACATAAATAATCAAACTAAGAGTTTTGAAAGTAAACAAGCCGAGTATAATCATTAAGATGTCACAAAGCTTATTGTGACTAGAAATCGTTGTTTTTAGTCTTAACTTCTCGTAGGGATCATGGGACATTGGACGATAACGAAGTTTTTACGATTTTGTATAAAAACAAATTTCTAAAAGTTTTAAAATTTAACAAGATGAGCATAAAAATATTTTATCTACAAACGCTTATTTTTAATAGAAATCGTTGTTTTAAGCCCTACCTTCACATTGGAAACGTGGGAAATCGAATTATAATGAAGTTTTACCCATTTTGACATAAATAATCAAACTAAGAGTTTTGAAAGTAAACAAGCCGAGTATAATCATTAAGATCTCACAAAGCTTATTGTGACTAGAAATCGTTGTTTTTAGCCTTAACTTCTCGTAGGGAACGTGGGACATTGGACGATAACGAAGTTTTAACGATTTTGTATAAAATCATAATTCTAATAGTTTTAAAATTTAACAAGACGAGCATAAACATATTTTATCTACAAACGCTTATTTTTAATAGAAATCGTTGTTTTAAGCCTTAACTTCACATTGGAAACGTGGGAAATCGAACTATAATGAAGTTTTACCCATTTTAACATAAAAAATCAAACTAAGAGATTTGAAAGTAAACAAGCTGAGTATAATCATTAAAGCCTTCACAAAGCTTATTGTAACTAGAAATAGTTGTTTTAAGCCTTAACTTCACATTGGAAACGTGAGAAATTGAACTATAATGAAGTTTTACCCATTTTGACATAAATAATCAAACTAAGAGTTTTGAAAGTAAACAAGCCGAGTATAATCATTAAGATGTCACAAAGCTTATTGTGACTAGAAATCGTTGTTTTTAGTCTTAACTTGTCGTAGGGAACGTGGGACATTGGACGATAACGAAGTTTTTACGATTTTGTATAAAATCATAATTCTAATAGTTTTAAAATTTAACAAGATGAGCATAAAAATATTTTATCTACAAACGCTTATTTTTAATAGAAATCGTTGTTTTAAGCCCTACCTTCACATTGGAAACGTGGGAAATAGAATTATAATGAAGTTTTACCGATTTTGACATAAATAATCAAACTAAGAGTTTTGAAAGTAAACAAGCCGAGTATAATCATTAAAGCTTTCACAAAGCTTATTGTGACTAAAAATAGTTGTTTTAAGCCTTAACTTCACTTTGAAAACGTGGGAAATAGAACTATAATGAAGTTTTACCCATTTTGACATAAATAATCAAACTAAGAGTTTTGAAAGTAAACAAGCCGAGTATAATCATTAAGATGTCACAAAGCTTATTGTACTAGAAATAATTGTTTTTAGCCTTAACTTCTCGTAGGGAACGTGGGACATTGGACGATAACGAAGTTTTAACGATTTTGTATAAAATCATAATTCTAATAGTTTTAAAATTTAATCAGATGAGCATAAACATATTTTATCTACAAACGCTTATTTTTAATAGAAATCGTTGTTTTAAGCCCTACCTTCACATTGGAAATGTGGGAAATCGAATTATAATGAAGTTTTACCCATTTTGACATAAATAATCAAACTAAGAGTTTTGAAAGTAAACAAGCCGAGTATAATCATTAAGATGTCACAAAGCTTATTGTGACTAGAAATCGTTGTTTTTAGCCTTAACTTCTCGTAGGGAACGTGGGACATTGGACGATAATGAAGTTTTAACGATTTTGTATAAAATCATAATTCTAAAAGTTTTAAAATTTAACAAGATGAGCATAAAAATATTTTATCTACAAACGCTTATTTTTAATAGAAATCGTGGTTTTAAGCCCTACCTTCACATTGGAAACGTGGGAAATCGAATTATAATGAAGTTTTACCCATTTTGACATAAATAATCAAACTAAGAGTTTTGAAAGTAAACAAGCTGAGTATAATCATTAAAGCCTTCACAAAGCTTATTGTAACTAGAAATAGTTGTTTTAAGCCTTAACTTCACATTGGAAACGTGAGAAATTGAACTATAATGAAGTTTTACCCATTTTAACATAAATAATCAAACTAAGAGTTTTGAAAGTAAACAAGCCGAGTATAATCATTAATATGTCACAAAGCTTATTGTGACTAGAAATCGTTGTTTTTAGTCTTAACTTCTCGTAGGGAACGTGGGACATTGGACGATAACGAAGTTTTTACGATTTTGTATAAAATCATAATTCTAAAAGTTTTAAAATTTAACAAGATGAGGATAAAAATATTTTATCTACAAACGCTTATTTTTAATAGAAATCGTTGTTTTAAGCCCTACCTTCACATTGGAAACGTGGGAAATCGAATTATAATGAAGTTTTACCCATTTTGACATAAATAATCAAACTAAGAGTTTTGAAAGTAAACAAGCCGAGTATAATCATTAAGATCTCACAAAGCTTATTGTGACTAGAAATCGTTGTTTTTAGCCTTAACTTCTCGTAGGGAACGTGGGACATTGGACGATAACGAAGTTTTAACGATTTTGTATAAAATCATAATTCTAATAGTTTTAAAATTTAACAAGACGAGCATAAACATATTTTATCTACAAACGCTTAATTTTAATAGAAATCGTTGTTTTAAGCCTTAACTTCACATTGGAAACGTGGGAAATAGAATTATAATGAAGTTTTACCGATTTTGACATAAATAATCAAACTAAGAGTTTTGAGAGTAAACAAGCCGAGTATAATCATTAAAGCTTTCACAAAGCTTATTGTGACTAGAAATAGTTGTTTTAAGCCTTAACTTCACTTTGAAAACGTGGGAAATCGAACTATAATGAAGTTTTACCCATTTTGACATAAATAATCAAACTAAGAGTTTTGAAAGTAAACAAGCCGAGTATAATCATTAAGATGTCACAAAGCTTATTGTGACTAGAAATCGTTGTTTTTAGCCTTAACTTCTCTTAGGGAACGTGGGACGTTGGACGATAATGAAGTTTTAACGATTTTGTATAAAATCATAATTCTAATAGTTTTAAAATTTAATCAGACGAGCATAAACATATTTTATCTACAAACGCTTATTTTTAATAGAAATCGTTGTTTTAAGCCCTACCTTCACATTGGAAACGTGGGAAATCGAATTATAATGAAGTTTTACCCATTTTGACATAAATAATCAAACTAAGAGTTTTGAAAGTAAACAAGCCGAGTATAATCATTAAGATGTCACAAAGCTTATTTTGACTAGAAATCGTTGTTTTTAGTCTTAACTTCTCGTAGGGAACGTGGGACATTGGACGATAACGAAGTTTTTACGATTTTGTATAAAATCATAATTCTAAAAGTTTTAAAATTTAACAAGATGAGCATAAAAATATTTTATCTACAAACGCTTATTTTTAATAGAAATCGTTGTTTTAAGCCCTACCTTCATATTGGAAACGTGGGAAATCGAATTATAATGAAGTTTTACCCATTTTGACATAAATAATCAAACTAAGAGTTTTGAAAGTAAACAAGCCGAATATAATCATTAAGATCTCACAAAGCTTATTGTGACTAGAAATCGTTGTTTTTAGCCTTAACTTCTCGTAGGGAACGTGGGACATTGGACGATAACGAAGTTTTAACGATTTTGTATAAAATCATAATTCTAATAGTTTTAAAATTTAACAAGACGAGCATAAACATATTTTATCTACAAACGCTTATTTTTAATAGAAATCGTTGTTTTAAGCCTTAACTTCACATTGGAAACGTGGGAAATCGAACTATAATGAAGTTTTACCCATTTTGACATAAAAAATCAAACTAAGAGATTTGAAAGTAAACAAGTGAGTATAATCATTAAAGCCTTCACAAAGCTTATTGTAACTTGAAATAGTTGTTTTAAGCCTTAACTTCACATTGGAAACGTGAGAAATTGAACTATAATGAAGTTTTACCCATTTTGACATAAATAATCAAACTAAGAGTTTTGAAAGTAAACAAGCCGAGTATAATCATTAAGATGTCACAAAGCTTATTGTGACTAGAAATCGTTGTTTTTAGTCTTAACTTCTCATAGGGAACGTGGGACATTGGACGATAACGAAGTTTTTACGATTTTGTATAAAATCATAATTCTAATAGTTTTTAAATTTAACAAGATGAGCATAAAAATATTTTATCTACAAACGCTTATTTTTAATAGAAATCGTTGTTTTAAGCCCTACCTTCACATTGGAAACGTGGGAAATAGAATTATAATGAAGTTTTACCGATTTTGACATAAATAATCAAACTAAGAGTTTTGAAAGTAAACAAGCCGAGTATAATCATTAAAGCTTTCACAAAGCTTATTGTGACTAGAAATAGTTGTTTTAAGCCTTAACTTCACTTTGAAAACGTGGGAAATCGAACTATAATGAAGTTTTACCCATTTTGACATAAATAATCAAACTAAGAGTTTTGAAAGTAAACAAGCCGAGTATAATCATTAAGATGTCACAAAGCTTATTGTTACTAGATGTATTTAGCCTTAACTTCTCGTAGGGAACATGGGACATTGGACGATAACGAAGTTTTAACGATTTTGTATAAAATCATAATTCTAATAGTTTTAAAATTTAACAAGACGAGCATAAACATATTTTATCTACAAACGCTTATTTTTAATAGAAATCGTTATTTTAAGCCCTACCTTCACATTGGAAACGTGGGAAATAGAATTATAATGAAGTTTTACCGATTTTGACATAAATAATCAAACTAAGAGTTTTGAAAGTAAACAAGCCAAGTATAATCATTAAAGCTTTCACAAAGCTTATTGTGACTAGAAATAGTTGTTTTAAGCCTTAACTTCACTTTAAAAACGTGGGAAATCGAACTATAATGAAGTTTTACCCATTTTGACATAAATAATCAAACTAAGAGTTTTGAAAGTAAACAAGCCGAGTATAATCATTAAGATGTCACAAAGCTTATTGTACTACAAATCGTTGTTTTTAGCCTTAACTTCTCGTAGGGAACGTGGGACATTGGACGATAACGAAGTTTTAACAATTTTGTATAAAATCATAATTCTAATAGTTTTAAAATTTAATCGACGAGCATAAACATATTTTATCTACAAACGCTTATTTTTAATAGAAATCGTTGTTTTAAGCCTTAACTTCACATTGGAAACGTGGGAAATCGAACTATAATGAAGTTTTACCCATTTTGACATAAATAATCAAACTAAGAGTTTTGAAAGTAAACAAGCCGAGTATAATCATTAAGATGTCACAATGCTTATTGTGACTAGAAATCGTTGTTTTTAGCCTTAACTTCTCATAGGAAACGTGGGACATTTACGAAGTTTTAACGATTTTGTATAAAATCATAATTCTAATAGTTTTAAAATTTAACAAGAGGAGCATAAACATATTTTATCTACAAACGCTTATTTTTAATAGAAATCGTTGTTTTAAGCCTTAACTTCACATTGGAAACGTGGGAAGTCGAATTATAATGAAGTTTTACCCATTTTGATATAAATAATCAAACTAAGTGTTTTGAAAGTAAACAAGCCGAGTATAATCATTAAGATGTCACAAAGCTTATTGTGACTAGAAATCGTTATTTGTAGCCTTAACTTCGTAGGGAACGTGGGACATTGGACGATAACGAAGTTTTAACAATTTTGTATAAAATCATAATTCTAATAGTTTTAAAATTTTACAAGACGAGCATAAACAAATTTTATCTACAAACGCTTGTTTTTGATAGAAATCGTTGTTTTAAGCCTTAACTTCACATTGGAAACGTGGGAAATGAACTATAATGAAGTTTTAACCATTTTGACATAAATAATCAAACTAAGAGTTTTGAAAGTAAACAAGCCGAGTAAAATCATTAAAGCTTTCAGAAAGCTTATTGTGACTAGAAATAGTTGTTTTAAGCCTTAACTTCACATTGAAAACGTGGGAAATCGAACAATAATGAAGTTTTACCCATTTTGACATAAATAATCAAACTAAGTGTTTTGAATGTAAACAAACCGAGTATAATCGTTAAGATGTCACAAAGCTTATTGTGACTAGAAATCGTTGTTTTTAGCCTTAACGTCTCATAGGGAACGTGGGACATTGGACGATAACGAAGTTTTAACGATTTTGTATAAAATCATACTTCTAATAGTTTTAAAATTTAAACAAGCCGAGTATAATCATTAAGATGTCACAAAGCTTATTGTGACTAGAAATCGTTGTTTTTAGCCTTAACTTCTCATAGGGAACGTGGGACATTGGACGATAACGAAGTTTTAACGATTTAGTATAAAATCATAATTCTAATAGTTTTAAAAGTTAACAAGACGAGCATAAACATATTTTATCTACAAACGCTTATTTTTAATAGAAATCGTTGTTTTAAGCCCTACCTTCACATTGGAAACGTGGAAAATCGAATTATAATGAAGTTTTACCCATTTTGACATAAATAATCAAACTAAGAGTTTTGAAAGTAAACAAGCCGAGTATAATCATTAAGATGTCACAAAGCTTATTGTGACTAGAAATCGTTGTTTTTAGCCTTAACTTCTCGTAGGGAACGTGGGACATTGGACGATAACGACGTTTTAACGATTTTGTATAAAATCATAATTCTAATAGTTTTAAAATTTAACAAGACGAGCATAAACATATTTTATCTACAAACGCTTATTTTTAATAGAAATCGTTGTTTTAAGCCTTAACTTCACATTGGAAACGTGGGAAATCGAACTATAATTAAGTTTTACCCATTTTGACATAAAAAATCAAACTAAGAGATTTGAAAGTAAACAAGCTGAGTATAATCATTAAAGCCTTCACAAAGCTTATTGTAACTAGAAATAGTTGTTTTAAGCCTTAACTTCACATTGGAAACGTGAGAAATTGAACTATAATGAAGTTTTACCCATTTTGACATAAATAATCAAACTAAGAGTTTTGAAAGTAAACTAGCCGAGTATAATCAGTAAGATGTCACAAAGCTTATTGTGACTAGAAATCGTTGTTTTTAGCCTTAACTTCTCATAGGGAACGTGGGACATTGGACGATAACGAAGTTTTAACGATTTAGTATAAAATCATAATTCTAATAGTTTTAAAAGTTAACAAGACGAGCATAAACATATTTTATCTACAAACGCTTATTTTTAATAGAAATCGTTGTTTTAAGCCTTAACTTCACATTGGAAACGTGGGAAATCGAACTATAATGAAGTTTTACCCATTTTGATATAAATAATCAAACTAAGAGTTTTGAAAGTAAACAAGCCGAGTATAATCATTAAGATGTCACAATGCTTATTGTGACTAGAAATCGTTGTTTTTAGCCTTAACTTCTCATAGGAAACGTGGGACATTTACGAAGTTTTAACGATTTTGTATAAAATCATAATTCTAATAGTTTTAAAATTTAACAAGAGGAGCATAAACATATTTTATCTACAAACGCTTATTTTTAATAGAAATCGTTGTTTTAAGCCTTAACTTCACATTGGAAACGTGGGAAATCGAACTATATTGAAGTTTTACCCATTTTGATATAAATAATAAAACTAAGTGTTTTGAAAGTAAACAAGCCGAGTATAATCATTAAGATGTCACAAAGCTTATTGTGACTAGAAATCGTTGTTTTTAGCCTTAACTTCTCGTAGGGAACGTGGGACATTGGACGATAACGAAGTTTTAACAATTTTGTATAAAATCATAATTCTAATAGTTTTAAAATTTTACAAGACGATCATAAACAAATTTTATCTACAAACGCTTGTTTTTGATAGAAATCGTTGTTTTAAGCCTTAACTTCACATTGGAAACGTGGGAAATGAACTATAATGAAGTTTTAACCATTTTGACATAAATAATCAAACTAAGAGTTTTGAAAGTAAACAAGCCGAGTAAAATCATTAAAGCTTTCAGAAAGCTTATTGTGACTAGAAATAGTTGTTTTAAGCCTTAACTTCACATTGAAAACGTGGGAAATCGAACTGTAATGAAGTTTTACCCATTTTGACATAAATAATCAAACTAAGAGTTTTGAATGTAAACAAACCGAGTATAATCGTTAAGATGTCACAAAGCTTTTGTGATTAGAAATCGTTGTTTTTAGCCTTAACGTCTCATAGGGAACGTGGGACATTGGACGATAACGAAGTTTTAACGATTTTGTATAAAATCATACTTCTAATAGTTTTAAAATTTAAACAAGCCGAGTATAATCATTAAGATGTCACAAAGCTTATTGTGACTAGAAATCGTTGTTTTTAGCCTTAACTTCTCATAGGGAACGTGGGACATTGGACGATAACGAAGTTTTAACGATTTAGTATAAAATCATAATTCTAATAGTTTTAAAAGTTAACAAGACGAGCATAAACATATTTTATCTACAAACGCTTATTTTTAATAGAAATCGTTGTTTTAAGCCCTACCTTCACATTGGAAACGTGGGAAATCGAATTATAATGAAGTTTTACCCATTTTGACATAAATAATCAAACTAAGAGTTTTGAAAGTAAACAAGCCGAGTATAATCATTAAGATCTCACAAAGCTTATTGTGACTAGAAATCGTTGTTTTTAGCCTTAACTTCTCGTAGGGAACGTGGGACATTGGACGATAACGAAGTTTTAACGATTTTGTATAAAATCATAATTCTAATAGTTTTAAAATTTAACAAGACGAGCATAAACATATTTTATCTACAAACGCTTAATTTTAATAGAAATCGTTGTTTTAAGCCTTAACTTCACATTGGAAACGTGGGAAATAGAATTATAATGAAGTTTTACCGATTTTGACATAAATAATCAAACTAAGAGTTTTGAAAGTAAACAAGCCGAGTATAATCATTAAGATGTCACAAAGCTTATTGTGACTAGAAATCGTTGTTTTTAGCCTTAACTTCTCGTAGGGAACGTGGGACATTGGACGATAACGACGTTTTAACGATTTTGTATAAAATCATAATTCTAATAGTTTTAAAATTTAACAAGACGAGCATAAACATATTTTATCTACAAACGCTTATTTTTAATAGAAATCGTTGTTTTAAGCCTTAACTTCACATTGGAAACGTGGGAAATCGAACTATAATTAAGTTTTACCCATTTTGACATAAAAAATCAAACTAAGAGATTTGAAAGTAAACAAGTTTGAGTATAATCATTAAAGCCTTCACAAAGCTTATTGTAACTAGAAATAGTTGTTTTAAGCCTTAACTTCACATTGGAAACGTGAGAAATTGAACTATAATGAAGTTTTACCCATTTTGACATAAATAATCAAACTAAGAGTTTTGAAAGTAAACTAGCCGAGTATAATCGTAAGATGTCACAAAGCTTATTGTGACTAGAAATCGTTGTTTTTAGCCTTAACTTCTCATAGGGAACGTGGGACATTGGACGATAACGAAGTTTTAACGATTTAGTATAAAATCATAATTCTAATAGTTTTAAAAGTTAACAAGACGAGCATAAACATATTTTATCTACAAACGCTTATTTTTAATAGAAATCGTTGTTTTAAGCCTTAACTTCACATTGGAAACGTGGGAAATCGAACTATAATGAAGTTTTACCCATTTTGATATAAATAATCAAACTAAGAGTTTTGAAAGTAAACAAGCCGAGTATAATCATTAAGATGTCACAATGCTTATTGTGACTAGAAATCGTTGTTTTTAGCCTTAACTTCTCATAGGAAACGTGGGACATTTACTTAAGTTTTAACGATTTTGTATAAAATCATAATTCTAATAGTTTTAAAATTTAACAAGAGGAGCATAAACATATTTTATCTACAAACGCTTATTTTTAATAGAAATCGTTGTTTTAAGCCTTAACTTCACATTGGAAACGTGGGAAATCGAACTATATTGAAGTTTTACCCATTTTGATATAAATAATAAAACTAAGTGTTTTGAAAGTAAACAAGCCGAGTATAATCATTAAGATGTCACAAAGCTTATTGTGACTAGAAATCGTTGTTTTTAGCCTTAACTTCTCGTAGGGAACGTGGGACATTGGATGATAACGAAGTTTTAACAATTTTGTATAAAATCATAATTCTAATAGTTTTAAAATTTTACAAGACGATCATAAACAAATTTTATCTACAAACGCTTGTTTTTGATAGAAATCGTTGTTTTAAGCCTTAACTTCACATTGGAAACGTGGGAAATGAACTATAATGAAGTTTTAACCATTTTGACATAAATAATCAAACTAAGAGTTTTGAAAGTAAACAAGCCGAGTAAAATCATTAAAGCTTTCAGAAAGCTTATTGTGACTAGAAATAGTTGTTTTAAGCCTTAACTTCACATTGAAACGTGGGAAATCGAACTGTAATGAAGTTTTACCCATTTTGACATAAATAATCAAACTAAGAGTTTTGAATGTAAACAAACCGAGTATAATCGTTAAGATGTCACAAAGCTTTTTGTGATTAGAAATCGTTGTTTTTAGCCTTAACGTCTCATAGGGAACGTGGGACATTGGACGATAACGAAGTTTTAACGATTTTGTATAAAATCATACTTCTAATAGTTTTAAAATTTAAACAAGCCGAGTATAATCATTAAGATGTCACAAAGCTTATTGTGACTAGAAATCGTTGTTTTTAGCCTTAACTTCTCATAGGGAACGTGGGACATTGGACGATAACGAAGTTTTAACGATTTAGTATAAAATCATAATTCTAATAGTTTTAAAAGTTAACAAGACGAGCATAAACATATTTTATCTACAAACGCTTATTTTTAATAGAAATCGTTGTTTTAAGCCCTACCTTCACATTGGAAACGTGGGAAATCGAATTATAATGAAGTTTTACCCATTTTGACATAAATAATCAAACTAAGAGTTTTGAAAGTAAACAAGCCGAGTATAATCATTAAGATCTCACAAAGCTTATTGTGACTAGAAATCGTTGTTTTTAGCCTTAACTTCTCGTAGGGAACGTGGGACATTGGACGATAACGAAGTTTTAACGATTTTGTATAAAATCATAATTCTAATAGTTTTAAAATTTAACAAGACGAGCATAAACATATTTTATCTACAAACGCTTATTTTTAATAGAAATCGTTGTTTTAAGCCTTAACTTCACATTGGAAACGTGGGAAATCGAACTATAATGAAGTTTTACCCATTTTGACATAAAAAATCAAACTAAGAGATTTGAAAGTAAACAAGCTGAGTATAATCATTAAAGCCTTCACAAAGCTTATTGTAACTTGAAATAGTTGTTTTAAGCCTTAACTTCACATTGGAAACGTGAGAAATTGAACTATAATGAAGTTTTACCCATTTTGACATAAATAATCAAACTAAGAGTTTTGAAAGTAAACAAGCCGAGTATAATCATTAAGATGTCACAAAGCTTATTGTGACTAGAAATCGTTGTTTTTAGTCTTAACTTCTCATAGGGAACGTGGGACATTGGACGATAACGAAGTTTTTACGATTTTGTATAAAATCATAATTCTAATAGTTTTTAAATTTAACAAGATGAGCATAAAAATATTTTATCTACAAACGCTTATTTTTAATAGAAATCGTTGTTTTAAGCCCTACCTTCACATTGGAAACGTGGGAAATAGAATTATAATGAAGTTTTACCGATTTTGACATAAATAATCAAACTAAGAGTTTTGAAAGTAAACAAGCCGAGTATAATCATTAAAGCTTTCACAAAGCTTATTGTGACTAGAAATAGTTGTTTTAAGCCTTAACTTCACTTTGAAAACGTGGGAAATCGAACTATAATGAAGTTTTACGCATTTTGACATAAATAATCAAACTAAGAGTTTTGAAAGTAAACAAGCCGAGTATAATCATTAAGATGTCACAAAGCTTATTGTTACTAGATGTATTTAGCCTTAACTTCTCGTAGGGAACATGGGACATTGGACGATAACGAAGTTTTAACGATTTTGTATAAAATCATAATTCTAATAGTTTTAAAATTTAACAAGACGAGCATAAACATATTTTATCTACAAACGCTTATTTTTAATAGAAATCGTTATTTTAAGCCCTACCTTCACATTGGAAACGTGGGAAATAGAATTATAATGAAGTTTTACCGATTTTGACATAAATAATCAAACTAAGAGTTTTGAAAGTAAACAAGCCAAGTATAATCATTAAAGCTTTCACAAAGCTTATTGTGACTAGAAATAGTTGTTTTAAGCCTTAACTTCACTTTGAAAACGTGGGAAATCGAACTATAATGAAGTTTTACCCATTTTGACATAAATAATCAAACTAAGAGTTTTGAAAGTAAACAAGCCGAGTATAATCATTAAGATGTCACAAAGCTTATTGTACTAGAAATCGTTGTTTTTAGCCTTAACTTCTCGTAGGGAACGTGGGACATTGGACGATAACGAAGTTTTAACAATTTTGTATAAAATCATAATTCTAATAGTTTTAAAATTTAATCGACGAGCATAAACATATTTTATCTACAAACGCTTATTTTTAATAGAAATCGTTGTTTTAAGCCTTAACTTCACATTGGAAACGTGGGAAATCGAACTATAATGAAGTTTTACCCATTTTGACATAAATAATCAAACTAAGAGTTTTGAAAGTAAACAAGCCGAGTATAATCATTAAGATGTCACAATGCTTATTGTGACTAGAAATCGTTGTTTTTAGCCTTAACTTCTCATAGGAAACGTGGGACATTTACGAAGTTTTAACGATTTTGTATAAAATCATAATTCTAATAGTTTTAAAATTTAACAAGAGGAGCATAAACATATTTTATCTACAAACGCTTATTTTTAATAGAAATCGTTGTTTTAAGCCTTAACTTCACATTGGAAACGTGGGAAATCGAACTATAATGAAGTTTTACCCATTTTGATATAAATAATCAAACTAAGTGTTTTGAAAGTAAACAAGCCGAGTATAATCATTAAGATGTCACAAAGCTTATTGTGACTAGAAATCGTTATTTGTAGCCTTAACTTCTCGTAGGGAACGTGGGACATTGGACGATAACGAAGTTTTAACAATTTTGTATAAAATCATAATTCTAATAGTTTTAAAATTTTACAAGACGAGCATAAACAAATTTTATCTACAAACGCTTGTTTTTGATAGAAATCGTTGTTTTAAGCCTTAACTTCACATTGGAAACGTGGGAAATGAACTATAATGAAGTTTTAACCATTTTGACATAAATAATCAAACTAAGAGTTTTGAAAGTAAACAAGCCGAGTAAAATCATTAAAGCTTTCAGAAAGCTTATTGTGACTAGAAATAGTTGTTTTAAGCCTTAACTTCACATTGAAAACGTGGGAAATCGAACAATAATGAAGTTTTACCCATTTTGACATAAATAATCAAACTAAGTGTTTTGAATGTAAACAAACCGAGTATAATCGTTAAGATGTCACAAAGCTTATTGTGACTAGAAATCGTTGTTTTTAGCCTTAACGTCTCATAGGGAACGTGGGACATTGGACGATAACGAAGTTTTAACGATTTTGTATAAAATCATACTTCTAATAGTTTTAAAATTTAAACAAGCCGAGTATAATCATTAAGATGTCACAAAGCTTATTGTGACTAGAAATCGTTGTTTTTAGCCTTAACTTCTCATAGGGAACGTGGGACATTGGACGATAACGAAGTTTTAACGATTTAGTATAAAATCATAATTCTAATAGTTTTAAAAGTTAACAAGACGAGCATAAACATATTTTATCTACAAACGCTTATTTTTAATAGAAATCGTTGTTTTAAGCCCTACCTTCACATTGGAAACGTGGGAAATCGAATTATAATGAAGTTTTACCCATTTTGACATAAATAATCAAACTAAGAGTTTTGAAAGTAAACAAGCCGAGTATAATCATTAAGATGTCACAAAGCTTATTGTGACTAGAAATCGTTGTTTTTAGCCTTAACTTCTCGTAGGGAACGTGGGACATTGGACGATAACGACGTTTTAACGATTTTGTATAAAATCATAATTCTAATAGTTTTAAAATTTAACAAGACGAGCATAAACATATTTTATCTACAAACGCTTATTTTTAATAGAAATCGTTGTTTTAAGCCTTAACTTCACATTGGAAACGTGGGAAATCGAACTATAATTAAGTTTTACCCATTTTGACATAAAAAATCAAACTAAGAGATTTGAAAGTAAACAAGTGAGTATAATCATTAAAGCCTTCACAAAGCTTATTGTAACTAGAAATAGTTGTTTTAAGCCTTAACTTCACATTGGAAACGTGAGAAATTGAACTATAATGAAGTTTTACCCATTTTGACATAAATAATCAAACTAAGAGTTTTGAAAGTAAACTAGCCGAGTATAATCGGTAAGATGTCACAAAGCTTATTGTGACTAGAAATCGTTGTTTTTAGCCTTAACTTCTCATAGGGAACGTGGGACATTGGACGATAACGAAGTTTTAACGATTTAGTATAAAATCATAATTCTAATAGTTTTAAAAGTTAACAAGACGAGCATAAACATATTTTATCTACAAACGCTTATTTTTAATAGAAATCGTTGTTTTAAGCCTTAACTTCACATTGGAAACGTGGGAAATCGAACTATAATGAAGTTTTACCCATTTTGATATAAATAATCAAACTAAGAGTTTTGAAAGTAAACAAGCCGAGTATAATCATTAAGATGTCACAATGCTTATTGTGACTAGAAATCGTTGTTTTTAGCCTTAACTTCTCATAGGAAACGTGGGACATTTACGAAGTTTTAACGATTTTGTATAAAATCATAATTCTAATAGTTTTAAAATTTAACAAGAGGAGCATAAACATATTTTATCTACAAACGCTTATTTTTAATAGAAATCGTTGTTTTAAGCCTTAACTTCACATTGGAAACGTGGGAAATCGAACTATATTGAAGTTTTACCCATTTTGATATAAATAATAAAACTAAGTGTTTTGAAAGTAAACAAGCCGAGTATAATCATTAAGATGTCACAAAGCTTATTGTGACTAGAAATCGTTGTTTTTAGCCTTAACTTCTCGTAGGGAACGTGGGACATTGGACGATAACGAAGTTTTAACAATTTTGTATAAAATCATAATTCTAATAGTTTTAAAATTTTACAAGACGATCATAAACAAATTTTATCTACAAACGCTTGTTTTTGATAGAAATCGTTGTTTTAAGCCTTAACTTCACATTGGAAACGTGGGAAATGAACTATAATGAAGTTTTAACCATTTTGACATAAATAATCAAACTAAGAGTTTTGAAAGTAAACAAGCCGAGTAAAATCATTAAAGCTTTCAGAAAGCTTATTGTGACTAGAAATAGTTGTTTTAAGCCTTAACTTCACATTGAAAACGTGGGAAATCGAACTGTAATGAAGTTTTACCCATTTTGACATAAATAATCAAACTAAGAGTTTTGAATGTAAACAAACCGAGTATAATCGTTAAGATGTCACAAAGCTTTTTGTGATTAGAAATCGTTGTTTTTAGCCTTAACGTCTCATAGGGAACGTGGGACATTGGACGATAACGAAGTTTTAACGATTTTGTATAAAATCATACTTCTAATAGTTTTAAAATTTAAACAAGCCGAGTATAATCATTAAGATGTCACAAAGCTTATTGTGACTAGAAATCGTTGTTTTTAGCCTTAACTTCTCATAGGGAACGTGGGACATTGGACGATAACGAAGTTTTAACGATTTAGTATAAAATCATAATTCTAATAGTTTTAAAAGTTAACAAGACGAGCATAAACATATTTTATCTACAAACGCTTATTTTTAATAGAAATCGTTGTTTTAAGCCCTACCTTCACATTGGAAACGTGGGAAATCGAATTATAATGAAGTTTTACCCATTTTGACATAAATAATCAAACTAAGAGTTTTGAAAGTAAACAAGCCGAGTATAATCATTAAGATCTCACAAAGCTTATTGTGACTAGAAATCGTTGTTTTTAGCCTTAACTTCTCGTAGGGAACGTGGGACATTGGACGATAACGAAGTTTTAACGATTTTGTATAAAATCATAATTCTAATAGTTTTAAAATTTAACAAGACGAGCATAAACATATTTTATCTACAAACGCTTATTTTTAATAGAAATCGTTGTTTTAAGCCTTAACTTCACATTGGAAACGTGGGAAATCGAACTATAATGAAGTTTTACCCATTTTGACATAAAAAATCAAACTAAGAGATTTGAAAGTAAACAAGTGAGTATAATCATTAAAGCCTTCACAAAGCTTATTGTAACTTGAAATAGTTGTTTTAAGCCTTAACTTCACATTGGAAACGTGAGAAATTGAACTATAATGAAGTTTTACCCATTTTGACATAAATAATCAAACTAAGAGTTTTGAAAGTAAACAAGCCGAGTATAATCATTAAGATGTCACAAAGCTTATTGTGACTAGAAATCGTTGTTTTTAGTCTTAACTTCTCATAGGGAACGTGGGACATTGGACGATAACGAAGTTTTTACGATTTTGTATAAAATCATAATTCTAATAGTTTTTAAATTTAACAAGATGAGCATAAAAATATTTTATCTACAAACGCTTATTTTTAATAGAAATCGTTGTTTTAAGCCCTACCTTCACATTGGAAACGTGGGAAATAGAATTATAATGAAGTTTTACCGATTTTGACATAAATAATCAAACTAAGAGTTTTGAAAGTAAACAAGCCGAGTATAATCATTAAAGCTTTCACAAAGCTTATTGTGACTAGAAATAGTTGTTTTAAGCCTTAACTTCACTTTGAAAACGTGGGAAATCGAACTATAATGAAGTTTTACGCATTTTGACATAAATAATCAAACTAAGAGTTTTGAAAGTAAACAAGCCGAGTATAATCATTAAGATGTCACAAAGCTTATTGTTACTAGATGTATTTAGCCTTAACTTCTCGTAGGGAACATGGGACATTGGACGATAACGAAGTTTTAACGATTTTGTATAAAATCATAATTCTAATAGTTTTAAAATTTAACAAGACGAGCATAAACATATTTTATCTACAAACGCTTATTTTTAATAGAAATCGTTATTTTAAGCCCTACCTTCACATTGGAAACGTGGGAAATAGAATTATAATGAAGTTTTACCGATTTTGACATAAATAATCAAACTAAGAGTTTTGAAAGTAAACAAGCCAAGTATAATCATTAAAGCTTTCACAAAGCTTATTGTGACTAGAAATAGTTGTTTTAAGCCTTAACTTCACTTTGAAAACGTGGGAAATCGAACTATAATGAAGTTTTACCCATTTTGACATAAATAATCAAACTAAGAGTTTTGAAAGTAAACAAGCCGAGTATAATCATTAAGATGTCACAAAGCTTATTGTACTAGAAATCGTTGTTTTTAGCCTTAACTTCTCGTAGGGAACGTGGGACATTGGACGATAACGAAGTTTTAACAATTTTGTATAAAATCATAATTCTAATAGTTTTAAAATTTAATCAGACGAGCATAAACATATTTTATCTACAAACGCTTATTTTTAATAGAAATCGTTGTTTTAAGCCTTAACTTCACATTGGAAACGTGGGAAATCGAACTATAATGAAGTTTTACCCATTTTGACATAAATAATCAAACTAAGAGTTTTGAAAGTAAACAAGCCGAGTATAATCATTAAGATGTCACAATGCTTATTGTGACTAGAAATCGTTGTTTTTAGCCTTAACTTCTCATAGGAAACGTGGGACATTTACGAAGTTTTAACGATTTTGTATAAAATCATAATTCTAATAGTTTTAAAATTTAACAAGAGGAGCATAAACATATTTTATCTACAAACGCTTATTTTTAATAGAAATCGTTGTTTTAAGCCTTAACTTCACATTGGAAACGTGGGAAATCGAACTATAATGAAGTTTTACCCATTTTGATATAAATAATCAAACTAAGTGTTTTGAAAGTAAACAAGCCGAGTATAATCATTAAGATGTCACAAAGCTTATTGTGACTAGAAATCGTTATTTGTAGCCTTAACTTCTCGTAGGGAACGTGGGACATTGGACGATAACGAAGTTTTAACAATTTTGTATAAAATCATAATTCTAATAGTTTTAAAATTTTACAAGACGAGCATAAACAAATTTTATCTACAAACGCTTGTTTTTGATAGAAATCGTTGTTTTAAGCCTTAACTTCACATTGGAAACGTGGGAAATGAACTATAATGAAGTTTTAACCATTTTGACATAAATAATCAAACTAAGAGTTTTGAAAGTAAACAAGCCGAGTAAAATCATTAAAGCTTTCGTAAAAGCTTATTGTGACTAGAAATAGTTGTTTTAAGCCTTAACTTCACATTGAAAACGTGGGAAATCGAACAATAATGAAGTTTTACCCATTTTGACATAAATAATCAAACTAAGTGTTTTGAATGTAAACAAACCGAGTATAATCGTTAAGATGTCACAAAGCTTATTGTGACTAGAAATCGTTGTTTTTAGCCTTAACGTCTCATAGGGAACGTGGGACATTGGACGATAACGAAGTTTTAACGATTTTGTATAAAATCATACTTCTAATAGTTTTAAAATTTAAACAAGCCGAGTATAATCATTAAGATGTCACAAAGCTTATTGTGACTAGAAATCGTTGTTTTTAGCCTTAACTTCTCATAGGGAACGTGGGACATTGGACGATAACGAAGTTTTAACGATTTAGTATAAAATCATAATTCTAATAGTTTTAAAAGTTAACAAGACGAGCATAAACATATTTTATCTACAAACGCTTATTTTTAATAGAAATCGTTGTTTTAAGCCCTACCTTCACATTGGAAACGTGGGAAATCGAATTATAATGAAGTTTTACCCATTTTGACATAAATAATCAAACTAAGAGTTTTGAAAGTAAACAAGCCGAGTATAATCATTAAGATGTCACAAAGCTTATTGTGACTAGAAATCGTTGTTTTTAGCCTTAACTTCTCGTAGGGAACGTGGGACATTGGACGATAACGACGTTTTAACGATTTTGTATAAAATCATAATTCTAATAGTTTTAAAATTTAACAAGACGAGCATAAACATATTTTATCTACAAACGCTTATTTTTAATAGAAATCGTTGTTTTAAGCCTTAACTTCACATTGGAAACGTGGGAAATCGAACTATAATTAAGTTTTACCCATTTTGACATAAAAAATCAAACTAAGAGATTTGAAAGTAAACAAGCTGAGTATAATCATTAAAGCCTTCACAAAGCTTATTGTAACTAGAAATAGTTGTTTTAAGCCTTAACTTCACATTGGAAACGTGAGAAATTGAACTATAATGAAGTTTTACCCATTTTGACATAAATAATCAAACTAAGAGTTTTGAAAGTAAACTAGCCGAGTATAATCGGTAAGATGTCACAAAGCTTATTGTGACTAGAAATCGTTGTTTTTAGCCTTAACTTCTCATAGGGAACGTGGGACATTGGACGATAACGAAGTTTTAACGATTTAGTATAAAATCATAATTCTAATAGTTTTAAAAGTTAACAAGACGAGCATAAACATATTTTATCTACAAACGCTTATTTTTAATAGAAATCGTTGTTTTAAGCCTTAACTTCACATTGGAAACGTGGGAAATCGAACTATAATGAAGTTTTACCCATTTTGATATAAATAATCAAACTAAGAGTTTTGAAAGTAAACAAGCCGAGTATAATCATTAAGATGTCACAATGCTTATTGTGACTAGAAATCGTTGTTTTTAGCCTTAACTTCTCATAGGAAACGTGGGACATTTACGAAGTTTTAACGATTTTGTATAAAATCATAATTCTAATAGTTTTAAAATTTAACAAGAGGAGCATAAACATATTTTATCTACAAACGCTTATTTTTAATAGAAATCGTTGTTTTAAGCCTTAACTTCACATTGGAAACGTGGGAAATCGAACTATATTGAAGTTTTACCCATTTTGATATAAATAATAAAACTAAGTGTTTTGAAAGTAAACAAGCCGAGTATAATCATTAAGATGTCACAAAGCTTATTGTGACTAGAAATCGTTGTTTTTAGCCTTAACTTCTCGTAGGGAACGTGGGACATTGGACGATAACGAAGTTTTAACAATTTTGTATAAAATCATAATTCTAATAGTTTTAAAATTTTACAAGACGATCATAAACAAATTTTATCTACAAACGCTTGTTTTTGATAGAAATCGTTGTTTTAAGCCTTAACTTCACATTGGAAACGTGGGAAATGAACTATAATGAAGTTTTAACCATTTTGACATAAATAATCAAACTAAGAGTTTTGAAAGTAAACAAGCCGAGTAAAATCATTAAAGCTTTCAGAAAGCTTATTGTGACTAGAAATAGTTGTTTTAAGCCTTAACTTCACATTGAAAACGTGGGAAATCGAATCAGTAATGAAGTTTTACCCATTTTGACATAAATAATCAAACTAAGAGTTTTGAATGTAAACAAACCGAGTATAATCGTTAAGATGTCACAAAGCTTTTTGTGATTAGAAATCGTTGTTTTTAGCCTTAACGTCTCATAGGGAACGTGGGACATTGGACGATAACGAAGTTTTAACGATTTTGTATAAAATCATACTTCTAATAGTTTTAAAATTTAAACAAGCCGAGTATAATCATTAAGATGTCACAAAGCTTATTGTGACTAGAAATCGTTGTTTTTAGCCTTAACTTCTCATAGGGAACGTGGGACATTGGATGATAACGAAGTTTTAACGATTTAGTATAAAATCATAATTCTAATAGTTTTAAAAGTTAACAAGACGAGCATAAACATATTTTATCTACAAACGCTTATTTTTAATAGAAATCGTTGTTTTAAGCCCTACCTTCACATTGGAAACGTGGGAAATCGAATTATAATGAAGTTTTACCCATTTTGACATAAATAATCAAACTAAGAGTTTTGAAAGTAAACAAGCCGAGTATAATCATTAAGATGTCACAAAGCTTATTGTGACTAGAAATCGTTGTTTTTAGCCTTAACTTCTCGTAGGGAACGTGGGACATTGGACGATAACGACGTTTTAACGATTTTGTATAAAATCATAATTCTAATAGTTTTAAAATTTAACAAGACGAGCATAAACATATTTTATCTACAAACTCTTATTTTTAATAGAAATCGTTGTTTTAAGCCTTAACTTCACATTGGAAACGTGGGAAATCGAACTATAATGAAGTTTTACCCATTTTAACATAAATAATCAAACTAAGAGATTTGAAAGTAAACAAGCCGAGTATAATCATTAAAGCCTTCACAAAGCTTATTGTAACTAGAAATAGTTGTTTTAAGCCTTAACTTCACATTGGAAACGTGAGAAATTGAACTATAATGAAGTTTTACCCATTTTGACATAAATAATCAAATTAAGAGTTTTGAAAGTAAACAAGCCGAGTATAATCATTAAGATGTCACAAAGCTTATTGTGACTAGAAATCGTTGTTTTTAGTCTTAACTTCTCGTAGGGAACGTGGGACATTGGACGATAACGAAGTTTTTACGATTTTGTATAAAATCATAATTCTAAAAGTTTTAAAATTTAACAAGATGAGCATAAAAATATTTTATCTACAAACGCTTATTTTTAAAAGAAATCGTTGTTTTAAGCCCTACCTTCACATTGGAAACGTGGGAAATCGAACTATATTGAAGTTTTACCCATTTTGACATAAAAAATCAAACTAAGAGATTTGAAAGTAAACAAGCTGAGTATAATCATTAAAGCCTTCACAAAGCTTATTGTAACTAGAAATAGTTGTTTTAAGCCTTAACTTCACATTGGAAACGTGGGAAATCGAATTATAATGATGTTTTACCCATTTTGACATAAATAATCAAACTAAGAGTTTTGAAAGTAAACAAGCCGAGTATAATCATTAAGATGTCACAAAGCTTATTGTGACTAGAAATCGTTGTTTTTAGCCTTAACTTCTCGTAGGGAACGTGGGACATTGGACGATAATGAAGTTTTAACGATTTTGTATAAAATCATAATTCTAAAAGTTTTAAAATTTAGCAAGATGAGCATAAAAATATTTTATCTACAAACGCTTATTTTTAATAGAAATCGTGGTTTTAAGCCCTACCTTCACATTGGAAACGTGGGAAATCGAATTATAATGAAGTTTTACCCATTTTGACATAAATAATCAAACTAAGAGTTTTGAAAGTAAACAAGCTGAGTATAATCATTAAAGCCTTCACAAAGCTTATTGTAACTAGAAATAGTTGTTTTAAGCCTTAACTTCACATTGGAAACGTGAGAAATTGAACTATAATGAAGTTTTACCCATTTTGACATAAATAATCAAACTAAGAGTTTTGAAAGTAAACAAGCCGAGTATAATCATTAAGATGTCACAATGCATATTGTGACTAGAAATCGTTGTTTTTAGTCTTAACTTCTCGTAGGGAACGTGGGACATTGGACGATAACGAAGTTTTTACGATTTTGTATAACATCATAATTCTAATAGTTTTAAAATTTAACAAGATGAGCATAAAAATATTTTATCTACAAACGCTTATTTTTAATAGAAATCGTTGTTTTAAGCCCTACCTTCACATTGGAAACGTGGGAAATAGAATTATAATGAAGTTTTACCGATTTTGACATAAATAATCAAACTAAGAGTTTTGAAAGTAAACAAGGCGAGTATAATCATTAAAGCTTTCACAAAGCTTATTGTGACTAGAAATAGTTGTTTTAAGCCTTAACTTCACTTTGAAAACGTGGGAAATCGAACTATAATGAAGTTTTACCCATTTTGACATAAATAATCAAACTAAGAGTTTTGAAAGTAAACAAGCCGAGTATAATCATTAAGATGTCACAAAGCTTATTGTGACTAGAAATCGTTGTTTTTAGCCTTAACTTCTCTTAGGGAACGTGGCACATTGGATGATAACGAAGTTTTAACGATTTTGTATAAAATCATAATTCTAATAGTTTTAAAATTTAATCAGACGAGTATAAACATATTTTATCAACAAACGCTTATTTTTAATAGAAATCGTTGTTTTAAGCCCTACCTTCACATTGGAAATGTGGGAAATCGAATTATAATGAAGTTTTACCCATTTTGACATAAATAATCAAACTAAGAGTTTTGAAAGTAAACAAGCCGAGTATAATCATTAAGATGTCACAAAGCTTATTGTGACTAGAAATCGTTGTTTTTAGTCTTAACTTCTCGTAGGGAACGTGGGACATTGGACGATAACGAAGTTTTTACGATTTTGTATAAAATCATAATTCTAAAAGTTTTAAAATTTAACAAGATGAGCATAAAAATATTTTATCTACAAACGCTTATTTTTAATAGAAATCGTTGTTTTAAGCCCTACCTTCACATTGGAAACGTGGGAAATCGAATTATAATGAAGTTTTACCCATTTTGACATAAATAATCAAACTAAGAGTTTTGAAACTAAACAAGCCGAGTATAATCATTATGATCTCACAAAGCTTATTGTGACTAGAAATCGTTGTTTTTAGCCTTAACTTCTCGTAGGGAACGTGGGACATTGGACGATAACGAAGTTTTAACGATTTTGTATAAAATCATAATTCTAATAGTTTTAAAATTTAACAAGACGAGCATAAACATATTTTATCTACAAACGCTTATTTTTAATAGAAATCGTTGTTTTAAGCCTTAACTTCACATTGGAAACGTGGGAAATCGAACTATAATGAAGTTTTACCCATTTTGACATAAAAAATCAAACTAAGAGATTTGAAAGTAAACAAGCTGAGTATAATCATTAAAGCCTTCACAAAGCTTATTGTAACTATAAATAGTTGTTTTAAGCCTTAACTTCACATTGGAAACGTGAGAAATTGAACTATAATGAAGTTTTACCCATTTTGACATAAATAATCAAACTAAGAGTTTTGAAAGTAAACAAGCCGAGTATAATCATTAAGATGTCACAAAGCTTATTGTGACTAGAAATCGTTGTTTTTAGTCTTAACTTCTCGTAGGGAACGTGGGACATTGGACGATAACGAAGTTTTTACGATTTTGTATAAAATCATAATTCTAATAGTTTTAAAATTTAACAAGATGAGCATAAAAATATTTTATCTACAAACGCTTATTTTTAATAGAAATCGTTGTTTTAAGCCCTACCTTCACCTTGGAAACGTGGGAAATAGAATTATAATGAAGTTTTACCGATTTTGACATAAATAATCAAACTAAGAGTTTTGAAAGTAAACAAGCCGAGTATAATCATTAAAGCTTTCACAAAGCTTATTGTGACTAGAAATAGTTGTTTTAAGCCTTAACTTCACTTTGAAAACGTGGGAAATCGAACTATAATGAAGTTTTACCCATTTTGACATAAATAATCAAACTAAGAGTTTTGAAAGTAAACAAGCCGAGTATAATCATTAAGATGTCACAAAGCTTATTGTACTAGAAATCGTTGTTTTTAGCCTTAACTTCTCGTAGGGAACGTTGGACATTGGACGATAACGAAGCTTTAACGATTTTGTATAAAATCATAATTCTAATAGTTTTAAAATTTAATCAGACGAGCATAAACATATTTTATCTACAAACGCTTATTTTTAATAAAAATCGTTGTTTTAAGCCTTAACTTCACGTTGGAAACGTGGGAAATCGAACTATAATGAAGTTTTACCCATTTAGATATAAATAATCAAACTAAGAGTTTTGAAAGTAAACAAGCCGAGTATAATCATTAAGATGTCACAATGCTTATTGTGACTAAAAATCGTTGTTTTTAGCCTTAACTTCTCGTAGGAAACGTGGGACATTTACGAAGTTTTAACGATTTTGTATAAAATCATAATTCTAATAGTTTTAAAATTTAACAAGAGGAGCATAAACATATTTTATCTACAAACGCTTATTTTTAATAGAAATCGTTGTTTTAAGCCTTAACTTCACATTGGAAACGTGGGAAATCGAACTATAATGAAGTTTTACCCATTTTGATATAAATAATCAAACTAAGAGTTTTGAAAGTAAACAAGCCGAGTATAATCATTAAGATGTCACAATGCTTATTGTGACTAGAAATCGTTGTTTTTAGCCTTAACTTCGTAGTAGGAAACGTGGGACATTTACTTAAGTTTTAACGATTTTGTATAAAATCATAATTCTAATAGTTTTATAATTTAACAAGAGGAGCATAAACATATTTTATCTACAAACGCTTATTTTTAATCGAAATCGTTGTTTTAAGCCTTAACTTCACATTGGAAACGTGGGAAATCGAACTATAATGAAGTTTTACCCATTTTGATATAAATAATCAAACTAAGAGTTTTGAAAGTAAACAAGCCGAGTATAATCATTAAGATGTCACAAAGCTTATTGTGACTAGAAATCGTTGTTTTTACTCTTAACTTCTCGTAGGGAACGTGGGACATTGGACGATAACGAAGTTTTTACGATTTTGTATAAAATCATAATTCTAAAAGTTTTAAAATTTAACAAGATGAGCATTAAAATATTTTATCTACAAACGCTTATTTTTAATAGAAATCGTTGTTTTAAGCCCTACCTTCACATTGGAAACGTGGGAAATCGAATTATAATGAAGTTTTACCCATTTTGACATAAATAATCAAACTAAGAGTTTTGAAAGTAAACAAGCCGAGTATAATCATTAAGATCTCACAAAGCTTATTGTGACTAGAAATCGTTGTTTTTAGCCTTAACTTCGTAGGGAACGTGGGACATTGGACGATAACGAAGTTTTAACGATTTTGTATAAAATCATAATTCTAATAGTTTTAAAATTTAACAAGACGAGCATAAACATATTTTATCTACAAACGCTTATTTTTAATAGAAATCGTTGTTTTAAGCCTTAACTTCACATTGGAAACGTGGGAAATCGAACTATAATGAAGTTTTACCCATTTTGACATAAAAAATCAAACTAAGAGATTTGAAAGTAAACAAGCCGAGTATAATCATTAAAGCCTTCACAAAGCTTATTGTAATTAGAAATAGTTATTTTAAGTCTTAACTTCACATTGGAAACGTGAGAAATTGAACTATAATGAAGTTTTACCCATTTTGACATAAATAATCAAACTAAGAGTTTTGAAAGTAAACAAGCCGAGTATAATCATTAAGATGTCACAAAGCTTATTGTGACTAGAAATCGTTGTTTTTAGTCTTAACTTCTCGTAGGGAACGTGGGACATTGGACGATAACGAAGTTTTTACGATTTTGTATAAAATCATAATTCTAATAGTTTTAAAATTTAACAAGATGAGCATAAAAATATTTTATCTACAAACGCTTATTTTTAATAGAAATCGTTGTTTTAAGCCCTACCTTCACATTGGAAACGTGGGAAATAGAATTATAATGAAGTTTTACCGATTTTGACATAAATAATCAAACTAAGAGTTTTGAAAGTAAACAAGCCGAGTATAATCATTAAAGCTTTCACAAAGCTTATTGTGACTAGAAATAGTTGTTTTAAGCCTTAACTTCACTTTGAAAACGTGGGAAATCGAACTATAATGAAGTTTTACCCATTTTGACATAAATAATCAAACTAAGAGTTTTGAAAGTAAACAAGCCGAGTATAATCATTAAGATGTCACAAAGCTTATTGTGACTAGAAATCGTTGTTTTTGGCCTTAACTTCTCTTAGGGAACGTGGGACATTGGACGATAACGAAGTTTTAACGATTTTGTATAAAATCATAATTCTAATAGTTTTAAAATTTAATCAGACGAGCATAAACATATTTTATCTACAAACGCTTATTTTTAATAGAAATCGTTGTTTTAAGCCCTACCTTCACATTGGAAACGTGGGAAATCGAATTATAATGAAGTTTTACCCATTTTGACATAAATAATCAAACTAAGAGTTTTGAAAGTAAACAAGCCGAGTATAATCATTAAGATGTCACAAAGCTTATTGTGACTAGAAATCGTTGTTTTTAGCCTTAACTTCTCGTAGGGAACGTGGGACATTGGACGATAACGACGTTTTAACGATTTTGTATAAAATCAGAATTCTAATAGTTTTAAAATTTAACAAGACGAGCATAAACATATTTTATCTACAAACTCTTATTTTTAATAGAAATCGTTGTTTTAAGCCTTAACTTCACATTGGAAACGTGGGAAATCGAACTATAATGAAGTTTTACCCATTTTAACATAAATAATCAAACTAAGAGATTTGAAAGTAAACAAGCCGAGTATAATCATTAAAGCTTTCACAAAGCTTATTGTAACTAGAAATCGTTGTTTTAAGCCTTAACTTCACATTGGAAACGTGGGAAATCGAACTATAATGAAGTTTTACCCATTTTGACATAAAAAATCAAACTAAGAGATTTGAAAGTAAACAAGCTGAGTATAATCATTAAAGCCTTCACAAAGCTTATTGTAATTAGAAATAGTTATTTTAAGTCTTAACTTCAAATTGGAAACGTGAGAAATTGAACTATAATGAAGTTTTACCCATTTTGACATAAATAATCAAACTAAGAGTTTTGAAAGTAAACAAGCCGAGTATAATCATTAAGATGTCACAAAGCTTATTGTGACTAGAAATCGTTGTTTTTAGTCTTAACTTCGTAGGGAACGGGGAACGTTGGGACATTGGACGATAACGAAGTTTTTACGATTTTGTATAAAATCATAATTCTAATAGTTTTAAAATTTAACAAGACGAGCATAAACATATTTTATCTACAAACGCTTATTTTTAATAAAAATTGTTGTTTTAAGCCTTAACTTCACATTGGAAACGTGGGAAATCGAACTATAATGAAGTTTTACCCATTTTGACATAAAAAATCAAACTAAGAGATTTGAAAGTAAACAAGCTGAGTATAATCATTAAAGCCTTCACAAAGCTTATTGTAACTATAAATAGTTGTTTTAAGCCTTAACTTCACATTGGAAACGTGAGAAATTGAACTATAATGAAGTTTTACCCATTTTGACATAAATAATCAAACTAAGAGTTTTGAAAGTAAACAAGCCGAGTATAATCATTAAGATGTCACAAAGCTTATTGTGACTAGAAATCGTTGTTTTTAGTCTTAACTTCGTAGGGAACGTGGGACATTGGACGATAACGAAGTTTTTACGATTTTGTATAAAATCATAATTCTAATAGTTTTAAAATTTAACAAGATGAGCATAAAAATATTTTATCTACAAACGCTTATTTTTAATAGAAATCGTTGTTTTAAGCCCTACCTTCACATTGGAAACGTGGGAAATAGAATTATAATGAAGTTTTACCGATTTTGACATAAATAATCAAACTAAGAGTTTTGAAAGTAAACAAGCCGAGTATAATCATTAAAGCTTTCACAAAGCTTATTGTGACTAGAAATAGTTGTTTTAAGCCTTAACTTCACTTTGAAAACGTGGGAAATCGAACTATAATGAAGTTTTACCCATTTTGACATAAATAATCAAACTAAGAGTTTTGAAAGTAAACAAGCCGAGTATAATCATTAAGATGTCATAAAGCTTATTGTACTAGAAATCGTTGTTTTTAGCCTTAACTTCTCGTAGGGAACGTTGGACATTGGACGATAACGAAGTTTTAACGATTTTGTATAAAATCATAATTCTAATAGTTTTAAAATTTAATCAGACGAGCATAAACATATTTTATCTACAAACGCTTATTTTTAATAAAAATCGTTGTTTTAAGCCTTAACTTCACGTTGGAAACGTGGGAAATCGAACTATAATGAAGTTTTACCCATTTAGATATAAATAATCAAACTAAGAGTTTTGAAAGTAAACAAGCCGAGTATAATCATTAAGATGTCACAATGCTTATTGTGACTAAAAATCGTTGTTTTTAGCCTTAACTTCTCGTAGGAAACGTGGGACATTTACTTAAGTTTTAACGATTTTGTATAAAATCATAATTCTAATAGTTTTAAAATTTAACAAGAGGAGCATAAACATATTTTATCTACAAACGCTTATTTTTAATAGAAATCGTTGTTTTAAGCCTTAACTTCACATTGGAAACGTGGGAAATCGAACTATAATGAAGTTTTACCCATTTTGATATAAATAATCAAACTAACAGTTTTGAAAGTAAACAAGCCGAGTATAATCATTAAGATGTCACAATGCTTATTGTGACTAGAAATCGTTGTTTTTAGCCTTAACTTCTCGTAGGAAACGTGGGACATTTACGAAGTTTTTACGATTTTGTATAAAATCATAATTCTAATAGTTTTATAATTTAACAAGAGGAGCATAAACATATTTTATCTACAAACGCTTATTTTTAATCGAAATCGTTGTTTTAAGCCTTAACTTCACATTGGAAACGTGGGAAATCGAACTATAATGAAGTTTTACCCATTTTGATATAAATAATCAAACTAAGAGTTTTGAAAGTAAACAAGCCGAGTATAATCATTAAGATGTCACAAAGCTTATTGTGACTAGAAATCGTTGTTTTTACTCTTAACTTCTCGTAGGGAACGTGGGACATTGGACGATAACGAAGTTTTTACGATTTTGTATAAAATCATAATTCTAAAAGTTTTAAAATTTAACAAGATGAGCATAAAAATATTTTATCTACAAACGCTTATTTTTAATAGAAATCGTTGTTTTAAGCCCTACCTTCACATTGGAAACGTGGGAAATCGAATTATAATGAAGTTTTACCCATTTTGACATAAATAATCAAACTAAGAGTTTTGAAAGTAAACAAGCCGAGTATAATCATTAAGATCTCACAAAGCTTATTGTGACTAGAAATCGTTGTTTTTAGCCTTAACTTCTCGTAGGGAACGTGGGACATTGGACGATAACGAAGTTTAAACGATTTTGTATAAAATCATAATTCTAATAGTTTTAAAATTTAACAAGACGAGCATAAACATATTTTATCTACAAACGCTTATTTTTAATAGAAATCGTTGTTTTAAGCCTTAACTTCACATTGGAAACGTGGGAAATCGAACTATAATGAAGTTTTACCCATTTTGACATAAAAAATCAAACTAAGAGATTTGAAAGTAAACAAGCTGAGTATAATCATTAAAGCCTTCACAAAGCTTATTGTAATTAGAAATAGTTATTTTAAGTCTTAACTTCACATTGGAAACGTGAGAAATTGAACTATAATGAAGTTTTACCCATTTTGACATAAATAATCAAACTAAGAGTTTTGAAAGTAAACAAGCCGAGTATAATCATTAAGATGTCACAAAGCTTATTGTGACTAGAAATCGTTGTTTTTAGTCTTAACTTCTCGTAGGGAACGTGGGGCATTGGACGATAACGAAGTTTTTACGATTTTGTATAAAATCATAATTCTAATAGTTTTAAAATTTAACAAGATGAGCATAAAAATATTTTATCTACAAACGCTTATTTTTAATAGAAATCGTTGTTTTAAGCCCTACCTTCACATTGGAAACGTGGGAAATAGAATTATAATGAAGTTTTACCGATTTTGACATAAATAATCAAACTAAGAGTTTTGAAAGTAAACAAGCCGAGTATAATCATTAAAGCTTTCACAAAGCTTATTGTGACTAGAAATAGTTGTTTTAAGCTTTAACTTCACTTTGAAAATGTGGGAAATCGAACTATAATGAAGTTTTACCCATTTTGACATAAATAATCAAACTAAGAGTTTTGAAAGTAAACAAGCCGAGTATAATCATTAAGATGTCACAAAGCTTATTGTGACTAGAAATCGTTGTTTTTAGCCTTAACTTCTCTTAGGGAACGTGGGACATTGGACGATAACGAAGTTTTAACGATTTTGTATAAAATCATAATTCTAATAGTTTTAAAATTTAATCAGACGAGCATAAACATATTTTATCTACAAACGCTTATTTTTAATAGAAATCGTTGTTTTAAGCCCTACCTTCACATTGGAAACGTGGGAAATCGAATTATAATGAAGTTTTACCCATTTTGACATAAATAATCAAACTAAGAGTTTTGAAAGTAAACAAGCCGAGTATAATCATTAAGATGTCACAAAGCTTATTGTGACTAGAAATCGTTGTTTTTAGCCTTAACTTCTCGTAGGGAACGTGGGACATTGGACGATAACGACGTTTTAACGATTTTGTATAAAATCATAATTCTAATAGTTTTAAAATTTAACAAGACGAGCATAAACATATTTTATCTACAAACTCTTATTTTTAATAGAAATCGTTGTTTTAAGCCTTAACTTCACATTGGAAACGTGGGAAATCGAACTATAATGAAGTTTTACCCATTTTAACATAAATAATCAAACTAAGAGATTTGAAAGTAAACAAGCCGAGTATAATCATTAAAGCCTCCACAAAGCTTATTGTAACTAGAAATAGTTGTTTTAAGCCTTAACTTCACATTGGAAACGTGAGAAATTGAACTATAATGAAGTTTTACCCATTTTGACATAAATAATCAAACTAAGAGTTTTGAAAGTAAACAAGGCGAGTATAATCATTAAGATGTCACAAAGCTTATTGTGACTAGAAATCGTTGTTTTTACTCTTAACTTCTCGTAGGGAACGTGGGACATTGGACGATAACGAAGTTTTTACGATTTTGTATAAAATCATAATTCTAAAAGTTTTAAAATTTAACAAGATGAGCATAAAAATATTTTATCTACAAACGCTTATTTTTAATAGAAATCGTTGTTTTAAGCCCTACCTTCACATTGGAAACGTGGGAAATCGAATTATAATGAAGTTTTACCTATTTTGACATAAATAATCAAACTAAGAGTTTTGAAAGTAAACAAGCCGAGTATAATCATTAAGATCTCACAAAGCTTATTGTGACTAGAAATCGTTGTTTTTAGCCTTAACTTCTCGTAGGGAACGTGGGACATTGGACGATAACGAAGTTTTAACGATTTTGTATAAAATCATAATTCTAATAGTTTTAAAATTTAACAAAACGAGCATAAACATATTTTATCTACAAACGCTTATTTTTAATAGAAATCGTTGTTTTAAGCCTTAACTTCACATTGGAAACGTGGGAAATCGAACTATAATGAAGTTTTACCCATTTTGACATAAAAAATCAAACTAAGAGATTTGAAAGTAAACAAGCCGAGTATAATCATTAAAGCCTTCACAAAGCTTATTGTAATTAGAAATAGTTATTTTAAGTCTTAACTTCAAATTGGAAACGTGAGAAATTGAACTATAATGAAGTTTTACCCATTTTGACATAAATAATCAAACTAAGAGTTTTGAAAGTAAACAAGCCGAGTATAATCATTAAGATGTCACAAAGCTTATTGTGACTAGAAATCGTTGTTTTTAGTCTTAACTTCTCGTAGGGAACGTGGGACATTGGACGATAACGAAGTTTTTTTACGATTTTGTATAAAATCATAATTCTAATAGTTTTAAAATTTAACAAGATGAGCATAAAAATATTTTATCTACAAACGCTTATTTTTAATAGAAATCGTTGTTTTAAGCCCTACCTTCACATTGGAAACGTAGGAAATAGAATTATAATGAAGTTTTACCGATTTTGACATAAATAATCAAACTAAGAGTTTTGAAAGTAAACAAGCCGAGTATAATCATTAAAGCTTTCACAAAGCTTATTGTGACTAGAAATAGTTGTTTTAAGCCTTAACTTCACTTTGAAAACGTGGGAAATCGAACTATAATGAAGTTTTACCCATTTTGACATAAATAATCAAACTAAGAGTTTTGAAAGTAAACAAGCCGAGTATAATCATTAAGATGTCACAAAGCTTATTGTGACTAGAAATCGTTGTTTTTAGCCTTAACTTCTCTTAGGGAACGTGGGACATTGACGAAACGAAGTTTTAACGATTTTGTATAAAATCATAATTCTAATAGTTTTAAAATTTAATCAGACGAGTATAAACATATTTTATCTACAAACGCTTATTTTTAATAGAAATCGTTGTTTTAAGCCCTACCTTCACATTGGAAACGTGGGAAATCGAATTATAATGAAGTTTTACCCATTTTGACATAAATAATCAAACTAAGAGTTTTGAAAGTAAACAAGCCGAGTATAATCATTAAGATGTCACAAAGCTTATTGTGACTAGAAATCGTTGTTTTTAGTCTTAACTTCTCGTAGGGAACGTGGGACATTGGACGATAACGAAGTTTTTACGATTTTGTATAAAATCATAATTCTAAAAGTTTTAAAATTTAACAAGATGAGCATAAAAATATTTTATCTACAAACGCTTATTTTTAATAGAAATCGTTGTTTTAAGCCCTACCTTCACATTGGAAACGTGGGAAATCGAATTATAATGAAGTTTTACCCATTTTGACATAAATAATCAAACTAAGAGTTTTGAAAGTAAACAAGCCGAGTATAATCATTAAGATCTCACAAAGCTTATTGTGACTAGAAATCGTTGTTTTTAGCCTTAACTTCGTAGGGAACGTGGGACATTGGACGATAACGAAGTTTTAACGATTTTTTATAAAATCATAAGTCTAATAGTTTTAAAATTTAACAAGACGAGCATAAACATATTTTATCTACAAACGCTTATTTTTAATAGAAATCGTTGTTTTAAGCCTTAACTTCACATTGGAAACGTGGGAAATCGAACTATAATGAAGTTTTACCCATTTTGACATAAAAAATCAAACTAAGAGATTTGAAAGTAAACAAGCTGAGTATAATCATTAAAGCCTTCACAAAGCTTATTGTAACTAGAAATAGTTGTTTTAAGCCTTAACTTCACATTGGAAACGTGGGAAATCGAATTATAATGAAGTTTTACCCATTTTGACATAAATAATCAAACTAAGAGTTTTGAAAGTAAACAAGCCGAGTATAATCATTAAGATCTCACAAAGCTTATTGTGACTAGAAATCGTTGTTTTTAGCCTTAACTTCTCGTAGGGAACGTGGGACATTGGACGATAACGAAGTTTTAACGATTTTTTATAAAATCATAAGTCTAATAGTTTTAAAATTTAACAAGACGAGCATAAACATATTTTATCTACAAACGCTTATTTTTAATAGAAATCGTTGTTTTAAGCCTTAACTTCACATTGGAAACGTGGGAAATCGAACTATAATGAAGTTTTACCCATTTTGACATAAAAAATCAAACTAAGAGATTTGAAAGTAAACAAGCTGAGTATAATCATTAAAGCCTTCACAAAGCTTATTGTAACTAGAAATAGTTGTTTTAAGCCTTAACTTCACATTGGAAACGTGGGAAATCGAATTATAATGAAGTTTTACCCATTTTGACATAAATAATCAAACTAAGAGTTTTGAAAGTAAACAAGCCGGGTATAATCATTAAGATGTCACAAAGCTTATTGTGACTAGAAATCGTTGTTTTTAGCCTTAACTTCTCGTAGGGAACGTGGGACATTGGACGATAATGAAGTTTTAACGATTTTGTATAAAATCATAATTCTAAAAGTTTTAAAATTTAACAAGATGAGCATAAAAATATTTTATCTACAAACGCTTATTTTTAATAGAAATCGTGGTTTTAAGCCCTACCTTCACATTGGAAACGTGGGAAATCGAATTATAATGAAGTTTTACCCATTTTGACATAAATAATCAAACTAAGAATTTTGAAAGTAAACAAGCTGAGTATAATCATTAAAGCCTTCACAAAGCTTATTGTAACTAGAAATAGTTGTTTTAAGCCTTAACTTCACATTGGAAACGTGAGAAATTGAACTATAATGAAGTTTTACCCATTTTGACATAAATAATCAAACTAAGAGTTTTGAAAGTAAACAAGCCGAGTATAATCATTAATATGTCACAAAGCTTATTGTGACTAGAAATCGTTGTTTTTAGTCTTAACTTCTCGTAGGGAACGTGGGACATTGGTCGATAACGAAGTTTTTACGATTTTGTATAAAATCATAATTCTAATAGTTTTAAAATTTAACAAGATGAGCATAAAAATATTTTATCTACAAACGCTTATTTTTAATAGAAATCGTTGTTTTAAGCCCTACCTTCACATTGGAAACGTGGGAAATAGAATTATAATGAAGTTTTACCGATTTTGACATAAATAATCAAACTAAGAGTTTTGAAAGTAAACAAGCCGAGTATAATCATTAAAGCTTTCACAAAGCTTATTGTGACTAGAAATAGTTGTTTTAAGCCTTAACTTCACTTTGAAAACATGGGAAATCGAACTATAATGAAGTTTTACCCATTTTGACATAAATAATCAAACTAAGAGTTTTGAAAGTAAACAAGCCGAGTATAATCATTAAGATGTCACAAAGCTTATTGTGACTAGAAATCGTTGTTTTTAGCCTTAACTTCTCTTAGGGAACGTGGGACATTGGACGATAACGAAGTTTTAACGATTTTGTATAAAATCATAATTCTAATAGTTTAAAATTTAATCAGACGAGCATAAACATATTTTATCTACAAACGCTTATTTTTAATAGAAATCGTTGTTTTAAGCCCTACCTTCACATTGGAAACGTGGGAAATCGAATTATAATGAAGTTTTACCCATTTTGACATAAATAATCAAACTAAGAGTTTTGAAAGTAAACAAGCCGAGTATAATCATTAAGATGTCACAAAGCTTATTGTGACTAGAAATCGTTGTTTTTAGTCTTAACTTCTAGTAGGGAACGTGGGACATTGGACGATAACGAAGTTTTTACGATTTTGTATAAAATCATAATTCTAAAAGTTTTAAAATTTAACAAGATGAGCATAAAAATATTTTATCTACAAACGCTTATTTTTAATAGAAATCGTTGTTTTAAGCCCTACCTTCACATTGGAAACGTGGGAAATCGAATTATAATGAAGTTTTACCCATTTTGACATAAATAATCAAACTAAGAGTTTTGAAAGTAAACAAGCCGAGTATAATCATTAAGATCTCACAAAGCTTATTGTGACTAGAAATCGTTGTTTTTAGCCTTAACTTCTCGTAGGGAACGTGGGACATTGGACGATAACGAAGTTTTAACGATTTTGTATAAAATCATAATTCTAATAGTTTTAAAATTTAACAAGACGAGCATAAACATATTTTATCTACAAACGCTTATTTTTAATAGAAATCGTTGTTTTAAGCCTTAACTTCACATTGGAAACGTGGGAAATCGAACTATAATGAAGTTTTACCCATTTTGACATAAAAAATCAAACTAAGAGATTTGAAAGTAAACAAGCTGAGTATAATCATTAAAGCCTTCACAAAGCTTATTGTAACTAGAAATAGTTGTTTTAAGCCTTAACTTCACATTGGAAACGTGGGAAATCGAATTATAATGAAGTTTTACCCATTTTGACATAAATAATCAAACTAAGAGTTTTGAAAGTAAACAAGACGAGTATAATCATTAAGATGTCACAAAGCTTATTGTGACTAGAAATCGTTGTTTTTAGCCTTAACTTCTCGTAGGGAACGTGGGACATTGGACGATAATGAAGTTTTAACGATTTTGTATAAAATCATAATTCTAAAAGTTTTAAAATTTAACAAGATGAGCATAAAAATATTTTATCTACAAACGCTTATTTTTAATAGAAATCGTGGTTTTAAGCCCTACCTTCACATTGGAAACGTGGGAAATCGAATTATAATGAAGTTTTACCCATTTTGACATAAATAATCAAACTAAGAATTTTGAAAGTAAACAAGCTGAGTATAATCATTAAAGCCTTCACAAAGCTTATTGTAACTAGAAATAGTTGTTTTAAGCCTTAACTTCACATTGGAAACGTGAGAAATTAAACTATAATGAAGTTTTACCCATTTTGACATAAATAATCAAACTAAGAGTTTTGAAAGTAAACAAGCCGAGTATAATCATTAATATGTCACAAAGCTTATTGTGACTAGAAATCGTTGTTTTTAGTCTTAACTTCTCGTAGGGAACGTGGGACATTGGACGATAACGAAGTTTTTACGATTTTGTATAAAATCATAATTCTAAAAGTTTTAAAATTTAACAAGATGAGCATAAAAATATTTTATCTACAAACGCTTATTTTTAATAGAAATCGTTGTTTTAAGCCCTACCTTCACATTGGAAACGTGGGAAATCGAATTATAATGAAGTTTTACCCATTTTGACATAAATAATCAAACTAAGAGTTTTGAAAGTAAACAAGCCGAGTATAATCATTAAGATCTCACAAAGCTTATTGTGACTAGAAATCGTTGTTTTTAGCCTTAACTACTCGTAGGGAACGTGGGACATTGGACGATAACGAAGTTTTAACGATTTTGTATAAAATCATAATTCTAATAGTTTTAAAATTTAACAAGACGAGCATAAACATATTTTATCTACAAACGCTTAATTTTAATAGAAATCGTTGTTTTAACCCTTAACTTCACATTGGAAACGTGGGAAATCGAACTATAATGAAGTTTTACCCATTTTGACATAAAAAATCAAACTAAGAGATTTGAAAGTAAACAAGCTGAGTATAATCATTAAAGCCTTCACAAAGCTTATTGTAACTAGAAATAGTTGTTTTAAGCCTTAACTTCACATTGGAAACGTGAGAAATTGAACTATAATGAAGTTTTACCCATTTTGACATAAATAATCAAACTAAGAGTTTTGAAAGTAAACAAGCCGAGTATAATCATTAAGATGTCACAAAGCATATTGTGACTAGAAATCTTTGTTTTTAGTCTTAACTTCTCGTAGGGAACGTGGGACATTGGACGATAACGAAGTTTTTACGATTTTGTATAAAATCATAATTCTAATAGTTTTAAAATTTAACAAGATGAGCATAAAAATATTTTATCTACAAACGCTTATTTTTAATAGAAATCGTTGTTTTAAGCCCTACCTTCACATTGGAAACGTGGGAAATAGAATTATAATGAAGTGTTACCGATTTTGACATAAATAATCAAACTAAGAGTTTTGAAAGTAAACAAGCCGAGTATAATCATTAAAGCTTTCACAAAGCTTATTGTGACTAGAAATAGTTGTTTTAAGCCTTAACTTCACTTTGAAAACGTGGGAAATCGAACTATAATGAAGTTTTACCCATTGTGACATAAATAATCAAACTAAGAGTTTTGAAAGTAAACAAGCCGAGTATAATCTTTAAGATGTCACAAAGCTTATTGTGACTAGAAATCGTTGTTTTTAGCCTTAACTTCTCTTAGGGAACGTGGGACATTGGACGATAACGAAGTTTTAACGATTTTGTATAAAATCATAATTCTAATAGTTTTAAAATTTAATCAGACGAGTATAAACATATTTTATCTACAAACGCTTATTTTTAATAGAAATCGTTGTTTTAAGCCCTACCTTCACATTGGAAACGTGGGAAATCGAATTATAATGAAGTTTTACCTATTTTGACATAAATAATCAAACTAAGAGTTTTGAAAGTAAACAAGCCGAGTATAATCATTAAGATCTCACAAAGCTTATTGTGACTAGAAATCGTTGTTTTTAGCCTTAACTTCTCGTAGGGAACGTGGGACATTGGACGATAACGAAGTTTTAACGATTTTGTATAAAATCATAATTCTAATAGTTTTAAAATTTAACAAGACGAGCATAAACATATTTTATCTACAAACGCTTATTTTTAATAGAAATCGTTGTTTTAAGACTTAACTTCACATTGGAAACGTGGGAAATCGAACTATAATGAAGTTTTACCCATTTTGACATAAAAAATCAAACTAAGAGATTTGAAAGTAAACAAGCTGAGTATAATCATTAAAGCCTTCACAAAGCTTATTGTAATTAGAAATAGTTATTTTAAGTCTTAACTTCAAATTGGAAACGTGAGAAATTGAACTATAATGAAGTTTTACCCATTTTGACATAAATAATCAAACTAAGAGTTTTGAAAGTAAACAAGCCGAGTATAATCATTAAGATGTCACAAAGCTTATTGTGACTAGAAATCGTTGTTTTTAGTCTTAACTTCTCGTAGGGAACATGGGACATTGGACGATAACGAAGTTTTTACGATTTTGTATAAAATCATAATTCTAAAAGTTTTAAAATTTAACAAGATGAGCATAAAAATATTTTATCTACAAACGCTTATTTTTAATAGAAATCGTTGTTTTAAGCCCTACCTTCACA
Organism: Stephania japonica; assembly: GCA_039657345.1. Taxonomy (NCBI): domain Eukaryota; kingdom Viridiplantae; phylum Streptophyta; class Magnoliopsida; order Ranunculales; family Menispermaceae; genus Stephania; species Stephania japonica. The sequence continues at coordinate 51,637,255 of CM077556.1, read as the reverse complement.
TTGGAAACGTGGGAAATAGAATTATATTGAAGTTTTACCGATTTTGACATAAATAATCAAACTAAGAGTTTTGACAGTAAACAAGCCGAGTATAATCATTAAAGCTTTCACAAAGCTTATTGTGACTAGAAATAGTTGTTTTAAGCCTTAACTTCACTTTGAAAACGTGGGAAATCGAACTATAATGAAGTTTTACCCATTTTGACATAAATAATCAAACTAAGAGTTTTGAAAGTAAACAAGCCGAGTATAATCATTAAGATGTCACAAAGCTTATTGTGACTAGAAATCGTTGTTTTTAGCCTTAACTTCTCTTAGGGAACGTGGGACATTGGACGATAACGAAGTTTTAACGATTTTGTATAAAATCATAATTCTAATAGTTTTAAAATTTAATCAGACGAGCATAAACATATTTTATCTACAAACGCTTATTTTTAATAGAAATCGTTGTTTTAAGCCCTACCTTCACATTGGAAACGTGGGAAATCGAATTATAATGAAGTTTTACCCATTTTGACATAAATAATCAAACTAAGAGTTTTGAAAGTAAACAAGCCGAGTATAATCATTAAGATGTCACAAAGCTTATTGTGACTATAAATCGTTGTTTTTAGTCTTAACTTCTCGTAGGGAACGTGGGACATTGGACGATAACGAAGTTTTTACGATTTTGTATAAAATCATAATTCTAAAAGTTTTAAAATTTAACAAGATGAGCATAAAAATATTTTATCTACAAACGCTTATTTTTAATAGAAATCGTTGTTTTAAGCCCTACCTTCACATTGGAAACGTGGGAAATCGAATTATAATGAAGTTTTACCCATTTTGACATAAATAATCAAACTAAGAGTTTTGAAAGTAAACAAGCCGAGTATAATCATTAAGATCTCACAAAGCTTATTGTGACTAGAAATCGTTGTTTTTAGCCTTAACTTCTCGTAGGGAACGTGGGACATTGGACGATAACGAAGTTTTAACGATTTTGTATAAAATCATAATTCTAATAGTTTTAAAATTTAACAAGACGAGCATAAACATATTTTATCTACAAACGCTTATTTTTAATAGAAATCGTTGTTTTAAGCCTTAACTTCACATTGGAAACGTGGGAAATCGAACTATAATGAAGTTTTACCCATTTTGACATAAAAAATCAAACTAAGAGATTTGAAAGTAAACAAGCTGAGTATAATCATTAAAGCCTTCACAAAGCTTATTGTAACTAGAAATAGTTGTTTTAAGCCTTAACTTCACATTGGAAACGTTGGAAATCGAATTACAATGAAGTTTTACCCATTTTGACATAAATAATCAAACTAAGAGTTTTGAAAGTAAACAAGCCGGTATAATCATTAAGATGTCACAAAGCTTATTGTGACTAGAAATCGTTGTTTTTAGCCTTAACTTCTCGTAGGGAACGTGGGACATTGGACGATAATGAAGTTTTAACGATTTTGTATAAAATCATAATTCTAAAAGTTTTAAAATTTAACAAGATGAGCATAAAAATATTTTATCTCAAAAACGCTTATTTTTAATAGAAATCGTGGTTTTAAACCCTACCTTCACATTGGAAACGTGGGAAATCGAATTATAATGAAGTTTTACCCATTTTGACATAAATAATCAAACTAAGAATTTTGAAAGTAAACAAGCTGAGTATAATCATTAAAGCCTTCACAAAGCTTATTGTAACTAGAAATAGTTGTTTTAAGCCTTAACTTCACATTGGAAACGTGAGAAATTGAACTATAATGAAGTTTTACCCATTTTGACATAAATAATCAAACTAAGAGTTTTGAAAGTAAACAAGCCGAGTATAATCATTAATATGTCACAAAGCTTATTGTGACTAGAAATCGTTGTTTTTAGTCTTAACTTCTCGTAGGGAACGTGGGACATTGGACGATAACGAAGTTTTTACGATTTTGTATAAAATCATAATTCTAAAAGTTTTAAAATTTAACAAGATGAGCATAAAAATATTTTATCTACAAACGCTTATTTTTAATAGAAATCGTTGTTTTAAGCCCTACCTTCACATTGGAAACGTGGGAAATCGAATTATAATGAAGTTTTACCCATTTTGACATAAATAATCAAACTAAGAGTTTTGAAAGTAAACAAGCCGAGTATAATCATTAAGATCTCACAAAGCTTATTGTGACTAGAAATCGTTGTTTTTAGCCTTAACTTCTCGTAGGGAACGTGAGACATTGAACGATAACGAAGTTTTAACGATTTTGTATAAAATCATAATTCTAATAGTTTTTAAAATTTAACAAGACGAGCATAAACATATTTTATCTACAAACGCTTATTTTTAATAGAAATAGTTGTTTTAAGCCTTAACTTCACATTGGAAACGTGGGAAATCGAACTATAATGAAGTTTTACCCATTTTGACATAAAAAATCAAACTAAGAGATTTGAAAGTAAACAAGTGAGTATAATCATTAAAGCCTTCACAAAGCTTATTGTAATTAGAAATAGTTATTTTAAGTCTTAACTTCAAATTGGAAACGTGAGAAATTGAACTATAATGAAGTTTTACCCATTTTGACATAAATAATCAAACTAAGAGTTTTGAAAGTAAACAAGCCGAGTATAATCATTAAGATGTCACAAAGCTTATTGTGACTAGAAATCATTGTTTTTAGTCTTAACTTCTCGTAGGAACGTGGGACATTGGACGATAACGAAGTTTTTACGATTTTGTATAAAATCATAATTCTAATAGTTTTAAAATTTAACAAGATGAGCATAAAAATATTTTATCTACAAACGCTTATTTTTAATAGAAATCGTTGTTTTAAGCCCTACCTTCACATTGGAAACGTGGGAAATAGAATTATAATGAAGTTTTACCGATTTTGACATAAATAATCAAACTAAGAGTTTTGAAAGTAAACAAGCCGAGTATAATCATTAAAGCTTTCACAAAGCTTATTGTGACTAGAAATAGTTGTTTTAAGCCTTAACTTCACTTTGAAAACGTGGGAAATCGAACTATAATGAAGTTTTACCCATTTTGACATAAATAATCAAACTAAGAGTTTTGAAAGTAAACAAGCCGAGTATAATCATTAAGATGTCACAAAGCTTATTGTGACTAGAAATTGTTGTTTTTAGCCTTAACTTCTCTTAGGGAACGTGGGACATTGGACGATAACGAAGTTTTAACGATTTTGTATAAAATCATAATTCTAATAGTTTAAAATTTAATCAGACGAGCATAAACATATTTTATCTACAAACGCTTATTTTTAATAGAAATCGTTGTTTTAAGCCCTACCTTCACATTGGAAACGTGGGAAATCGAATTATAATGAAGTTTTACCCATTTTGACATAAATAATCAAACTAAGAGTTTTGAAAGAAAACAAGCCGAGTATAATCATTAAGATGTCACAAAGCTTATTGTGACTAGAAATCGTTGTTTTTAGTCTTAACTTCTCGTAGGGAACGTGGGACATTGGACGATAACGAAGTTTTTACGATTTTGTATAAAATCATAATTCTAAAAGTTTTAAAATTTAACAAGATGAGCATAAAAATATTTTATCTACAAACGCTTATTTTTAATAGAAATCGTTGTTTTAAGCCCTAACTTCACATTGGAAACGTGGGAAATCGAATTATAATGAAGTTTTACCCATTTTGACATAAATAATCAAACTAAGAGTTTTGAAAGTAAACAAGCCGAGTATAATCATTAAGATCTCACAAAGCTTATTGTGACTAGAAATCGTTGTTTTTAGCCTTAACTTCGTAGGGAACGTGGGACATTGGACGATAACGAAGTTTTAACGATTTTGTATAAAATCATAATTCTAATAGTTTTAAAATTTAACAAGACGAGCATAAACATATTTTATCTACAAACGCTTATTTTTAATAGAAATCGTTGTTTTAAGCCTTAACTTCACATTGGAAACGTGGGAAATCGAACTATAATGAAGTTTTACCCATTTTGACATAAAAAATCAAACTAAGAGATTTGAAAGTAAACAAGCTGAGTATAATCATTAAAGCCTTCACAAAGCTTAATGTAACTAGAAATAGTTGTTTTAAGCCTTAACTTCACATTGGAAACGTGGGAAATCGAATTATAATGAAGTTTTACCCATTTTGACATAAATAATCAAACTAAGAGTTTTGAAAGTAAACAAGCCGAGTATAATCATTAAGATGTCACAAAGCTTATTGTGACTAGAAATCGTTGTTTTTAGCCTTAACTTCTCGTAGGGAACGTGGGACATTGGACGATAATGAAGTTTTAACGATTTTGTATAAAATCATAATTCTAAAAGTTTTAAAATTTAACAAGATGAGCATAAAAATATTTTATCTACAAACGCTTATTTTTAATAGAAATCGTGGTTTTAAGCCCTACCTTCACATTGGAAACGTGGGAAATCGAATTATAATGAAGTTTTACCCATTTTGACATAAATAATCAAACTAAGAATTTTGAAAGTAAACAAGCTGAGTATAATCATTAAAGCCTTCACAAAGCTTATTGTAACTAGAAATAGTTGTTTTAAGCCTTACCTTCACATTGGAAACGTGAGAAATTGAACTATAATGAAGTTTTACCCATTTTGACATAAATAATCAAACTAAGAGTTTTGAAAGTAAACAAGCCGAGTATAATCATTAATATGTCACAAAGCTTATTGTGACTAGAAATCGTTGTTTTTAGTCTTAACTTCTCGTAGGGAACGTGGGACATTGGACGATAACGAAGTTTTTACGATTTTGTATAAAATCATAATTCTAAAAGTTTTAAAATTTAACAAGATGAGCATAAAAATATTTTATCTACAAACGCTTATTTTTAATAGAAATCGTTGTTTTAAGCCCTACCTTCACATTGGAAACGTGGGAAATCGAATTATAATGAAGTTTTACCCATTTTGACATAAATAATCAAACTAAGAGTTTTGAAAGTAAACAAGCCGAGTATAATCATTAAGATCTCACAAAGCTTATTGTGACTAGAAATCGTTGTTTTTAGCCTTAACTACTCGTAGGGAACGTGGGACATTGGACGATAACGAAGTTTTAACGATTTTGTATAAAATCATAATTCTAATAGTTTTAAAATTTAACAAGACGAGCATAAACATATTTTATCTACAAACGCTTAATTTTAATAGAAATCGTTGTTTTAAGCCTTAACTTCACATTGGAAACGTGGGAAATCGATTTATAATGAAGTTTTACCCATTTTGACATAAAAAATCAAACTAAGAGATTTGA